>JAESUZ010004247.1:0-458136 GCA_017311185.1 Proteles cristata cristata
CCACGATTGCGTCATTGTAGCTGGAGGCCCCATATCCCTGTGCAGCTTGCGTTCATCTGTGAACATCTGAGTGTGCTGCTGCTTTCCAGTTATATCTGGCTTCACACAGCTTTTAGGACCAAAAAAAAAAACAAAAACAAAAAACCCAACCCATCAACCTGATTTCCTTTGGGGCATATTGCGTCCCAACCCGCTGTGGTCACACGCTGCAAAGGACTTGCTAACAGCCTATCTCATAGGGACCCGGATGCACACTGCAAGTCCCTACAGTGAGCATCGCTCCCTGATCACTTGGTCTTGTGCTTAAAGCTGAAACTCTAACCAGTGACGGGCCTCATTCCTGGCCTTGGATTTGAATGGAACCATCCTGGCACGCCTGGCTCATTCTACCAGGAGATTTGCCTGGTGTCGCCAATACCAAGCTGAGGCCAAGGCAAGCACGTGACAGTAAGACGAATTAACTGCTTTGAGAAAGCAAAACAGAATGCGCCTGGGTGGGTCAGTGAACCAAGTATGCAACTCTTGATTTCAGCTCAGGTCATGATCTCACGGTTCGTGGATATGAGCCCCGAATTGGGCTCTGCGCTGACTGCAGAGCCTGTTTGGGATTCTTTCTCTCTCTCTGCCCCTCCCCTGCACTGTTTCATTCATAAGTAAATAAAGTAAACTTACCAAAAAAAATTTTTTTAATTTTAAGATCTAAAAATTGTAAGTTTTCATTTTGTTTAAACAACCTCCAAGCCAGAAAGACCAACCGTATTCTTTTAATGTATCGGAGGTCGGATGCCCCTGTGCTCTGAAAACACAAGTACCACTCCCGGCTGGGTGTGTGACCAGCTCAAAATGCAAGGAAAGTGCTCAGAGAGTGGAGCACAGAGGTCTACACAAAGACGACTGTGTGAACTCCCATAGCAGCGTCATTCACGGGGCCAGAACGGCGAAACAGCCAGCTGTCCACTCAAGGCTGGCGATAAAGAACTTGTGTTCTATGCACACAATGCAATAGTATTCGGCCCTAAAAAGGAACGGGGCGCGGAAGCATGTACAACGTGGATGGGCCTGGAAAACAGGCTCCGTGCATCCAGCAGACACAGAAGGCTGCACACTGCACGACCCACTTACACACAGTGTCCACAGCAGGCAATTCCATAGAAACCGGACGGAGATGCGTGGCTGTCAGGGCTGGGGGCAGGGAGGGGATGGCGAAGGATAGCTCATGCATGTGGCATTTCTCTTGGGGGTGATGAAAATGTTCTGGAATTATCGACAGTGTTGCCCGTATAATTCAGTAAATGTACTAAAAAAAGATACACTGAATTGTTCTGTTTAGAAGGGTGAATTTGAGGGTATGTGAGCTACAGCTCAGCTTTTCACAACTTTTTAATTTTTTTTTTATGTTTATTTATTTTTGAGATACTGAGAGCATGAGTGGGGGAGGGGCAGAGAGAGAGGGAAACACAGACTCGAAACAGACTCCAGGCTCTAGGCTGTCATCATAGCCTGATGCGGGGCTCGAACCCACGAACCGTGAGATCATGACCTGAGCTGAGGTCGGACGCTTAACCGACTGAGCCACCCAGGCGCCCCTACAACTTTTAAATTCTAAATTAAAAGTTTTGAAAAACTCTGGGCAGCTGGGTGGCTCAGTTGGCTGGGCATTCTTCCTCTCTCTCGCTCTCAAAAATAAAGATTTAAAAAGATGCAAAAACTCGAGGGAAAAGCAATACAGGCTACTTCCCTTCCAGACCCCCAGTACACGCATCGGGCTTCCTGCGGCGCTGCACTGGCCTTTAATCTGAGAACGCGGAGCTACCAGATTTACTTGAAGGAGGTCTCCAAGCCCGAGAGATACAGCGTCCTTGGGGCGGCAGGGACTCGAAAGAAGGCCACCTGTGAAGCCACAGGACGACCCCTCTGAGGCATCAGGCCTGGGCTTTTTCAGGTGTGTCTGTGGTCCACACAGGTCATGGGCCCGGCGCTGGCTGGGCCGCCCCGTCCCTACCCTCCTGGTGACAGTGAAGTCCGGGGACAAAGGGACAGAGAAAGCAGCCCAGGAGGAGGGGGAAGGAAACGCAGGGCAGGGCTTTCCTTCAGACCGTGGACGCGCCTTCCGGGACATGGCTGCGCGCGGAGTCACGGTCACCAGCACTCTGCAGGGCAGGAAGCAAGTCCCTGGCGGCTCCAGGTCCGAGGGTAAGCGCTGTGCTCCGTCTGCGGGCCTTCCTCTGCCGGCCGCGGCCCCTCCCGCCTGCTGCAGAGCAGAGCCGGCCACTCGTGCCGGCCGCCTGCTTCCCCTGCGTATTCCCCGCTGCCTTCGGCCATCTGCCATGAAAGCATCTCCTATTCTTCTTCTTTTTAAACGTGTATTTATTTTCAGGGGGAGAGGGGCAGGGAGAAAGGGAAAGAGAGATTCCCAGGCTGCTTCCGGACAGTCAGTGAGGAGCCCAATGCAGGGCTCACTGTGCCCGGCAGGGAGGGAGGGCCAGACAGCTTCGCCTGGCTGGCGGAGTGTGAGTGAAGCCGTGCGCACAGCCATGGTGCCTCAGAGACACAGCGAGACCAAGGACCCTTGCAATGCCTCAAACACCGCCCGCCAGGCATAAGGACCAGCACACTTGCGCCCCAAAGTAACACTTGGCAATCTGGACCCCGCCTCTGAATCGATTGCAAACCTTGTTGTTTTCAACTTTTTTTGGTTAAGTTTATTTTTGACTGAGAGAGGCACAGGCAGGGCACAGGCAGAGAGAGAGAGGGAGACACAGAATCCGAAGCAGGCTCCAGGTTCCGAGCTGTCAGCACAGAGCTCGACGTGGGGCTCAAGCTAACGAACCTCAAGAACATGACCTGAACCTAAGAACCGAACCCTGGAAAAGCAGACCACGTTTCTCGGGCACGAGAAGGGCCCCTTGAGTAACCCGCAGGGACCGGAGAAAGCACCGGTACAGTATCAGGTGGCTAGGACTTTCTACTACACACCAGTCACTGAAAATGGAGGGGGAGAATGGGAACAGCCCTCATCCCAGCCCTGGGGGAGCAGCTGTGAGGCCACTGTGGTTACGTGGACACAGAAGCAGTAGGATTCAAGCCGCAGAAGGCTTATCTTTCCGAGTCCAGATGTTTCCTTCCCCAACATTCACTCAAGGTCCAGGACGCCTAAAAATGAAGCAAAATTAAAAGACAATCTACACGTACGCCAAAAAACGCATAGTTTTTTGTTTGTTTGTTCTGAGAGACAGAGCATGAGTGGTAGAGAGGCAGAGGGAGAGGGCAACACAGAATCCGAAGCAGGCTCCAGGCTCCGAGCTTCAGCACAGAGCCCTACACATGATCATGACGTGAGCTTAAGCCTAGACGGTTAACCGACGGAGCCACTCGGGTGCCCCCAAGCAATGAAGAATCAGCTGTACCTGGTGTAAAGCAAAGACTTGCAGAGACAGGGAAAATGAATCAATATAGCTGTACCATCAGAAAAATGATGATTTTGTTGTGGGCGACTAATCCATCATTTCCTTTATTTTCAGTTTTTTCCAGATGGTTTCAATGTTGCTGCCCCAAGTACAACCAGCATGCTTAGAAACGTATAAGCACCCGTACAATCAGCACAGATAAACATCGCCGTTCTTACCGGTGTAAAAACATATGCACGAGTAACATAAACGGATGCAGAATTTCATCAGCTTTGGCATCTGCAAGCCAGAGGCTTGCACCTCCGGGTTGGGGAGCCCCGTCCTCCCTAGGCCGCCCCTCCCCGCCTCCCCGGGCCCTGAAACAAGACACCCTCCTTCTCCCCTCGCTCACAGCCCCACAGAGCCCTCCTCAGAGATCACTCTGACTCCACTCGTCTTTCTCTTTCTTTGATGGCCTAACTCCTCTAAATCCTGTTCCCCAGAGGGGAGAAAGAGTCTGCCACACAAGATGATAATTAATCTGTCTGGAGACACCTGTGGTCTTCACAGTTGGGGTGACTGCAGTAGTGGCATCTAGCGGGTAGCTGCCAGGGAAGCTCCTCATCTTATGATGTACAGGACAGCTCCCTCCCCCACAAAAAAGAACTATCCCTGGCCCTCAAACAACAAGGGGGCGAGGGGCGCTGACCCTGCAGCCGAATCTGTAGACAAAAATAAGTGAATAACTTCTGACTCCCCCCAATCTTAAGTACTAATAGCCTACTGCTGGCTGGAGGCCTGACCTAAACTCTGTATGTTGCACGTACTTTGTATGTTGTATGTATTATATACTGCATCCTTACGAAAAAGAGAGCTAGAAAAAGCAAACGTGATTAAGAAACTCCTACAGAAATCGGTGGGCCGGCTCAGTTGGTGGAACATGCCACTCTTGACCTCACGGTTGTGAGTTCGAGCTGCGTGTTGCATGTAGAGATTAAATAAACATAAAACCTTTTTAAAATAAAGAAAATCAGACGAAAAGATGTTTACGGTACTGTAGTGTGTGTGTGTGTGTGTGTGTGTGTGTGTGTGTGTGCGCGCACGCGTGTGTACAGATTTGGATCCACATAGTTGAAGCCTAGATCCAGGGTAAACTGTATGGGAACCTAAACGTCGATAGCGCTAAAGTCGAAAAACCCTCTTCTAACCAAAATGATGACGTCATCAGATTGGGAGTGTGGGGTTCACAGTGGGAAGAAATGTGTGTGGCTGGACGGTTAGAAGGAGGTGTGCGGAAAAAGGCCGAGTCCCGATTTCCCATACAGCGGGAGGTCAACAGGAACAAACAAAAGCAGCAGCGAGACAGAGCATAAGCAAATGCCCAGAAGCGTTAGCTAGAAAGTTTCCGTTGCTGTGCTCAGGGAAGGAGAAACGGCAGCAGGGAGAGCTGTGGCCTGATGACCCGCCCAAGAACTAGATGCTTATTTAAACTGTGCCGGAGCCACTCTGATGAAAATGAAAACAAAATTCAAAGAGATACAATCACATTTCGTCCCTTTCCTTCCATGAAGTAAAAATGTTGCTCTTAAAGCACAGAATCTGGAGAGTCTGGGATTCAATAATCAGTAACAACAGCAACGCTAATAATAGGAAAGACAAAGATTAAAAAAAAAGTCACTTTTGCATTACAATACAGAACATTCTTCCTTTTCAGAATCACCTTATCTGTCTGAACCTAAAATAAGGTTAGTCCAATTATTCTTATTTTTTTGATGATACCCTATGCCCTACTAAGATGTTACCCAAAGAAAAGCCTTACCACTCACACAGGGGTGAACAGAACACCCTTGAAACACTACAAGCCAATGCAACTATTTGATCTGAAGAGGTAACAGGAAAACAATTCTTCCAGAACATACCAGCGTTAGACACTGGCAACGTTTTAAAAAGACCAAAGGGAGGAATGCAGGACCCTCGGCTCCTTCCAAAATCCTTCATGTGGTTGAAAGTTTTTAGCCTGGAGGAGGGGCAGCTGGCAAAATGTCTCCTCCAAGGGTCCCCCCCACTCCTGACCACAGTGTTTGAAAGAAGTGAGACCTGAATAAAAAGTCTATTGGGCTTTTCAATCCTGCAATGATCTTGGCGAATGTTTACGACGTTCAGCGCACAAGAAGAAAAGCCGCACGGAGGCCCTCAGCAATGCACACGTCCACGTTTATGTGTGTGCTGACATCAAACAACTTTGGCAAGACCGCAAGTCCAAAAAGGTTTCCAAACAGGAACGCCAGCCGTTTCCAAGCAGGGCGCCTAGCACAGGAAGGTTCGGTTAAGCAATCCGGGCTCACGGGAACAAGGTGAAAATGACTACTTTTAGGAGAGTTTCCTTACCAAGCTCAGGCAAGTTCGTTTTCTTTCTTCTTCTTCTTCTTCTTCTTTTTTTTTTCCCAAAAGACCAGTATCCGGACATGTTAAGATCTACTCACAACTGAACCAGGATGCCCGAATCCAACATGGTGTGGAAGTGTGCACAGCTCAAGTTCATGGCTTTTCACACCCCAGAAGCGTCTGGATTTCTAGACTCGAGTGAGGCATAATTCATGTCCAAGGAAAACTCCTGCACTCGTCGAACCTCACCGCGGGCAGACCCAGGGACAGGACATCACACTCCCCGGCCTCCCGCACACACCCAGCACGCCTCGGGAGGACAAGGACCAGACGCCGACCGAGTGCACGGCTGGCCCCCCAAAGTGGCTGGGGCGGCACCGTGGAGGAGCACCCAGCACAGCACCCTGGCACGGCAATGCGGAGGCGGCGGAGCCCCCGCCGTGGGCCATCTGCTGTCCGGTGCCACAAGGCAGCAGAGACACTGATGCCGACGTGCCTTCACAAACTAACTGTGCAAATCCCAGGGAAGCGGACACCTGTCCGCTCCAAAGCCTCACTCACCATCCAGTCCCTCTTTCCTGAAACCTTTCCTGATACCCTAAGAAACACGTGGCTCCCAGGGGTAAACAGAGAGATGGGAGGTCCGCAACTTGTCCTGACCAAGGCTGCCGCTCGCTCCAACCTCCCCGCCACCAATGACAGTGGCTCAGTTGGGTCCAACAACACGGGGCGCCTTTGCAGACCACTAAGGAGGAAAGAGCAGGTGCTCAGAGACTCCCATCCCCACCCACCACCGATGGCCAGTCTTTGCCCGGAGGCTCCTGCGTTCAGGAGCCTGACCGTCGGTTTACACAGGGCCTGTGCCACCTGCCTGTGTGCCTCGAACCCTTCCATCCCACCCCTACTGTCCAGGCTGGGAAGCACATTTAAGGACTCTGACTCATGCCCAGAGAAACATCTCAATGGCCCGAAGCCCCCTAAGAGGGTGAGGCAGGCGGCGGGGATCCCAGGCCACACGATCCCCAGATGATCTTTGGCTGTGGGCCCCAAAGGCACCCTCAAGGGAGCCAGCCTTAGGACCACAGCTGGCCCAGATTCATGTCTCTGGCCTTCTTCAGGGAGGGACTCCCACACATGGGGAAGAGGAGGGGCTGGCGCTCCAGTCCTTCCCCCTTAGCAAACACTCCTGAGGCTGCAGGAGGCCTGCTGTCAGCCTCCTGGTGGCCTCTGCTCCCTAAGGGATCCCCTGCCGCCCATTTGTAATTCGAGGCCCTCAAGAGACATTTTAGGAATTAGGCCTTCCCCTCCCCCCAGCCACGTTTTACATTTGCTGAATCCAGGAAGCAAGGACCGCCTAAAAACGGGACCACGTTACCCAGGTCCCTAGATAACCCGCACCCAAATGTGGCCTCGGAAACACTAAGGAGTCAAAACTTCTGTGATTTCTTAGGACAGAGGCATCAGTCCGGGACCCCCCACCCTCGGCCAGGAGCCCGGAAAAACCGCACCTGTGCATTTTCTAGCCTTAGTATAAGGTCAAGCTACAAACATGGGGAAAGTCCTGTGTGGATACAAACGCGGCTACCACCTTCCAGGGGAGGCCTTGTGGGAATTAATGTGTGCATTTCGAATTCCAAGAATGCCACTCCAGGGGAGTTAAGGGTCCCTTTGACTTCAAACTAGGCTCAGAGAAAAGACTGTCTCTCCCAAGAAGCCCCAATGAAAACCCAGAAACAGCGCCAGGCTCCAGCTTCCTTTCCTTTCCCCAGTGACAAAAATGCAGATGAAGCAAGTATTTGTTTGAGTTTTACTATGTAAATAAAGCCTAGCATCAAGGCCAGCACTTGGGGAGAAAACAGCTCCCCCCAAAAACCACCCAAAAGGCTCCTGTCCTCACAATGAAAAACGAGGCATGAGCTCTAAAAGTTAGAATCTTTTTGACAACGAAAGTGACCACACTGTTAATCTAACAAGGGCAATTTTGCCCCCACCGGACGGACGTTTGACAGTGTCTGGAGACTCCTGTTGGCTGTCACACTTGGAGGGTGGTTTCCAGTGGCATCACGTGAGTGGAGACCTGGGGGTCTTCCGAACATCCTACCAAGCGTGGAACAGACCCCCACAGAGGACACACCTAAGTATCGGTGGTGCCAAGGCTGAAAGACCCTCATGTAATGGATGGCACAAAGTCTCTTAACAATGGCACTGCGAGTGTTTCCAGGGAGAACTGAAGGGAAACGGGGTCACTGGGGATGGAGAGCTGGTCCTTAGGGGCCTTGTCAGGACTTACCAGTTTTGTTACCTCATGGCACACTATTTAACTTCCCTTTACCTTAGCTGTTGCATCTATAAAATGGGCTGAAAGGAGTGCCTGGGTGGCTCAGTTAGTTAAGCAGGACTCGATCTCATCTCAGTCACGATCTCAGGATTCAAGCGATACAGGCATGACGGGTTCTGCGTGCTGACAGTGAGGGGTCTGCTCCGGATTCTCTCTCTGCCCCTCCCCTGTTCATCCTTGCTCCTTCTCGCTCTCTCTCTCTCTCTCAAAATACATTTCAAAAAATTAACAAACTAAAATAAAAGAGGCTGATAAAACTTGCTGACCTGAAGATCACAGACTGAAGCAGCCTTGTTCTTGGCATCCCTTCCAGGTCTAAGATGCGCACTCCTACGGGGCTTTCAATTCAGACCCGTTATCATAAATAGAATCTTGATTAACCCACCCCCACTTCACACTCTGTTACCCAGAAAGTGAGCTGTAGGATATCCCTGGGATCATTTATGTAAAATATTGGATTATGACTTTTTAAATGCAAAAAAAAAAAACCAACCCGACCACCCCACCCTATTAGAACAAACATTATTTGGGCCCCAAATCACCGCAGCTGTTATAAGAAGCCCCAGAGATTTTCAGTAACTACAGAGAGGAAGATTCAAAAGTCGGATTCATCCAAATTCTACCAGCAGAACCCTTCTCTGCGGTCTCGATCGCAACAGCAGAGTCCCACTCTTCAAGTGGTTCTAAATGGTCACGCTTCCCTTCATCCTTTTCTAATAACGTGACAGTTAATTACCAGCTGTTGTAATGTAAGCAAGCCTAATTGATGACTTAATCCAAGAGGAAAAACAGGCATGTGAAACACTGCCAATACCATGCAATGCAACGTGCAGTTAAAAACATATCATAAACGCATGCGGGAGCACGTATCTCTGCAAAGTATAGCCATGTGTACATGGGGCCCTAGCACAGAAGTCCCAAACCCTCCTGAATCCTCTCTATCTTAAATAAATAGACCCCCAATTTCCAGTCACACGGGAGCAGTTCCAAAAACTAAGCAGCAGTTTAAGGGAGAGATGGAGGAGCATCTCGGATAAGACTCACAAACATTGTTATTCCTGCAAAACCCAGAAACACAGTCTGGAAAGGATGGGCACACAGTCCTAGTGGCCTACTCACAAAAACTTTCAGAATAAGAAACAACACCTTAGCACACAACGTGGAAAGCTAACCACCAGGCCAAAATCACAAACACACGGCCTCATGCCCCAAAAGGGTCCTGGTGTGTATTTGCTGAGTTTTACTGCCCCCCTCCTTCAGCCTAGAATAGGGCGCGCTGGACAGACGAAGCAGGAGGCCAGGAAAACATACCAGGGATTTTAGGAACAAGGACATGCTCTTGAATTCCCTTCTCCAGCTTCTGGTGAAACAACTGAATTTCAGTTTTACTGTTTATGTATTTATGTTGACAGAGAAAGAGAACACGCATGCATGGGTGGGGAGGGGAAGACAGAGACAGACAGACACAGAGAGAGAGAGAGAGAGAGAGAACCCAAGTAGGCTCCGTACTGTTGGTGCAGAGCCCGATGCTGCGGGCTTGAACGCAAGAACTGCGGTATCATGACATGAGCCAAAACCAAGAGTCTGACGATGAATCGACTGAGCCACTCAGACGCCCGGGATTTCAGAGTTTCGAGTGACTTCCAGCTTTCTTACACTGTGTATAGCCAAAGGCAAGACTTCACCTTAACTAATGTTTTATAACTTATTCCACCTACTTACACTGACCCGTCTAAGAAAAATATGTTGAATGGTGTATACCTTTTTTTTTTTCAAGAAACACATGAGATGCTAAAGGAGTTAGTAATTTGCCATTTTTAACTTTTACCATCAGAAATGCCCTGTAAGACCTTTAATTTTTTTTTAAATGTTTTATTTATTTCTAGGAGAGAGAGAGACAGCATGAGCGGGGGAGGGTCAGAGAGAGAGGGAGTCACAGACTATGAAACAGGCTCCAGGCTCTGAGCTGGCAGTCAGCACAGAGCCCGTCGCGGGGCTCGAACCCACGAACCGCGAGAGCATGACCCAAGCGAAAGTCGGACGCTTAACCGACTAAGCCACCCAGGTGCCCCGACCTTTATTTTTTTTTTTTAATATGTTTTAATTATTTCTAGGAGAGAGAGACAGCGTGAGCAAGGGAAGGTCAGAGACAGAGGGAGTCACAGACTGAAACAGGCTCCAGGCTCTGAGCTGGCAGTCAGCACAGAGCCCGACGCGGGGCTCCAACCCACGAACCGCAAGATCATGACCTAAGCGAAAGTCGGAGACTCAACCTACTAAGCCACTCAGGAGCCCCTGTAACACCTTTATTAAAAAGGCACAACTGTAATAGGCTTTGATATGCATTTATGCAGGAAAGTGCCCTTGCTGGGCAAAGGGTGTACCACCTTTTCAAAGAACCGAATTCGTTAATGGCTTATACTTTAGTGAAATTAAGAGCAATAACAGCCTCTTCGCCCAGTTGAACATGAATTTAGTGCCCACCTAAACAAGCTGAAACGCCCAGAATTCGAGAGAACCCCAAAAACAGACCACCAGAGACCAGAGTCAAAGCCAAGCGGCAAGCGTTGTTTATTTGCAGGTTCGAACCCGGTCCTCCGCGCACTCGTTGCCAGTGATGCTAGGAGGCCGTGAACAAAGCCTCTGCAGCCTTTTTATAGACAGAAGTAAACAAGTCATGGGGAGGGACAGATTTCCATGGTTACACGTTTGCCATTGGTTAACATTCAAATGTGAACATATACCGTATCTGATTGGTTCCCGCCATCAGGTTTGGCTGGATCTAATTACAACATTTGGGATACCTTTGAATTCAGTCTATCATAGAGCGAGTTTAAAGTCTTGTTTGGCGACTAACAGGTTAACATCTCTCTCTCCAAGCCCTTCCCTCAGCAAGGTGGGGGGTGGCTGCTGGCCTTTTGGGAGTGGCTGCCGCCAGGAGGCTAGTCCCCTGGGCAATCCAGCGGTGGCAGGGAAGCAAGCCTTAAGCATTGTTACAGAAGCAGAAAGAGCTGGTTAGGTATTAGCTTCCCGCAGCGCAGGCATTTGCCCAGAAGCGGAAAAACTGGTTAAGTTTATTTAGGCCTGGTTAAGTTTATTTAGGCCCCTCATTCCCCCCTTTTCTTTGGTACTTGGGGAGCCAATCTTGGGTCCCATTGACTAAAGGGACGATAAGTCTCCAGTATCTACGGGTTGGTACTGTGACCTTAGTACCATTACCTGGATTGTATTGAGCTTATCTCTGATAAAGTTTAACAGTTTGTTGAAGACAATGGGGCCTATGGTCAGAAGTAAGAGAAGCAGTAAAAGGGGGCCGGCCAGAGCCGAGAGTAAAGCAGTGAGCCATGGGGATCCGTTAAACCAGGACGTGAACCATCCCTCCTGCTGTTCCCGTTTTCTTTTGGCGAGGCCCTCTCTGCCTTTGGCTGTTGATTTTCTAACAACTCCAGAGTGGTTAGCGTAGAAATAACATTCTTCTTTTAGGGCTGCACATAGGCCTCCCTGTTGGAGGAACAACAGGTCTAGTCCCCGGCGATTCTGTAACACGACTTCGGAGAGGGAAGTTAAAGATTTGACAAGAGTTCAGTATGATGCAATTGCCATAGAAATTTAGTTATTTTTGTGACATATAATAACTCTATAACAAAACATTAAAACTTTAGGATTTACATATATATTTGGGCAGTTATAGCATTTACCCATGCAATATAACCTAAGGTTTACTGTTGTATATAGTGTTTTTCCAAGTAACCTAGCATTTTAGATAAAAGGGCCTCATTGGCCAAAAGACCCCCCTTTTTTACTGTTTAAATCCTGGGAAGTTTGTTAAAACCTTAGGAAGCTATAAAGCGTATCCTAAATAGGATTACAGATCATTATAAATCTTAAAGCTTTTTCTATTCAACCAAAGTGGCAATAATAGATCTTAACATAATATAGAAACCAACCAATTAGAAACCAACCAGTTAGAAACCAACATTGGTTGGGGTAGCTCCTTTAACATTGAGAAGATTTAACTATGCAATCAAAGACCTGATAAAGATGAAACCTAAAGCTTCGGGTTTTCTTGGCAGAAAAAGGAGAAAACTTTTGTTTACATTGTCTTATCAAGAGCAGATTTACAATCCAAGAAAACTCTGTCTTTTGACCGGAGAGAAAAGCAGAGTTTTAACCTTATACCAGTGTACTTTTCAAATTCCATTCATTTCAACCAGTCTATCCTGAGCATATATAAAATTCCTTTTTAAAGATTTTCCTTCACAGACCTTCTACATCTTTTCTTTGCCTTTAAACTTTGTCCCAAAGCCATTTCTCTCTAAGCAACCAGTCTTATTTAGGACAAAATTACTTTCTTTTACCCTCAACAAAAATGTATTTTCATTTCTTATATCCTTTTTTTATGGATCTCTCAGTTTTCTATATACAGGGTTGCTTTCCATCAGTCTTAAGTACACTTAGCAGAATTTTAACTTGGGAAACCTTAATCTCCAATTGAGGACCTAGTAACCAATTGAGAGGTGTTTACATTAGAATTTTTAAATCACTTTTTAAAAGGTCTAAATAGTCTTACTTTTTCTGCAATAGGAAGCTGAAAATTTAAACCTATGTTTAGTAACTATGTATTTTATTTTGATAGAAGTCATGCAATTCAGGCCAGACATGTTTTCAAAAGGAGTTAGAATGCAAAAGGGAGGAGAGCTATCCAGTCTCCGCCAGTCTCCAAGGTCAATTTAATTAAGGTCTCTTTTAGAGTTCTATTTATTTTTTATCTGTCCTGAACTCTGGGGTTTGTATGCACAGTGTAATTTCCAATTAATCCCCAGGGCCGTGGCTAAATTCTGGCTTACTTTGGACATAAATATAGGTCCGTTGTCTGACCCTATCATCTGAGGAAAGCCATACTTTATGAAGATGTCTTTCAGGAATTTCTCACATTTGGTTGGGAGTGCTCGGCGGGCGGTGGTTCCTCAGCTCCTTGGTAGGTGTTTTTCCTTATCAAGGGCCATTATTTTACTGTGGAGATCCCGGAGCTAGCCATCCGCAATGACGAGGAGCTTAACAAGCTGCTAGAGTCTAGGTCAAATCCCGCATCTGGTGTCAGCAGCGTTTCAGGCAAGCCTTCAAGTGCGTGGTGGTCGGCGATGGGTGAGTGCGCCTTGCGGAGGCCACGGGTTGGGCGGGGTCGCCCCCGGAGACCTTGACCGGGCTGGGCTGGGCGTATGGCTCTGGGGATGTGGGAGCCACGGGGGTGCAGGCGGCTGGCTTGGGGCTGGTGCCGTGGCCCTCATGCCCTGATGTCCCTACCGCGCGCTCCTCAGAATGTTGAGCCCAGTGTCCATTAGGAACTCAGTGGATCGCCCTTTTACTTTTAGGGTTACCCTGGGTTTGGGGAGGGGTGCCGAACCCCGTTTCCCCTAGTCACTGTCATTTCCCATTACTAGAATGAGAGTTTCAGATTTATTTTTGGGGCATTCTTTGGCCCAATGTTCTTTCTCTTTGCCGTAGGCGCATTGATTTTTGCTTAATTGGGGGCGCCCCTCGAGCCGCTGGGAGTTCTCCTTACCTTCTTTTCCTGGAGCCAACTGTCTGAGGCGTCTTTTCCGGTCCTCCGGTTCCGCAGTTCCTGCGAGTAGCATCTTGGCTAGACCCTGGTTTTGTCTCTTTTCAGCCCTTACCTGCTTGTCCTCTGCACTGTCCCTGATGCTGTGTACCCTCTCTGCCACGACCACTAGATCTTGGAGGCTCTTTTTCCTAGACGTTCTAGTTTCTGAAGTTTTCTCCAATTGTTGGGAGCAGACTGACAAAAGCCATGGCCACCGCAGCTAAGTTTTGCTGGGGCCTCTGGATCTATAGGAGTGCACTGGCGGAATGTCTCTATTATTCTTTTAAGGAACGTTGCTGAGCTTTCCTCTGGTCCCTGACTGACAATGTAGGCTTGCGAGCTGCAGCCTTGAGACCTGCCAACAGAGTCTGGCGGTAGACGAAGAGACTCTCCTTACCTTTAGCCAAGTTGTAGTTTCAATCTGGCCATGCCAGGGGAAACCTAGCGTCATTTTGAGCCTGGTCAGGAGTGGGAACTCTAGTGGGCCCAGGAACCAATTTTCTGGGTTCAGACTGGATTATTTTCCATTTCTCAGTACTGAACATGCCGGGAGCCGCACTGGCTTCCCCGGACAGCAGTCACAGCAAGGAAATGTCAGTGTCTGCACAGCTTCAGCCATGAGAAATAAAAACCGGTATCTCCCTCTGCTATTACTGTATTACTGGCTCGTGCTGGAAATAAGCCTACTGGCATTGACCAGGCCCCATAACATTCCATATTAGACCCATATTCTGAACACAGACTAAACATAGATACCTCATAAGGAAAAGTATATTCCTGCCTTTACAAAAGAGACTTTAGACGAAAGCTCCATGGGCAATCGTCAAAAGGCTCTTCCTATGGGCCTTGCAGACCCAAGACTCAGACAGTAAAGGGGGTTAAGAACACAAGAGTTACAATTGAGCCTGGCCCCGAGACAAAGAGCCTAATCTAAAGTTAAGGTACAGATAAGGGCAGAACATAAGTTACTACATTTATCTTTGCTAATTGCTGAAGCATAGCAGCCCCTTCCTCAAGGCCCACATTCCACAAACATTTTCCCTTATACTGGCAGCTGGGATGAGGATAGATAAGAGTAACTAAAACATAACCCAGGCGCAAAGACTGACATATTTATGGCCCCCACGGTGCTTGCACATTCAGCATCAAGGAAAAGGCTCATTCAAGCAATTTAGGAATAAGCCTAATATACATTTTACAAATAATTAGCCCTTGTAAAAATTCTGTCTTCTGATGTTATATTATCGTTGAACCTTAAAATAAAGACATCAAAACCGACAGGACAGAGATGCCTGCCTGGTGATCAGAAAGAATCTCAGGGGCAAGACAGTTGAGTCCCGTCCCTCAGGTGTCATTCCACGGCGGCTTTGGGTCCCTTGGGCGGGGCCCATTTCCCCAGGGCCGCTGGGTCCGGTGGGGCAGGGGGCCCCTGTGGTTCGGGTGGCGCCTTTGTTCCTCCTGCTGGGTCCTGTGGAGGAGGTTGCCTAAGGAGGGGGAGAAGTTAATTTTTCCTCCGTTCCGCCCTGTAAGAAAGGGTAGAGCGGCGCAGAGGGTTTAGTTTTCTTTTTCGGCAGCTCCAAAGCCCGGGAGGGCGGGTGCTTTTTAGTCACCGCCAGGGTGTCAGGTTTCTGTGGAGGCAAGAAACTTTTAATCCAAGGGGGTGGGTTATCAACCAGATCAGCCCAAACCATGATGTCCGGTGGCCATTTTGCATTGAAAGTGGGCCATTCTGTGCAGCAGTAAGTTTAAAATGGACCCTTCCTAACAGTCACTGAGAGGTTATGGGCTAACATTAAGTCTAGGGGTTTGGATGAAGTCTGTCTCATAACGTCAGTCTCAGTCACAAGGTAATAAACACCAACAGAGAAAATTGACAATTCGACACAGACATACACAGAGAGAGACTGATAACAGAGTCCGCTGTGCACAGACACAGACACAGAGAGACCGATAACAGAGTTCGCTGCGCACAGACACAGACACAGAGAGACCGATAGCAGAGTTCGCTGCGCACAGATACAGAAGGCTAGCCAACAGAAGAAGGCGCCGGCCTCGAACCGGTGCGCCCCCCAGAAGAAGGCGCCGGCCTCGAACCGGTTCGCCCCCCAGAAGAAGGCGCCGGCCTCGAACCGGTGCGAAGAAGGCGCCGGCCTCGAACCGGTGCGCCCCCCAGAAGAAGGCGCCGGCCTCGAACCGGTGCTCCCCCCAGAAGAAGGCGCCGGCCTCGAACCGGTGCGCCCCCAGAAGAAGGCGCCGGCCTCGAACCGGTGCGCCCGCCGGCCTCGAACCGGCTCACCAGATGGGCACCGTAGGACGTCTCCTCGGTCCCTACCGACTGCTCAATAGCGCGTCCGCCAGAGCCAGTACAGTCCCCGATGCAGATTCCGCGCGGCAGAAACCGAAACAAACAGATAAGACAGAAACTGACGCTGAGACAAACAGACAGACAGAGCCGGCTCACTTACCGATCGGTCTTAGGAACAACCTGTTGACTTGGGGTCTGGTGGGTCTGGAGGGGAAATATCCCGCGCGAGCCCCCATATGAAACGCCCAGAATTCGAGAGAACCCCAAATCAGACCACCAGAGACCAGAGTCAAAGCCAAGCGGCAAGCGTTGTTTATTTGCAGGTTCGAACCCGGTCCTCCGCGCACTCGTTGCCGGTGACGCTGAGAGGCCCTGAACAAAGCCTCTGCAGCCTTTTTATAGACAGAAGTAAACAAGTCATGGGGAGGGACAGATTTCCATGGTTACAAGTTTGCCATTGGTTAACATTTAAATGTGAACATATACCGTATCTGATTGGTTCCCGCCATCAGGTTTGGCTGGATCTAATTACAACATTTGGGATACCTTTGAATTCAGTCTATCATAGAGCGAGTTTAAAGTCTTGTTTGGGGACTAACAGGTTAACATCTCTCTCTCCAGGCCCTTCCCTCAGCAAGGTGGGGGGTAGCCGCTGGCCTTTTGGGAGTGGCTGCCGCCCTGAGGCTAGTCCCTTGGGCAACCCGGCGGCGGGAAAGCAAGCCTTAAGCATTGTTACAGAAGCAGAAAGAGCTGGTTACGTATTAGCTTTCCGTAGCGCAGGCATCTGTTCAGAAGCGGAAAAGCTGGTTAAGTTTATTTAGGCCCCTCAAGGTGATGAAGATAGTAGAGGAGGGGATGTAAATGGAGCCATGTTGATCTGGAAGTAGAGGAGACCTTGATTCGTTCAAGAGCCTACATACAGGTGATTCCATGTGGCTGGAGGATGAGGGACACATAGAAGATGACCAAGAGGTGACCCTGGAGAGATGAGTGGGTGATTACTCATGAAGGACCTGGTGAGCCATGTGAAGGAGATGGAGGTCTCAAATTACCCAACACCCTAGGATCCTTCTTGATATAGATTTGAGGATGGTTCCATTACCAGTTCCCCTAGGGCATGGGCAACTCTGTTGGACTGCTATCTGTTCTTTAAGCCATTTATTTCTCTTGGGATTTGTCCTTTTGGGGATTTTTTGTTTTTTGGTTGCTCTTATAGAACTCTCTATAACTCTACAGATGATAGGAATTAAATTGCTCTTGCCTTGTCTCACACCAGAAAGGCTCCAGTTTGCCAGCCTTATCATATACCATCTTGCTCTTTAATCCAGAAATGCCTGAATTCCAGCAGCCTTGAGCAGAGAATGTCATTCTAGATATTCAATAATTACCCAGATTTTAGGTGACATCCCCCAGAGAGCCTGGAGCCCCTCCATCCATTAGAGATAAGGACACTTTCAGAAAGGCAGTCAGTCAAGGCTTCTGTTGACTCCCAAGAGTGTCTGCCCATCTAGGAAATCTTACAGACACAGAGCTTTGTGGTAAACCATGGATTCTGGAGCTATATCAGCCTTTGTTTAAATCTCTCTTCTCCCTCAAAACTAGCTATATAATAGTAAGTTTCTTAAGCTCTTGTTCTCTACTTTATTCATATATGTAAATGGGGGTAATAACAATACTTACCTCATGGAGTTGTTGCAAAGGTTCAGTGTAAATTGCTTAGAATAGTTCCTGACACAGAGTAAGTGCTCAATAAATACAGGTTGTTACTACTGTTAACTCTTCTTTCCCATATTTACATCACTGTATTATTCTGTACTTCCTTTTTATAATTTGGTTTTCACTGTTTCACTGTTTCTCTCTCTTCCAACACCTTTCCTTGGTACTTTCTTGGGCCCCTCTTCCATATTTAAGACACTCCTTTCATATATACTTCTGTTAAGAAGTATCTATCATGCAAAAAACAGATTGGTAGTTGTCAGTAGTGGTTGTCACAAATTGGGTGAAGGGAGTCAAAAGGTACAAATTACCAGTTATAAAATAATGAAATCATGGGGATATAATATATAGTATAGTGAATATAGTTAATAATATTGTACTGCATATTTGAAAGTTGCTAAGAGAGTAAATCTTGAAAGTCCTCATCACAACACAAAGATTTTTTTGGTAACTATGTATGGTGATGGATGTTAACTAGACTTATAGTGGTGATCATTTTGCAATATATACAAATATCAAATCATTATGTTGTATACCTGAAACTAATACAATGTTATACATCAGTTATACCTTATTTAAAAAAATATTTTAGCAACTGTACTTATATTAGTTTCTTAGTGTTGCTGTAACAAACCAACCATAACCTCAGTGGCTTAAAATAATGGAAATGCATTCTCACACAGTTCTGGAATCCAGAAGTCCAAAATGAAGATGTCATCAGGACCACACTCTCTATAGAGTCTCTTGGAAAGAATCTGTTTCTTGTTTTCCTAACTTCTTGTACTTCCAGGTGTTCTTGGCTTGTGGTCATGTCAGTCTAGTGACATCAACTGGCCTTTGTCTTCACATCATCTTCTCCACCATGTGGAGAGTAACTTTCTACCTCTCTCTTAGAAAGGTACATGTGACTGCATTTAGGCCCTACATGAATAATGCAGGATACATTCATTCTATCAAGATCCTAAATGTAATCACATTATTTACCATAAAAGGTAATATTCATTGTTTTGCCATATAATGTAATATTCACAGATTCTGGAGATTAGGACATCTAGTCCAATCTAATCATCATTATTTACAGACATGAAAATAGAGACTAGGAGGTTTGAAATGATGCTGCCTTGATTATTTGGCTGGTAAATTTATATCCGATACTATAGTCCAGTTTTTCAGACTACTAATTCAGTAACTTTTCTGGAAATAACTGCTCCTTGAGCTTAATTGAGTAACAGAGAATTGTATGATTATGTAGCTAAAGCAAAAGATGAAGGACATTACCTTTTTGGTTATACTTGTAATGTTTCAGAATACAAATGCCATGGAGCAGGGACCCAAGTAGCATTGCAGTATGAGAATGGAATATGAAGGATTTGGGCAAGGAGTTTGGCTATACAAACCAAGAGAAAATAATATGCTTCTCTCATCTAAAATAATTTTCATGGAGAAATATGAGTGTGGCACTTTATCATGTAAGTTTTGGTGTGTTGGTAATTCTCTTAGTTGATAACTCTTTCACTTCTAACTAGTGAGGGAGGGAGAGAGAAATGTCTTTTTCTTTGTGTAGTTTTGTTTTTTCTCTTTTAAGTACTAAACAAAAAAAATCAAGTGCTTCCAAATTGCTAGCTTTACTTACTTTGAGTGGACAAGTGCAATTGTTTTCCTCAGGAGAGTAGTCTTGTAGATTATTCTCTTACTGGTTTGAGAAGGGGGAGAGATTTTCTAGATTGTGTAGACTATTCATCAGTAAGGCCTTGACATGGGGGGAAAAACCTGTACACTTGATTAGAACCTGGAAATTTTTATACTTTTTCTTCATGTTGTCTTTGATTTCTGTTTCTAACAAGTATGAATGGAAATAATGATCCAACCATTGTGGAAGGCTGATGTGTTCTAACTAGCTAATAATAAGACTTCTTAGCTACCTATATACAACACAAATAAATGCCTGTGATTTCTTACAATGGGGAATCATTCTCTTCCTTAATATTATTAAGAAAATAGAACTCCTGGGATTAAAACATTTTTTATAAAGTGAATATCACTTACTGGTTGATAACATTGCACTGCCACTATTATATTTAAGTAGTAATTTCAGTTATTACTGTTGAGTCATTTATTATAAAGATTTTTAAATATATAAGAATATGGAAGAAAGATGGATACAAGCCAGATTATTTTATTTTTACTCCATTTTAATGAAAGCAAATGAGATAAACTAAAGGGGTAAATTTTAATACTTTTAGGACTATTATCTAAAAAGAAGGGCTAAGTTTCTAATTATAATTTAATAAGTACTTGAAAAACACAAAGCAAAAGACAGTTCATAGGGTTATATGATCATTCTATCCCTACAAGGGTAAAAACAAATATTACCATAATCAAGTTTCAGAAGGAGAATGTTTGAGATTTGCAGGAAGAAAGATAGTGTCACCAATTATTTGGTTTTGACTGAAACTACTTTAGTAATTAATTCATTTCCCCAGATACTTGTCCATTTATTGTTTTATATTATAATGTTGATACTTCTTTTTACAACTACAATTATTATAGTTGTGTTCTGGGAAAAAAACTATTAAAACATGTTCTTAATTAATTTGCATGTCCATAATTCTATTACTAAGTCCCATTTTAAAAATAATTTGTCTGCTTCTATATTTTCAATTCATTAATGGTATATAAATGATTTCTTTTTTATTGTTTATTAGTTAATAGAAAAATACTTTAAATAGTAAAGGTACCCACAAATTATAAAGGTAAACTTTTGGAAGTAGGTAAGAGCATTTAATTCACCATATTTACCTAGGGTGGTAATTGTTAATTTCTAACCTGCTACATTTATGTGCTCTGAGTATCAGTCAAGAGATATTTGATATCTTTATTCATATAAATATTGTTTGTGAATGTTTATGGTTATTGATTTAAGATTCTTATTTGGATATAATACAATTAGTGATTGGTTTTTGTCTTCCTCCTAGCCCTTGTTCTCAAAATAATAGAGTAAATTTCTAAGGAAGATGTGTGGGAACAGAGAGAGGTTTGGTGGGGAAACTTTTTGTGTAGGAACAGGTAGATGAAAGGTGGACCCTGAGCTCAGTCTCCTAGGAATGGTGTAACAGAACTAGAGCCAACTAATGAGTTTTTCTGTGATCATCACTGGTTTTCTGTAAGTCTAGCCAGTCCCAGAACTCACAAGCATCCTCATCTTTACAGAAGTCTGGAGAGGACAGATGTCAGTTGGTGGTGCTAAGCTACATTCAGGGATGGGTGAATTTGAGTTCCCCAGACCCCCAGTTCATTGGCAAGTTTTGCCATACTCCTTTGATTAATTTAGAAGTAATAAGACCCTGTACCTAACAAGGCTGAATATTTTGGATCCTATTTACTTTGTTTACTTTAAGTAAAAATAATATTTATATGAGAAAAATATTTACAAGCATTGTGAAAATTCAGAGGAAAAAGAATCTCCTGAGACAGCAGTGGGATTTCTGAGCAGTAATATGAATTCTTTTGAATTTTTATAAAGCAAAGGGGCCAACACAATAAATTTGTTTAAGTGAGGCAGGGATACTGTACATTGGTTTCAAATAATATGACATATTTAATTACAACCCTGTACTTTTTAAAAAAAATGTTTATTCATTTTTGAGAGAGAGAGAGACAGAAAGAGAAAGGGACAGAGGATCCTAAGCAGACTCTGTGCTGAGAACAGTGAGCCAGACACAGGGCTCAAACTTATGGAGTGCAAGATCATGACTTGAGTCAAAGTCGGATGCTCAACCAACTGAGGAGCCCCAACCCTGTACTTTTTAATACTTCCTCCCTCTGGCTTATTACCTCCAGGAATATTCTGGAATACAGAAACTTATTTGGGGCTTGGACTCAACTCAGAGTGGATTTCTAGGGCAGTGTGTATTGAACAGATTTCTTCACTCTTGCTGGTGGGGACTCCTGGAAGAATTGTCTAGCTATACTGTGTGGACCTAGTCACTCTTATTTCCTACTTAGGCTCTTGCTTGAAGTAAAATTAGTGGATCTTTTAGGAATCCTCCAAAAGATGGCTGGTACCTACAAAGTGTCAAGTAGAATAGGACTCAGCCATGACCATTAGTGATATACAATAATGTTCTTAAAGCTTATGAAGTAAAACCACCTAGTTTCTGTCCATTTATGTAAGATAAATGAAAAATTACCCTGCACTAAGTGAAAGTGATAAGAAATGAGTACTCTATTTCAAAATCAAGTTGACAGTCTGGATAGAGAATCTAGAAAAAAAATTCAGTTTTTTTCCTATACATTGAAAATTTTCAGCCTCGTGTATCATGAATGTGCTATTTACCTAATGAAATTGCATCTTTGTTTCAAGACTTTGTTAATACTTTCTGTTTTTACTATAACACTAGTTCCTGCTTTAATTATATATATTCCCTATATAGTTCATGGGGAATTATTAACAAGAGTTACATTTGGAAGTCGGAGACTAATTTTCCTAGATGAACTTGTATACTTTTCCTGCACGTGAAAGTGATTTTAAGGAGGTATCAGAACCTTGCTAATTCAAGTGTTGTTTGTGGACCTACTGTAGCATTGATACCACTTGGGAGCTTGTTAGAAATGCAGAATCTCACCATCCCAGACCTACTGAATCAGAAACTGGATCTGTGGCTCAACAATATTTACTTCAACAAGCCCTCTAGGTGAACTAGTGCACGTGAAAGTGTGAGAATCTCTTCTTTAAGAAAGAGGCATCTTTCCTTGCACTCTTCCACCTGCCAACACTGATATTCTTCTCAGGAATATTGCTGCTCTTACCTGGGACATGCAAACTTGAATCCTTAATTAGTTAGAAAGTGTATATGACCAGTATCCTCTTCCCTTACTTATATGTGTGCCCATAACAATTTCCCAGTGTTATCGGAATGATAAAATACAGAAATTTGCATTAGATTGAAAATCCTGTAATGAGGAGAGAGCGCCTTAAGTGCTAACTGATGATTATGGTAATTCCCCCCACCTTCTCCCCCCCCAACCCCCCAGGAGTAATTCACATTTTACCTCATACCTGGTGAGGAAGTTTGACTCTGGTCACAGTTGGTTTTAGCTGATTATACAACCGGTGCTTATTGATCTTAAAAAATGAATAAAATGCCAATAATCATTAGAATAAAAACAACAAAATTGTCTTTTTGAGAAATGGAGTACTATTTCAGGTGTTTGGGCAGAGGGAAATCAGGGAAGAAGAGGAGATAAAGAAAGCCACTTGGTGGGGCGCCTGGGTGGCATAGTCGGTTAAGCGTCCGACTTTCGCTTAGGTCATGATCTCACGGTTCGTGGGTTCGAGCCCCGTGTCGGGCTCTGTGCTGACTGCCAGCTCAGAGCCTGGAGCCTGTTTCAGATTCTGTGTCTCTTTCTCTCTCTGACCCTCCCCTGCTCGCGCTGTCTCTCTCTCTCCTAGAAGTAAATAAAACATTTTTTAAAAAAAAGCCATTTGGTGAAAGTGGTTTTTTTTAATGGCAAAAATGACAGCAGTCCACACACTCTTGGATTTTTATATTTAATTTATATTTATTTTATCCAAATACCCAAATTGTAAAACAAAAACTGTTAGGCATCTCAGTTGTTTTCTTCTATTCATCACCTCCACAGTGGTAATTTCCTTATGCATCAATTAGATAACAAAGGAATTAATCAGTATAGTCCAGAGAAAGATTCTTCTCAGTTCCTAAAATCTACTTTTCATTTTGTAAAAGGAGTTTTCTTCTTTTATAAAGATTTTTTACTTGGGATGCCTGGGTGGCTCAGTCGATTATGTGTCCCCAACTCTTGATTTTGGCTCAGGTCATGATCTCTTGGTTCCTAAGATCCAGCCCAGTGTTGAGCTCGCATTGCACTACGTGCTGTCAGATTGGGATTCTCTCTCTCCCTCTGTCTCTGCCACACCTCCCCTGCTTGAGCAAGCATGCTAGCTCTCTCTCTCTCTCTCTCAAAATAAATAAATAAACATTAAAAAAAAAGATTTCTTTTCTAAATTCTACCAGTAAGCCAGGTGAATTGCTAGAATAAACTTTACCTTCTTCTTTTAGTCTCCCTCCACACAAAACTAGCTATTTAGTGTTTCCTTTTAAATACAGTTTGAGGGGCGCCTGTGTGGCTTAGTCGGTTAAGCGTCCGACTTTCGCTTAGGTCATGATCTCACGGTTCGTGGGTTCGAGCCCCGCGTCGGGCTCTGTGCTGACTGCCAGCTCAGAGCCTGGAGCCTGTTTCAGTCTGTGACTCCCTCTCTCTCTGACCCTCCCCTGCTCACGCTGTCTCTCTCTCTCCTAGAAATAAATAAATAAATAAAATAAATAAATACAGTTTGAAATATACTATTGTTTCCAATTTAAAATGCTTAAAAATACAGGATTTTATTACTTACAATGAATCTAAATTTCTCAATGTGCTTCCTTTCCTTTAGAGATATTTTTGTACCTACTCTATCTAGAAAAAGCAAGTTTTAGACAACGCTTATTTATAATTTAAGGGAACAAACAAGTACTTAAACAAATTTCCAAATAGGTTCAACTACTCTTCAAGTTATCACTTTCTTGACACATGCTTCATGAGATAACTAGTTCAGTTAAGATTTGCTGCAAGTTGCTTCTGCCATAACAGAAGTTTTAGAATAGTCTTTTCTGTGGCCTTGACCGCTCAATGAAATAACAGAGGATTGACAGACTTCTCTGATATTGGAAAACAATAAAACCAATATATCCTACAGCTGAAACATTAAATTAAATTTCCATTATGTTATCTTTGCTGGCTATTCATTTGCTGGTTAAGAATCCCTTGGCATTTCTTTGAGACAGTATCTGATAACTCTGTTCTCTAGACTAACATTAATTTTCCTTTTCTTACTTTTTTTTAATAGCCAGACTTACAACACAGTGCTCTTAAGTTTCTCTACTTAGCCACCTATAGATGTTTTTCAATATCTAAAATAAGAAAAGTGCTTATTAAGAAACATATATGCAGTACTTAACCATGAATCGGGAGATTTTACATCTTAATGTAGTGAGTAGACTGATCCAGGAAATGTATATGTGCTATTAGATTATGCACTTTCAAACTGGTCTAGATAAAGTCAGGCTAGAATATTCTGTTTTTATATGTTGAGTAAGTTAAGTCATCTCTTTTGTTCCCAGGGTCTTCTGTTTTTCAGTTTTCCATGCTGCCACCATGGTTATCATCCAAATATATTGCTTCATTTCTCTGCTTTGAAAGTGTTGTTGATTCCCCACTGCTAGCAAGATAATCTTGTTATCATAAGATGCAAATCTCTTCACAAGTTAGTCCTAATCTTCCAATCATCTGTTGATTTCTTTTATGTTCTAACCAGGTGCAACTTCTTGCTGGTCTCTGAGCATTCCATGCCCTGGGATACCCATGTGTTTGTGTCATGCTTTATTACCTGCAAGTAAATTCTTCATTAGGGCCTTTGACACTCCCAAAATGGCATGTAATTAACCGAGGGTGAGCCTAGTTTTTTGTAAGCCAAGATCTCTGTTCTTCAAGGCTGTTCCTAGAAACACAATGTCCCTTGGCAACAGGACAGTGTATAGTGTACATAAATCTGCCTAAAGTCCTTTCATTTAGAAATTTTTGCTGTGCTTTGTATAAAAGAATAGGCATTAACTTTCTCCTCAGAATAGAACATGAAGTAATGGAATTGTGATTTGAAAGCCCTGTGGGCCAATGATTTTTATTTTGCTAAAAGCAATAAGAATCCTCATATTACCTCTCTCTGTCCCCCTTCACCTCAGGATGGTGACTCATGACCTCCCTGGCCCACCTATAAGTAGCAGGTAACATTTCTGTTCATTGCAGAGTGAGTGATACCACACTTGTCCTTTATTCCACTTGAGCACTTTAAGAATCTTACCTTCAGGGGCACCTGAGTAGCTCAGTCAGATAAGTATCCAACTCTTGATTTTGGCTCAGGTCTTTATCTCATGGTTTGTGGGATGAAGCCCCGTGTTGGGCTTCATGCTGACAGTGCAGAGCCTGCTTGGGATTCTCTCTCTCTCATCTTCTCTCTTTGCCCCTTCCCCACTTGCACTGTCTTTGTCTCTCTCAAAATAAATGAATCAACTTTTAAAAAATTAAAAAGATCTTACTTTAAGACAGAGGGTAGGGGCAAAGCAGGCAATAGATGGTTATTGCTGCTATATTTAATAGAAAGTTTAGGAGGACTAAGTCCTTAATAGCTCTGCTTCAGCAGTTTTCTTCTCATCAAAAAGAATCACAGAACAGCAGTGGCTAAAGAGAAGAAGCATTCCAGTTTTGGAGAACCAAGGGTATACCATGTTTCCTTTGTATGGGATTAATAATTTTCTATTTTCTGCCTGATTACTGATACTCTTTGAAGTGTCCTAATTCTTAGAGTGCCACTCTACTGGATTGTGCTCCAGCAGCTATTTTGTGTAATACTCTTATTACAGAGTTCTTATATTATGTATATCATTGTTATTTCTTCACATCTCCCTCAGTAACATGTATCTACATGCTTGGTGTTTCCAGCACTTAGTATTGTGCTTGGCCTTAGTAGATAACTAATATAAATATTGAGTGAATGAAGGGCATGGCACAAATGAACAAAAAGAAGTCAAGGCATCTCTAAATTCTAGTATGTTGTTAAATTTTCCCTATTGCATTTTGTAGGTGAAGCACAGTAACTTTTATTTCATGTGATTTATGTGTTAAGTGCTTTGAGTGACATACAGATATCTAAGTCCTCAATTAATTTGGAAGCATTTCTGATATATACTTTTAAAAAGTAATAGTGGGGACTAAATAAATTTGAATAGAATAAAAGTTTTCTTGAGTACTTTCACAAGAACTGGGCAAATTGGCAAACCCATTTATCCATTTAACAAACATTTATTGAGCACCAGCTATGGGCCAGTCTTGTGTTAATAGAGATTAACAACATAATCTTTGTTCTTGGAACTTACAATTTAGTGGGTGAGAGTAATTAACAAATAAATGCAGAAGTAATTGTTTAGAGACTTGTGTTAAGTGCTAGGAAGAAAGTTATTGAATAATGATTCCATTTTTAATTCTGGGAAAGAAATAGTATTTAGAAATTAGTTGTCTCAACATATCAATAAAGGTATTTGGAAATTGATTCAGGGTGCCTTGAAATCTCAGCAAATGCTATATAATTATATGTATAATTATATATAACCAGAATCCTCGTGTTATCATTAAAGTTATTAATAAATAAAGCATTGTTACAGGAACCATTTTGATAAGGGGAAAGAATTAACTTATTTTCTATTGAAATTTTTTATTCATGGTATTTGTAGGAGCAAAACCATATATACATATATGTATATATGTGTACACACACACATGTGTAAATATAAACATCAAGGGGAGAATAGCCATATATTTCCAGCTCATCAACAGTTTCCCTGTCATATGTGGCTTTCATTTCATCTTTAATGCTGTTTTCTTACAATGACAAGAGTATTGGATTGGAAGCCTTAATGAAGAATTTTATTATCTTTTAAAATCTATTGTTGAAGAGAATTTAGGCTGAATGCCTATTGATAAATGTTAACGGTAATGTGAAGTGTGTACAAGAAGGTATGTAGTTGTCTATTCATCTAAACATCCTCATCAGTCACATACTGAGGGAAAATGGGTGAAGGCTGGAGAGAGTAACAGAACACTCATTAGGGCTGATTGTGCTAATATCCATTTGACTTAGATTTCATAGACCTACTAATTTTTGGAGTATTTACTAATTTTCCTGAATGCTCTCTTAATAAGGAGATCCAGGGAGATCTATATCTGAAGTTCAGAATATATTTCAAAGGGAAGATTAGACGTGCAGTCTCCAGCAGTTATGATTTCTAAGCACATACATTTTTGATAACAGTAGTGTTTTATGTGTGTCACTAGCCTTCATTCATTTAGCAAACATTGACTGAGCACCCATTATGTACCAATTCCTGTTCTTGGGATTGTATATATGTATGCATGTACGTCTGTATGACATGAATCTGAGGGAGTAATACACACTGTCATCAATCATCATGGTAATGTTAATTTTGTCTCATGTACTACCATTGTGTTGGCTCATTTCTTTATGTGGTATGTTTGGGGAGAAGTTTGCAATAAGACAATAAAATGCATATCTAAGTTCTCATTTAAATTTAAATGATTTAATTGATTTAAAACTAAATAAAATTAAAACTAAAGAAGCTTTTAATGTGAATTATTTTTGAATTAAATAATACCCTATTTTGGAAATACAACCCAAACAAGTCTTTGCTTTTCTCTGGGTTACCTCTCTTCTTAGTCTGACTTTCTCCATGAGGTACCAAAGAGGGTTCCCAGCCTACCAAGGCTTACATTGTTCTTGTTTTTTTATTAGCTGATGATCACCTCCTTTTTCTATGTAAGTCTCCCCAGACATGCTGCTTAGCTCTGCCTGGGTCATGTAAATCCCTGAACCAAGATGTTCTAATTGGTCAACCTAGGTCTTATGCCCACCCCTGAAGAGATAAAGATAAGTAGAAATATTGACAGACTTTAAAGAACCACATGAAGTGAGGGAAAGGTAGCATGGTACAAAAAGAACGCTATTTCCCGAGGAAAGACTAAAAGATACTGGCAGACAAAAACAACAGATGACTATCACAAATATATTTAAGGCTTAATTGTTTCTATGACTTATCTGAAGAAACCTTCTAAATGTGTTAAAATTAATCTAGAAAAAGAAATACCACTTTGCAAAACAAATTTGACCAGAGATAGTGAAGTCAGGAAATTCCAACTTATATAGAAATTACCTCTTTTTAAAGGATCAAATATCTTTTCTTCCTTTTGAGTGAATAGACATTTTGGAAAGAGTACTTCTACTTCTCTGTTTCTCTTTGGCAGATGCATTTCTGGCACTTAATTTAATTTTGGTATAATTTCAAAATTACAAAAAGTTGCAGGAATAGTACAAGAAACTCTTGTTTACTCACATACATTTTATTCAGATTTATTGTTTACATTGTGTTCTGTTTACTTTATTCTCTTTCTTTTCCTAAATTTTGAAAGAGTAAATTGGAGACACTGTGCTCTTTATCCATATATACTTTATTGCATGTTTCTAAGAACAGGGCTATTGTCCTAAATAACTTCAATATAGTTATTCACATCATAAAATTTAGTACTGACACAGGACTATTACCCAAGTTAAGGTCCATGCTTATTTAAATTTTGTTATTTGTTCCAAAATTATAACTATTTTTTCATAGTTCAGGATCTAACCAGGACCACACATTGCATTGTTTCTTATTTCTTTAGTCTCCTTCAATCTGGAATAGTCTAAGATTTTCTTTGTGTTTCTTGACCTTGTTGTTTTTTAAGGACATAGACTGATTATTTGCAAGAATACTCTTCAATTTGGGTTTGTCTCATATTTTCATGGTTAGATTCAGGCTATGATTTTTTTTTTGGAATTTTAAAAAATGGAAGTATAGTTGACACACAATGTTACATTAGTTTTAGGTGTACAACACAGTGATTCAAAAACTCTATATCATATGTTATGCTCACAAGTGTAGCTATGATTTATCACCATACAATACTATTACAGTACAATCAACTGTATGTCCTATGCTGAAGCTTTCTTCCCCATGACTTTTTCATTACATAACTATAACCTGAACTTCTTACTCCACTTCACTCATTTTGCGCATTCCCTAACACCTCTTCCTCCACCGCTCTCCCGCCTGGCAACCATCAATTTGTTCTCTGTATTTATGGGTCTGTTTCTGGGTTTGCTAATTTATTCATTTGTTTTGCTTTTGAGATTCTGCATATGAGTGAAATCATATGTCATTTGTCTTTTTCTGTCTGACTTATTTCAGTTAGCATAATACCCTGTAGATCCAGCCATGTTGTTGCAAATGTTAGAGTCTCATTCTTTGTTATGACTAAGTAATATTCTATTACACACACACACACACACACACACACACACACACACACACACACACACACACACACACACCATCTTTATCCATTTATCTATCAATGAACAGTTAGGTTGCTTCTGTATCTTGGCTATTGTAAATAATTCTGCAGTAAATGTAGGGTACAGTTACCTTTTTTGAGTTAGTGTTTTCATTTTCTTTGGGTAAATACCCAGTAGTGGAATTACTACATCATATGTTATTTCTATTTGTAGCTTTTTGAGGACCCTCCATATTGTTTTCCACAGTGACTGCACCAATTTACATTTCCATCAACAGTACACAAGGATTCCCTGTTCTCTACATCCTTGTTAACCCTTGTTATTTCTTGTCTTTTTGATTCTAGCTTACATCATGACTGATGTAAGGTGGTATCTCATTGTGGTTTTGATTTGCATTTCCCTGATGATGAGTGATGAGAATCTTTTCATGTGTCTTTGGGCCTCTGTATGCCTTCTTTGGAAAAACATCTATTCAGATTCTCTCTAGCTATGAAATTTTGATAGGAATAGCACAAAAGTGATATTGTGTCCTTCTCAATGTGCATATGATATTGTCTTTGTCCCAATACTGTGATATCACACACACACACATCTATATTTCTATATCTATTTGTATTAAACTATGAATTTATGCTGATGTCAATATCAACACACTAATTTGTTCAACATATACTTTTTTGGGGTTTATACAACATTCAGAGGACCTTATTAGTCGCTCTGGAAAATTCAGGAAGAGTAGAAAAAAATATCAGTATGAGAACAATCTAATTAATGATATACTTCTTTCATTTAGTGATGGAAAACATAATTTTTAAAGATTTGTAAAAAATCTAAGAAGAAATAAATATTCAGTTTGTTAAAGAAACCCAGAGAAGCAGAGAAGACTTGTTGTATAAACCGCATGCTTAATATACCTAAAACCCAAAAGCCCACAGTGTATAGAGAGGTGTACATTGTCCCCATGTGACTGAAAGAAAGGTGTGCTTGTGGTTAGTTTTCTGAAGCTGTTGTATATTATTGTACTTGAGGCATGTTTACTTTCCAGATACAATCTCTGAAGATGTTAGAGCAGATGCAGGTTGGTTTACAAAAAAACAAAACAAAACAAAACAAAAACACTGAAATATTGGGTTGTAGAAAGAAATTAATTTCATGAGTTATCCAAGATATTATAATTATAGGGAAAAATTGCTATGGTTGAATTTAAGATGATGATTTTGTAAATGTAGGGAAAAATTGCTATGGTTGAATTTTATACTGATATTCCTCACTGTTAAATGTGACATCCTGAAACCTGTAAAGTAGTAGTAGTAGTATCTCAAATTTTTTAGCTTTCACTTTGGTATTAGTGACGACCTTGTCTTTCTTATCATCCAGTGTAGCCTGCTCTACAGATTTTATTGATGATTCAGGTGATTGGAGAGGGATTACACTTCTTCCTTTTTTACTCAATAAGCTTTCTTTAGTGAAGAGGAACTAACATGCAGTGTTCTAAAATTATAAGATATAGATGATGTTATTTCATAATGAAGCAGAGCCATTTATTTACATATACACTATATCTATTGACAATTACATGTATACTATATCTGTGGTATACTCCATTATTTTATAGTAAATAAATTGGAATTAAATTTTTCTTAAAAACAACAAAAACTATTAACTATTGGTAAAAGTTGATCTTTACTTCAACTAAAACTCATTAGCTCTTGAATAATAAACATTATATTCCATTAGTAATAAGAAGGGGAGAGTCAACTCTTCTACCATTTAGTTGAATGTCTTATAACTCTGTGACCTTAGAAAATAAATGAAGATCATAATAGCTAACTCATGAAGTACGAATTATGTACCAGGAGTCATTCTAAATGTGTTAAATATATGAGCTCATTTAAACCTCTTAAAACTCCTATGAGGTAGATACTAATATTCTAGTTTTCAGATGTGGCACAGAGAGGTTTAACTGCTTTCCAAAAGTCACACATCTAGAGAAGCTGGAAACTGGATTTGAACACAGGGAATCTATTTTGTGAGTCCAGACTCCTAGCAAATTGCCTCTATTCAGTTACCAATTTGACTAACATTCCTGCAAAGTTTTTGTACTATGTTATAATTTTAAATAATATATAAAAACTGGGTGTCTGGGTGCCTTAGTCTGCTAAGAGTCTGACTTTGGCTCAGGTCATGTTCTCGTGCTTCATGAGTTCAAGTCCTGTGTCAGGCTCTGTGTTGACAGCTCAGAGCCTGGAGCCTGCTTCAGATTCTGTGTCACTTTCTCTCTGCCCCTTCCTTGCTCATACTCTGTTTTTCTCTCTCTTTCTAAAAAATAAGTAAAACATTAAAAAAAATTTTTAAATTAAATGATGTATCATTTAAACATTTTTAAAGATACTTTAATAACAATAATTTAAAAATTCATACTATTATGTATAGTTTTTATGACAACCATTTGTTAATTATTTTAAATTTGTTTAGGTGTACAAACTACAGAAATAGATTTAAATGCTTTTTCATTAGTAAAAATAAAATGCTGCTAGTTTGTTAGTTGATATTGGCTTTTAATGTATCCTATTTAACCCTGAAGGGACACTAGTATATTAGATATGTGCGTAATTTAAAAAAGGAATTTATGAATATAGCTACTGTACTGTTGTTTTTGTAAAAAATAAAATTTGAATCATAACTCTGGAATATTTCAGTTGGCACATATGTTCCCTGGCAAAGGGATAATTAAAATTACATTGGTTTCTAAATTTCTGAAGACCAATTAGTTTGCTGTTATTCATTTACATTCTTCCCTGAATATGAGAAAGTAATTTATTTGCAATTGATGGCAGAATTACTCTAGAGGCATGTATAGAAGATTGAAAAAATATTTTATTTTGGTTTGAAGGCAAGGGTGATATATTAGATACAGTATTACCGTATCTAATTAGATAATCCATTTAAGATTTATTCCATTAAGTGTCTTTATTGTTCCATTTTATGTGAATGGAGACACGGCGTGTTGTAGTAGAACAAGTATTAGATAATTCCTAGTTCCTAACCATTAGACATGGAACCTTAAATGACGTCATTTAACATTTGAGCCCCATTTTCCTCATTTGTAAAATGCAGCTGATAAAGCCCTCCTTCCACCTCACCTATTTGTTGTGAGGACAGTCTAAAACCATGTATGCAAATTTATTTTTAGGCATTTTCTGACATGTTGTTTAAAGGTAGTATCTTCATTAATGAAAATAGAGAGCCATAAAATTTAGTTTAGTTTTATTAGACATTATTTTTAAAATTAGTGAGCCATATATATACATATAGTAACAGCTTTATTTCAGTAGAATTTATATACCATAAATTTTTTTATTTAATGTGTACAGTTATGTTAGTCTAATAACTTTACAGAGTTGTGCAATTATTACCATATTCTAATTTTTGGAACAACTTTGTTATCCCCGAAAGATCATCTGTTCCCATTTTTAGTTATTCCTTATTCCCACTCATAGCCCCAGGCAGATACTTATACACCTTCTGATTTGTGGATTTGACTTTTCTTTTTCAAAAATATTTAAATGTTTATTCACTTTTTGAGAGATAGAGAGAGGGAGAGAGCAAGTGACCAGGGGAGGGGCAGAGAGAGATTAGAAACACAGAATCCAAAGCAGGCTCCAGGCTCTGAGCTGTCAGCACAGAGCCCCATAGGGGCTTGAACTCACAAGCTGAGACATCATGACATGAGCAGAAGTCAGACGCTTAACTGAACTACCCAGGCATCCCTATTAATGTTTATTTATTTTTGAGAAAGAGAGAGAGAGACAGAGACAGAGACAGGGGGAAGGGCAGAGAAAGATGGCAGCACAGAATCCAAGACAAGCTCCAGGCTCTGAGCTGTCAGCACAGAGCCTGACATGGGGCTTGAACCCATGAGCCATGAGATCATGACCTGAGCTTAAGTCAGACACTTAAGCGATGGACCCACCCAGGCACCCCAACTTTTCTTTTTTTTATGTTTATTTATTTTTGAGAGAGAGAGAGGGAGAGAGAGAGCGGGAGGCAGAGAGAGGGAGACAGAGGATCTGAAGTGGGCTCTGCACTGACAGAAGAGAGCCTGATGTGAGGCTTGAACTCCTGGAACATGAGATCATGACCTGAGCCAAAGTCAGAGGCTTAAATGACTAAGCTACCTAGGTGCCTCTGGATTTAACTTTTCTTAACACTTCATTTAAATGATCTTTCCTGTCTGTCTTCTTTCACTGCATAGAATGATTTTGAGGTTCATCCATGTAGTGTGTATCAATATGTTATTCTTTTTTATTGCTGACTAATATTCCATTTCATAGATATACCACATACTCTTTCATCCATTCATATTGATGGACATTTGGGTGGTTTCCACTTTTTGGCCATTATGAATAATGTAGTTATGGACAATGTGTTCAAGTTTTTAATGTGGACATATGCTTTTATATTGAGCATATATAAAGTATCTGGTGATACTTGGATAGAAATTTGATTTTATTCACCATATGTAACATTGCAAATGGAGAAATTATAAAGAATTTAACAAATTTTTATCATAGTTGTACAGTACATGGGCTGTGAATTGGCAGCCCTTAGTAAGGTATTTATTTTTCTCTTATGTAAGAATGGAACATTATTTTATAATATACAACAATGTTATCTTTTCTTTCAGTTAATTTCTTTCTCTCTCTTTTTTTCTTTTTTGATGGATTTTCTATAGGGTAGGTCCATTTTGAAAACTCAGTCCCTGATTTAATACCTTCCCTTTCTTTGGTCTTTTCCTTTATTGATATACCTCATTTTATTGTGCTTCATTTTTCTTGCATTTCACAGGATATTGTTTTCTTTACAAATTAAAGGTTTGTAGCAATTCTGTGTCCAGTAAGTCTGTTGGTGTCATTTGCTCACTATGTGTCTCTATGTCACATTTAGGTAATGCTTGCAATGTTTCAACTTTTCCATCATTATTATATTTGTTATAGTGATCTGTGACCAATGATCTTGATGTTACTACTGTAATTGTTTTGGGGGCACCATGTCAACTACAACTGTATAAGATGACAAAATTAATCAATAAATGTTATGTGTTTTGAACGCCCGACCGACCACTTTCCCCCTGGCTCTGTCCCTTTTGTCCGGCCTCCCTATTCCCTGAGACACAGCAATATTGAAATTAGGTTGATTAATAAGCCTACAATATCCTCTAAGTGTTCAAGTGAAAGGAAGAGTTTCACATCTCTCACTTTAAATCACAAGCTATAAATGGTTGATCTTAGTGAAGAAGGCATGTTGAAACATGGATAGGCTGAAAACTAGGTCTCTTACGGCAAACAGCCAGGTTGTGAATGCAAAGGAAAAGTTCTTGAAAAAAATTAAAAGTGCTACTCCAGCGATCACATGAATGCTCAGAAAGCGAAACAAACTTATTACTGATATGGAGAAAGATTAGTGGTCTGGATAGAAGGTCAAACCAGCCAAAACATTCCTGTAAGTCAGAGCCTGATCCAGATCCAGGACCTAACTGTCTTCAGTTCTATGGAGGCTGAGAGAGGTGAGGAACCTTCAAGAGATAAGTTTGAAGCTAACAGAGTTTGGTTCTTGAGGTTTAAGGAAAGTCGTTGTCTCTATAACATAAAAGTACAAGGGAAGGAAGCAGCAGGTGGTGATGTAGAAGCTGCAGCAAGTTATCCAGAAGATGGAACTAAGATAATGGAAGTGGCTACACTAAACCATAGATTTTCAATGTATTGGAAGAATAGTCTCATGGAAGAAGATGACATCACAGACTTTCATAGCTATAGAGAAGTTGGTGCCTGGTTTCAAAGCTTCAAAAGACAGGGTGACTCTTGTTAGGGGCTAATGCAGCTAGTGACTTTAAATTGAAGCCTAATGTTAAAATTTGTTCTGAAAATCCTAGGGCCCTTAAGAATTATGCTAAATCTACTTTGCCGGTGCTTTATAAATGGAACAACAAAGCCTCGATGACAACACATCTGTTTATACATGGTTTACTGAATATTTTAAGCCTACTGTTGAGAACTACTGCTTAGAAAAAGCAGCAGTTCCTTTTAAAATATCATTTCCTTTTAAAATATTACCACTAATTGACAACATACGAAGTCACCTAAGAGCTCTGATGGAGATGTACAAGATTAACGTTGCTTTCATCCCTGCCAACACAATATTTATTCTGCAGCCCATGGATCAAGGAATAATTTTGACTTTCAAGTCTTATTATTTAAGATATACATTGTGTTAGCTGCCATAAATAGTGATTCCTCTGATACATCTGGGAAAAGTAAATTGAAATCTGTCTAAGAAGGATTCCCCATTCTAGATGCTATTAAGAACATTTATGATTCATGGTAAGAGGTCAAAATATCAACATTAACAGGTGTTTGAGAGAAGTTGATTCCAACACTCAGAGATGACTTTGAGGGATTTGGACCTTCAGAGGAGGAGGAACTGCAGGTGTGGTGGAAATGGTAAGAGAACTAGAGTTAGAAGTGGAGCCTGAAGATGGGACTGAGTTGCTGCAATCTCACGATAAAACTTTCATGTATGAGAAGTTGCTTTCTATGGATGAGCAAAAGAAGTGGTTTCTTGAGATGGAATCTACTCCTGGTGAAGATGCTGTGAAGAGTATGTGAAGAGTGGGGACTCTTTACCATAAAGGATTTAGACTATAAAATAAACTTAGCTGATAAAACAGCTTGAAAAAATTGACTCCAATTTTGAAAGAAGTTCTACCGTGGGTAAAATACTATCAAACAGCATTGCATACTACATACAGAGACATCATTCATGGAGGGAAGAGTAAATTGATGTGGCACAGTTCATTGTCTTATTTTAAGAAGTTGCCACAGTCATCCTAGCCTCCCCCAACCCTGATGAATCAACAGCCATCAACATCAAGGTAAGATCCTCCACCAGCAAAGAGATTACAATTTGTTGAAAGCTCAGTTGGTGGTTAGCATTTTTTAGCAATAAAATACTTTTGTATTAAGGTATGTACATTTTTTTAAAGAATAATGCTAATATATTTAATAAACTTCAGTATAATGTAAGCATAGCTTTTATATGTTCTGGGAAACTAAAACATTAATTTGACTAGTTTTATTGCAATATTTGTTGTATTGTGGTTGTCTAGAACTGAAACCTCAATATTTCTGAGCTATGTCTGTATTTAGATTTTCATTATGTACTTTTGTTTGGTGTTGATAATTCCCAGCTTTTGTATTATCCCTGGCATATTTATGATATCACTCTTGTGATGATATCACTATGTGATCACTAATAACTGGTGTTTTGTGTTTTGTTTATTTTCAGGTTTTGTTTTGGCCTAGGAATAGTTTATATGAAAATTTCATATCTGGAATAAATAGTAGTATTCCAGAGTCATGTTATTAGATAAGCTTTCAGAGTTTAGGATGCTAATAAAGACTTCTAATTGTCAGTTTCTTAATTTAATTTTAAATTTATTTGTAATTAAATTCTGAAGTTCTTTTCTAAGTGGTTGAAATTTAGTCTGTGTTGTTTAGCACAATAAAAGAAAAGCCCAATAAAATTGCATCCTTATAATACTCTTTTTAGCACCACTTTAGTAAATTGTAGTTAGGGTGGTATAACTGTCTCTAGCAATTGCACACATACACCAAAATCTACTTGTTTGTGTATATAACTTTGGGATTATTGTTTTTTTGAAAAATTGAGTGGTGTATTATTTATTAGCACTTAAAAGTTTTCTATCTGAAAAATAATTCTTTGGTAACCAAACAAAGTGGTATGATCTCAATATCATCTTTCCCATAAAGTGTTCATTTTATACATGTGCCATTTATAGGGGATAAAATTTAGTATCTGGAACTATTTTCCTGTGAGTTGTTAATTTTGTTATTCTCATAATTAACACAGATTCAAAATAAATGCGTTTATAAGCTTATTTCTGACTTCTTAATCACTTATTTACAAAATTTGTTTAAAAGCAAATCTGTTTGAGGTGCTCTAGGTGGCTCAGTTGGCTAGGTGTGTGACTCTTGATTTCATCTCAGGCCATGATCTCATGGTTCGTGAGTTTGGGCACCCCACTGGGCTCTGCTCTGATAGCACAGAGCCTGCTTGGGACTCTCTCCCTCTATCTTTGCTCCTCCTCTGTGAGTGTTCTCTCAAAAATAAATAAGTAAACTTTTGTTTTAAGTAAATCTGTTCAATGTATGAGAGAATTCTTGTATTTTCTAGTCCTACAGAGCATTTTTAGATGATCAAATAGATTGTTAGATATGGGAACAAATTAGTTATAAATGACAAGCAATCACAACAGAGTTAAAATTCTTTTTTTTTTAATTTGTTTAATGTTTATTTATCTTTGAGAAAGAGGGAGACAGACAGACAGACAGAGACAGAGAGAGACAGAGTGTGAGTGGGTAAGGGCCAGAAAGAGGGAGATACAGAATCTGAAGCAGGCTCCAGGCTCTGATCTATCATCACAGAGCCCAATTTGGGGTTCAAACGCACAAGCCGTGAGATCATGACCTGAGCTGAAGTTGGACACTTAACTGATTGAGCCACCCAGGCACCTCTACAGTTAAAATTCTTATTGGCATCTTGAAATTTTGCTGTATATATTCAAGAGCTTATTTGATTTAGAGGATTTTAATCAAGATACAAATTCTTTTACTTGGCTGACTCTGTAGTATATACAGAGTACATGAATACACACTTGATCAATGGTACTAGAGTAAGTGTTGTGTGAGATATAAAAGCTTGAAACAGTCTTTGTTATCATAATGCTTATAGTTATCTGGGAGGTATGGCAATTATCAGAAATATAGAAGTTGTCCTAATGGAGGAAGAGATCGCCTATAGTCCATAGAATCGGGGAAACCACCATAAAGAGTACAGTATGTTTCAGTTTAGCTAAATGCAATGGAAGGTGTTCCAGCTAGAAAAAACCTTAGGAGAGAAGTTGCAAAGGTAGAAAAGCATAAAATACTCATTATGTTTGGATCATAGGATAGGAAATGGCTTTGAAAAAGTTAGGAAGGACCAGAGCATGGAGGGCCTTCAGTGCTTTAGTCAAAAACTGTAAATTTTAATTCATGACCTATAAAATGATTTAAGATTTTGATCAGACTCTAGGGGGTTTAATGTGGCAATTGTGTGTTGACACATTTAATGAAAATAGTGATAAAATTCCATGAAATTAATAATAATATTTTAGAATTTGACTGTAAGCATTGTCACTCTTTAAGAATTGTATTATGTTGATTTTTCTCACTCATAATTAAACACAATAAAATTATATAGCTGGGATGATAATTTTATCAAGATGATAATGATTATAATGATAATAGCATATTAATGATAGTATCTATAAAATTTCAAGTCAAATACTGAAAGTATCTCATTTAATATTTTATTTTGAATGTTATCTATATATGTGCAAATTAATGTTGGTATTTGTCTTTAGATAGTTTCCTGACTTTTAAAATCACAATAAAGTCTCAAAAATTCACTAGTACTTCATAATATTATAAATATAGAGGCAGCTTAATATATTGAAAAGAGTTCTGAAATGGAAACCAGTTCTTAAGGCTCTGCCTTTAAACTATATGTGTCCTTGAGTTTCTCTATTTTCCTTGTTTGTAAAATAGAGAAATAATTTGATTCATACAGGCTGTTGAAGGATTAAATTGTAAAATGGATTTAATGTAAATGCTCAAAAATCTTAGCTATTGTTGTTAGTATAACTTATCATTTAGAATCTCTGCTATTATAATCTGAAAATATCTCTTGCCTTTCAGAGTCCCAAACTTGTTCCATCATGTTCTGTCTAGTTCCGTTTACATTCTTCCACTATAGATTTTACTATGATATGCTAACCTAATTTAAGGGAAAGTGCTGGATCTAAATATTCTACAACTTCCCTGCCTCCTGCTGTCAGCACCGTAGTGTTCATGTTTTGTATTAACATTCTGAAAGGAATTTACGAGAATAATTAGTTCTGTTTTGCTTCTATTAGAGCTGGTTATCTTAATTTTTACTTAGTGGGAGATGCCTCCCCTGCCATTATTTGGCTCCCTGTCCACAGCTTTAAATTACATGGAGGAGAAAATGATTATAAATGGCTTCTTCCTGTGGTGTTCCTTATATTCATCTCCTAACAAACAATCTTTTATATTTTTCTCATCAGTTTTTCCTCGTGTTGCAGTCTAGGAGTGATGTCCCATCTGGTGGTCATCTTGCAGAGACATTCCTTTAAGCATCATTAGCTTATGGTTAAGAACTAGATTTATTTTTAGGGAAGTAACTTTAACTGGTCGTATTTTTTACTGAACAAACATTTAGATATGAAGAGAAATTGCTGTGAGTTTTTTCATATTTAAAGGAGAGATGCTAGTAAAACATATATTTGGGGAAATAATACACAAAAGTATTTAAGATAAAAATGATAGGGGAGAATATATGTATCGGCAAAAATTAGGATTATAATATAATGCTTTTAACTTTCCTTTTTGTTGGTGGTGAATAACTGATATAGCGTATCATGCTTTTGACATGTTTGGGCACATAAGCCAAATTCTATGGAATTTTTGATTTATATTCTTATGATAGCTTTTCCAATTTATCAGTTCCTTGCCTATTATGTGCCTGCTGAGCATGAAAGGCACTTTCGAGATATGTAGTAATAAAAAAAATGCCACAGAAACATTGGCCCAGGGGATAGGCTTTCTTTGGAAATAACTTGAATAACTACAGTTGCTGTAAACAATTTTTTATGGATACTTGATGTTCCCTCCCTGTATTTTTATTTGAGTTGGTAATCAGAATCCTGTTTGACTATCATCCTAAAGGTGAGAATCATCATTCTAATATAGGTATTGTAATGCAACAGCTGGTTCAGGCATACAAGATCAAAATGACCATAGCTAGTATCAGGCAAGAATATTTTAAGGTTTTAGAGAATTACTTTTTCCTTGCTAAAAGGTAATTCTGTGCAGGTACTATGTGGTACTAAGATTCCTAGGGAATATTTCAAAGCAAGCATGCCTCTTATGGATATTCATGGTATCTACCATTTTATGAATGATCTTCTATATTTTACAATACCAGTATGAACTGCTGTTTGACAGCAGTGCCCACCTCCCATACTGATTTAGCCAATAAGCTTCCTGTTGCATGTCAGAACTTTACAGATGACTTACAGGAGGATAGATAGGTAGGTAGGGTGGAAGTCTTGGAATGAGGTCTAAGGAAATGTTTAACTTTTGTGAAGATTTTGTTTGGTTTGTACCAGACTTGAATGAACAAAAAAGAAATTTATGGTTTGCTTTGAGATTAACATTATGTTGAATTCATGTTAATGCTATGGCCAGAGTCCTTATTTAGTATTAGGTAATTAGTAATAGACATTATTCCTTTTTTAATTTTCAGTATTTTTGTAATAAATAGATGAAATCTCCCTTATTTCATTTATTGTTACATTTCTTAAAATGTTTACCAAGACCATTGGAATTAAAGTATAAGTACTTTTTCTGTCTTTTCCTTACAGTATTTTATGATGTTCCTCAATGCTCCATCTTTCCCTTTCTTTTGCTGATTTTCTCCTGTGATATTTTCTCATTGTCTGTTTTGGCTGATATTTAATGAAGTCCTTCAACACAGTTCAGACAGGTATTAAAGTCAGATCTTGAAGTTAAAGAATATGAGGAAGGCTGGTTTTGCTATCTGAAGAGAGTGTGGGCAGGATGGCATGTTAGAAGAGCAGAAAGATGTGTCAACATGGAGAAGGATGTAGAGTCAGACCTGTGTGTGGTGTAAGGGATGTATAAAGAAAGATTTCTGCTTGGAAGAATTTCTAGTAGTTGAAATTTATTTATAGTGCTAAATGTAAATAAATGAAATGAAATAGAAAATCTGGATATTAAAAGTAAGAACTACCCATGCTTTAGTTCTCCAAATAAGTTGTATATTTTTAGAAGCATCTTCCCCTGTGCATGGCAACTTATTCATAATCAGGGTTAATACTACATCCAGTTTATAAGTAATTTTTAAGATAAAATTTTAAAAATGTTTCTTATTTTTTAGAGAGAGGAAACAGAGTGCAAGTGGGGGAGGGGCAGAGAAAGAGAGAGACATCGAATCGAAGCAGGCTCCAGGCTCTGAGTTGTCAGCACAGAGCCCGCTGTGGGGCTTGAACCCACTAATGATGAGATCATGACCTGAGCCAAAGTCGAACACTTAACCTACTGAGCCACCCAGGTGCCCCTATAAGTAATTTTTAAAAATTTTTATTAATTTTTAAAAATTTTTATTTATTTTTGAGAGACAGAGAGAGAGAGGCAGGCAGAGCATGAGCAGGGGAGGAGCAGAGAGAGAAAGACACAGAATCAGAAGCACCACAGAGCCTGATGCAGGCTGGAACTCAAAGACTGTGAGATCATGACCTGAGCTGAAGTCAGACGCTTAAATGACTGAGCCACTCAGGCACTCCTAAGTAATTTTTTTTTTTAATTTGGAAGTTTATTATAACATTACCATGTACTTAAATTGTACATTATAGTTTCTGACTGCTGTTTTCTGCATTTCATCTTTAAATCTGCAAAACAGTATGGAGATCTAGGCAGGTCAGTTGATAGTATTTCCTTTTGTATATGATTTAAGTATCTCCTTAGTGCCCCAAGTACACCTAAAAGGCTCTACTGCAGAGGCTTATAGACTCTGTTTGCATGGGTGTGAGACTTTTGCTCTGCTTCAACAACTCCCAAGTTATTTTTGGGACCTTACAGGGTGTGTCCCCACCAGGCATTATGGTACTGCATTTACTACCAAACCCTTGACGGATTCCCATCAACTGCGTTCACAGTTCTTGGATTGTGAAGAAGGCTGGAAACTATGACTGTAATCAGTGTGAGATCAATGAGGAATTCTGGGTCTGTACAACAGTTTGAGACACTACATAAGTTATATCCAGTGGAAGTGCTCTTTTGGGTTCAAATTTCCCCATTTTCCTCTTTGTAGTTTTTTAAAGAAAACATGTGGAGTTTAAAAAAATTAAAAAGTCTTATTCTTGCATAAGTGAATTCTGGACAGATGGAGAAGTCCCTTCCCATCTACTGTGAAACAGTGGGCAGATGGTTAGAACCACAGGAGGCCTGGAATGCTATTATTCTATACTGAGGTCATTAAACTATAAGCTACATAAAGCTAGTCATCCAATAGCCTTCAAATGGTAGTGTTTCATATTCAAAAAAATGAGCAAAGTTTTATCAAAAATAAATGACAGGAAATTTAAGTCTTTGCTACTTTGTTTTATCAGACAGCCAAAGGGGAAATAATTGTAGATAAAACAGTAAAACTTTTTTAAATATTTATTTCTCATTCTCACATTTTCAAGATCTCTACATAGTAGCTAAGAACTTCTGTAAACTCCCAGAAAGCTCTCTATCTAATAACTTCGGTCATATAGGCTCCCTATATATTTTCCCCTTTCTTCCTGGCTCAGAGGTTTATTTAAATAGATGCATCTAGCCTCAGGGACCGGTTTCGGTTTTCCTGTAGTTTTGAGCCTCTGTAATAGAGAAGGGCGTGAGAGTTTGTTACACGAACAATAATCTGTTCTCTTAGTGGATCAGAGGATTATAAACATATAACTCAATATTCTATCTTTATCTCTGGAGCAATAAAAACCAGATCCATGAAAATATTATTGCCTATATTATATGAAGAATGAAGATAATTATTTTGTCAGCTCACATTTGTTTTTAAAGTTTTCTTAGAGAACTCACTCAAATATCTTAATACTGAGGTTAATTGTATTTCTCTTGAGCAATGAAAAAAATCTCTTGGAATTGTAAATCCTATAAGTGATAAGTTTTCCTATTTCCAGTTGACTACTAAGAAGAAAAGAGCAAAATTTGTGGCTTACCACAATGATGTATAGTTCACTTTGTCTTCACCTTTATTTTTTCTTTCAACCAACTTTTAATTTATGGTAATTTGTATTTTATGTATCCTTATAAGCCACTCTATGTTCTTTCTAGTACAAGGTGATGTATAAATATAGAAATAATGATGAGGAGCAAAATAGAAATGACTCTTACACAAGCATGGATTTATCTTAATTCTGTGAAATTTAATGGTGCAAACAGTAAGGAATCACTTAGCGGTTCTTAGTATTAAAGCATTAATCCTGACTTAGATGTAAATCAGGAAAAGGAAAGCTAGTCTGACATTAGATGGAATAGAAATTCTCTAATGGTCTGAAGGAAGAAGTTTAAAAAAACCTGACAGATTATTTTTACCTCTATGTTTCCTACACCTTGGATTTTAGTGAAAAATCACTGCTTGATATCAGAAGTTGCTTATTTTTGGTTTAGTCATTATATTTAATATTTTGCATGCTGTTGTCATTTGGTAGAACTCAGTACCTATCTAATGGCTAAATACATATTCAAATTTATTGTTAACTAGTCATTAAGTTCCAAGATATACCTGCCATAACTCTAGTTAGGTTAGTGAGGTAAGCAAAATATCAACTCCTTAAAGTTCAAGGACCATATTCTAGTTTTGATTCTATATCTGTACTATCTTCTAAGTTGGATATTGGTGCCAAATAAATGATCAGTTGGTATTTCTTTTGAGACTATGTCATGTAGTGGTGAGAATATTAATTTTCATTTCAGCAAATGAGTTCAAATCTCAACTCTCCTCCTTATCAGTATGATCTAATCCTTCTGAGCTTTAGTTTCCTTTGCCATAAAATGGATAAGTTATAGATTCTTTCTAGGATTGGTGTGAGGATTGAATAGCATAATGCATGGAAAGGTAGAGTAGGTCCTGAACAAATTTGCTTCCTTCATCTTCCTGTTGAATAAATTAGTGAAGAAATGAGAGAGAACATTATATTTCCTGTTTAGAAACATGCTTTAAATAATCATCCAGTACATTAAAAAATAAGGACAATTATTTTTTTTAAGAGAGGTTAAATTTATTAGTAAGTATAGTGAAGACTAAGGAATACAATTTCAAGACTTTATGAAAAGTTAATGTTTTTGCCATTATACTGTATTGTCTCTTTATGGAGGCATATACATGTAAATGTATATATAATTAAAAACAAATGGGTCCACTTTTAGCAGGTGATGATAGCCTGGAAGTTCATGGCTAAACCTTGAATAGTAGTTCTTACAAGCTAAGGTTTTCTGATACATTAGCTGAGTTTTAGTTTATTACTATTTTAACTCTACTTTTTTTTTTTTTTTTGGAGAGAGAGGGTGCAAGTGAGTGAGGGGCAGAAAGAGAAGAGGGGAGTGGAGAGCGAAAGAAGCGAGACTCACCTGAAGCATGTCTCGTGTTTTACCCAAAGTGGGGCTCATGTTCACCCACAGCAGGGTTTGTGTTTACCCGAAGGGGCTAACCTAGTGTTTTACCCGAAGTGGGTCTCAAGCTTACCTGATGGGGGACTTGAATTCACAAACTGTGAAATCACGACCTGAGCCAAAGTCAGATGCTTAATGACTGAGCCACCCAGGCGCTGTAATTCTACTTATTTTATATGTGTATTTATCATATATTGCTTTAAATCTTTTAAAAAATAAAATAAATGCATAATAAATAAATACAGTTTCATTAAAAATTTTCTTCACTGTGCCATGTAAGCATTATGATTAGTAGGATTTAGCACTTTAGGTTTTGTACTGGCAGGGATAATTTGATTATGGAAATTATTGCACTGTTTTTAGTAAACATTTCAAGAATTAACGAGACAAGACATCCTAGAAAACTTTAGAGACTCAGAAAGCTTTAGAGAAAAAATGGGTAGCTGAGAAAAACATCTGTTCCTCAACTATGTTGAAGCTAACTAAAAAGTTTGTGTGAAAGAAACTAATATTGGCTTCTGATGAATTGTCAGTGGAGTGGCTTCTGTGGACAAAGGCTCTTTGATGACCTATTTGTCATTGGAGATAATGTACAATTTTAAGTAGTATGGTAGGTACTAAAGACCATCCAGTGAAGATAATTTCACAGCTGGATAGCAGTATTGTTCCAACTGATACCACCAAAAAGGTGAGGAGGAAACCTAAGGAGTAGGACAATGAATAATAGACAGGACTTCACATATCAAGAAGGGATAGAGATGCCATTTCTTTTTTATTTTTTTAATGTTTTATTTATTTGAGAGAGAGAGAGAGAGAGAGAGAGGAAGCGAGCAAGCAAATGGGAGAGAGGCAGAGAGAGCTGGAGACACAGAATGTGAAGCAGGCTCCAGGTTTCAGGCTCTGAGCTGTCAGGACAGAGCCTGACATGGGACTCAAACTCATAAACCGTGAGATCATGGTCTGAACCAAAGTCAGATACTCAACTGACTGAGCCATGCAGGTGCCTCTAGACATGCCATTTCTCAGTGAATGTTTTTAATTCTAGAAAACAAGCAATGCTTGCAGTTCCCTTTTTAAAAAGTGTTTATATTCAAATGGTGAATCTATAGAATTTCCATACATCTGTTATGCATGTAATTTCCAAAGACAGAGTACATGGATAACTGATAACAGATAAAAAGTATACTAATTTTTATGTGAAAGACAGCAGGGAGGAGGGTGGTGATATGTGGAGGGGGAGGTATATTTAGCCAAAGTTTTGTGCCACAGCTTTCAGTTAATGTCTTATGCACTTTTTAGAAGTACATGAAGTAGCTGTTGACTGCTATATCGGAAAGAGTTACAATACATAGAGATAGAGAAATAAATCTCAAGAGATTATTAAACTTTTTTTTTTTGTTTTCAGAAGGTTTGAAACAAAGCATCTAGTTCTTGATATGGAGCACAAAATAGAGTCCTTGGGATTAGAGTATAAGGGACAGTTAATGCATATTTGAAAGTTCTTAAGAAGCAGGAGATTGAATTTCTAGACTGGGTTCTGCCACTAAATTGCTTTGTGACCCTAAGCAAGTCTGGGCTTTAGTCACCTTACAGATCGTCTAGCTTTGAAATCTAAAAATTATATGAAAGTCTTTTATTTTATTATGCAGACATTTACCCTTGAAATTTCAGGAAATTTTTTTATAGACAGGAAATTGAAGTATTTGTCTGTATACCTAAAATACTTTTAAGACTTCCAATTCATATCTGTGAAATATTCTGAAACAGAGTAGGGAATTAATTGTTTCATGAAATTGTGAGTCCCTAGAGGTATTTAAATAGAGGGGAGACCATCATCAGAACTGGTATTGTGAGATGAGTTTAATGGATTTGTTATTTGGTACCCCAAACACTGAGGATTCTAGTTCTTGGTATGATTCCACTTAGTGACCTTTACTAAACCACTTAAGTCTCTAAAAGGAAAAAAGAAAGTGAACATGGGAGCAGCTCCTTAAAGATTTTCCTTCAAGATTGCCAATGAATAATTGGGTTTCATTATAGTAGCTGGTTTTCCACCTACCCAAATCATACCAATTCTTTAAGACCAATTTCTGACCTCCACTTCTACATGAAATCTTAGGTATTCCAAACTATCTTTATCTTCCTGATTGCCCTTGGTACTCAATAGTAAATGTTGAAACGTCTGTGTATATAACATATATAACACTCATTTAGACATCTTGCGTATATTAAAGTTTCCCTTAGTTATAAAAGTATTGGTTTTGCAGTACTTCATGAACATGACAGGGATCATAGACTCCTTCCATCCACCCATAATGTACAATATTTTAAGTACTAATTTAATGAATATCTGTTGCATTAACTTTTACATGCAGCTCATCACAGAGGCCACCTTTGCAGCCCCACCTGCCTCTTGAAAGATCACAGTTTATCTCTATGCATATTCTTTTACTCATTGAAAAATCTTTTCTGAAAAGGTTCTACTTGAGTTTCTTTTTCATTCCTATTACAGAAATTACAGTATCTTCTCTCTTTTCTGATTTTCTCAGTAGATTAAAAAATTTCACATTGTTTACATCATAATTTGGATTTTCTTAGACTTGAGAGCTTTATCCAGTCCATTTTGAATAAAAATAGAGTTTTCCAAAAATTGTTTCCTAAGCCCTCTCAGATTCCTACTATTTCATCTTTAGCACAATACAGAAGAATATTGCCTTGTATGGAAATCAGGTTAATTTTATAATGGACATATTACCTCTGTTATTATAGTGTTCTGTTTGCTCTGCAGATTGATTCTGTGTTCCACTTAGGATTTAGGATTAAAATTTTTTTTTAATATTTGTTTTTGAGAGAACAAGACAGAGTGTGGTTAGGGGAGGAGCAGAGAGAGGGAGACATAGAATCATAAGCAGGCTCTAGGCTCTGAGTGGTCAGCACAGAGCCTGATGCAAGTCTCCAACCCATGAACCGTGAGATCATGACTTGACCCCAAGTCTGATGCTTAACTGATCCACCCAGGTGCCTCAGGATTTAGTATTTTTACCTCACTATTCTATACAGTCTTAGGTTTCTTATTTTCATCAGGTGGCTTGTATTATGTTTGGACCTACTACATGCTGATCTTATTAAAAGCAAGTGACCAAGAGCCCTTTAAACTCTGAACTTGTTATCTGCTTTGCTTTTGAGAAAAAGCATATTGGGGTTCATCAAGTTCATATGATTTCTAAATATATTTTCAGTTCTTTTTTCCCCACCACTTTTTTCCACCATTTTTCCTCCCACATGCTATATTCTTATTTGTATTTATTCATTAATAACATCTTTGTAGGATGTCTTTCCATTTTTAACACTTTCATGAATATCATAACGTGTAATTATGAATAGCTGCCCTATGAATTAGGCAGGCAGGCAGGCTCTATCATCTCCATTTTTCAGAGTATGACATTGAGGCTTAAGAGTTTTAAATAATTTCCCCAAGCTTGGACTTGTAACTAAAACACAGGTATTCTGACTCCTTGTATTCTTTTCACTGTACAATGTGGCCTTTGAATGATTGTTAAAAAATAACAGAACAGAATTTTGCTAATAGTGAATTTATACTAATATAGTATTACAATATAGTGTAATACTATATTATTATACTATATTATATTATACTATAATTTTAAACATATTTGAAAATATTTTACGTGTTTATGTATGCAGTGAGTGTTCCTCACAAAAGGTTAACTCTTTTTTTTGTGAATATAATTTTTTATTTCTCTTCAGTAAATATCTAGGAATTACTGGATTCTTTAGTAAGTGTATTTGAAACGCCCAGAATTCGAGAGACCCCCAAAAACAGACCACCAGAGACCAGAGTCAAAGCCAAGCGGCAAGGGTTGTTTATTTGCAGGTTCGAACCCGGTCCTCCGCGCAGTCACTCGTTGCCGGTGACGCTGAGAGGCCCTGAACAAAGCCTCTGCAGCCTTTTTATAGACAGAAGTAAACAAGTCATGGGGAGGGACAGATTTCCATGGTTACAAGTTTGCCATTGGTTAACATTCAAATGTGAACATATACCGTATCTGATTGGTTCCCGCCATCAGGTTTGGCTGGGTCTAATTACAACATTTGGGATACCTTTGAATTCAGTCTATCATAGAGCGAGTTTAAAGTCTTGTTTGGCGACTAACAGGTTAACATCTCTCTCTCCAGGCCCTTCTCTCAGCAAGGTGGGGGGTGGCTGCTGGCCTTTTGGGAGTGGCTGCCGCCCTGAGGCTAGTCCCTTGGGCAATCCGGCAGGCAGGGGGAAGCAAGCCTTAAGCTTTGTTACAGAAGCAGAGAGAGCTGGTTAGGTGTTAGCTTCCCGCAGCGCAGGCATTTGCTCAGAAGCGGAAAAGCTGGTTAAGTTTATCTAGGCCTCTCATTCCCCCCTTTTCTTTGGTACTTGGGGAGCCAATCTTGGGTCCCATTGACTAAAGAGACGATAAGTCTCCAGTATCTACGGGTTGGTACTGTGACCTTAGTACCATTACCTGGATTGTATTGAGCTTATCTCTGATAAAGTTTAACAGTTTGTTGAAGACAATGGGGCCTAAGGTCAGAAGTAAGAGAAGCAGTAAAAGGGGGCCGGCCAGAGCCGAGAGTAAAGCAGTGAGCCATGGGGATCCGTTAAACCAGGACGTGAACCATGCCTCCTGTTGCTCCCATTCCTGTTTTCTTTTGGCGAGGCCCTCTCTGCCTTTGGCCGTTGATTTTCTAACAACGCCAGAGTGGTTAGCGTAAAAATAACATTTTTCTTTTAGGGCCGCACATAGGAGGCCCTGTTGGAGGAACAACAGGTCTAGTCCCCGGCGATTATCCTAAATAGGATTACAGATCATTATAAATCTTAAAGCTTTTTCTATTCAACCAAAGTGGCAATAATAGATCTTAACATAATATAGAAACCAACCAATTAGAAACCAACCAATTAGAAACCAACATTGGTTGGGGTAGCTCCTTTAACATTGAGAAGATTTAACTATGCAATCAAAGACCTGATAAAGATGAAACCTAAAGCTTCGGGTTTTCTTGGCAGAAAAAGGAGAAAACTTTTGTTTACATTGTCTTATCGAGAGCAGATTTACAATCCAAGAAAACTCTGTCTTTTGACCGGAGAGAAAAGCAGAGTTTTAACCTTATACCGGTGTACTTTTTAAATTCCATTCATTTCAACCAGTCTATCCTGAGCACATATAAAATTCCTTTTCAAAGATTTCCTTTCATAGACCTTCTACCTTCTACATCTTTTCTTTGCCTTTAAACTTTGTCCCAAAGCCATTTCTCTCTAAGCAACCAGTCTTATTTAGGACAAAATTACTTTCCTTTACCCTCAACAAAAATGTATTTCCATTTCTTATATCCTTTTTTTATGGATCTCTCAGTTTTTTATATACAGGGTTGCTTTCCATCAGTCTTAAGTACACTTAGCAGAATTTTAACTTGGGAAACCTTAGTCTCCAATTGAGGACCTAGTAACCAATTGAGAGGTGTTTACACTAGAATTTTTAAATCATTTTTTTAAAAGGTCTAAATAGTCTTACTTTTTCTGCAATAGGAAGCTGAAAACTCAAACCTATGTTTAGTAACTATGTATTTTATTTTGATAGAAGTCATGCAATTCAGGCCAGACATGTTTTCAAAAGGAGTTAGAATGCAAAAGGGAGGAGAGCTATCCAGTCTCCGCCAGTCTCCAAGGTCAATTTAATTAAGGTCTCTTTTAGAGTTCTATTTATTTTCCTATCTGTCCTGAACTCTGGGGTCTGTATGCACAGTGTAATTTCCAATTAATCCCCAGGGCCGTGGCTAAATTCTGGCTTACTTTGGACACAAATACAGGTCCGTTGTCTGACCCTATCATCTGAGGAAAGCCATATCTTATGAAGATGTCTTTCAGGAATTTCTCACGTTTGGTTGGGAGTGCTCGGCGGGCGGTGGTTCCTCAGCTCCTTGGTAGGTGTTTTTCCTTATCAAGGGCCATTACTTTACCGTGGAGATCCCGGAGCTAGCCATCCGCAATGACGAGGAGCTTAACAAGCTGCTAGAGTCTAGGTCAAATCCTGCATCTGGTGTCAGCAGCGTTTCAGGCAAGCCTTCAAGTGCGTGGTGGTCGGCGATGGGTGAGTGCGCCTTGCGGAGGCCACGGGTTGGGCGGGGACGCCCCCGGAGACCTTGACCGGGCTGGGCTGGGCGTATGGCTCTGGGGATGTGGGAGCCACGGGGGTGCAGGCGGCTGGCTTGGGGCCTGTGCCGTGGCCCTCATGCCCTGATGTCCCTACCGCGCGCTCCTCAGAATGTTGAGCCCAGTGTCCATTAGGAACTCAGTGGATCGCCCTTTTACTTTTAGGGTTACCCTGGGTTTGGGGAGGGGTGCCGAACCCCGTTTCCCCTAGTCATTGTCATTTCCCATTACTAGAATGAGAGTTTCAGATTTATTCTTGGGGCATTCTTTGGCCCAATGTTCTTTCTCTTTGCCGTAGGCGCATTGATTTTTGCTTAATTGGGGGCACCCCTCGAGCCGCTGGGAGTTCTCCTTACCTTCTTTTCCTGGAGCCAACTGTCTTAGGCGTCTTTTTCGATCCTCCAGTTCCGCAGTTCTCGCGAGTAGCATCTCGGCTAGACCCTGGTTTTGTCTCTTTTCAGCCCTTACCTGCTTGTCCTCTGCACTGTCCCTGCTGCTGTGTACCCTCTCTGCCACGACCACTAGATCTTGGAGGCTCTTTTTCCTAGACGTTCTAGTTTCTGAAGTTTTCTCCAATTGTTGGGAGCAGACTGACAAAAGCCATGGCCACCGCAGCTAAGTTTTACTGGGGCCTCTGGATCTATAGGAGTGCACTGGTGGAATGTCTTTATTACTCTCTTAAGGAACGCTGCGGGGCTTTCCTCTGGTCCCTGACTGACAATGTAGGCTTGCGAACTGCAGCCTTGAGACCTGCCAACAGAGTCTGGCGGTAGACTAAGAGACTCTCCTTACCTTCAGCCAAGTTGTAGTTCCAATCTAGCCATGCCAGGGGAAACCCAGCGTCATTTTGAGCCTGGTCAGTAGTGGGAACTCCAGTGGGCCCAGGAACCAATTTTCTGGGTTCAGACTGGATTATTTTTCATTCCTCAGTACTGAACATGCCAGGAGCCGCACCGGCCTCCCTGGACGGCAGTCACAGCAAGGAAATGTCAGTGTCTGCACAGCTTCAGCCATGAGAAATAAAAACCGGTATCTCCCTCTGCTATTATTGTACTACTGGCTCGTGCTGGAAACAAGCCTACTGGTATTGACCAGGCCCCATAACATTCCACATTAGACCCATATTCTGAACACAGACTGAACATAGATATCTCATAAGGAAAAGTATATTCCTGCCTTTACAAAAGAGACTTTAGACGAAAGCTCCGTGGGCAATTGTCAAAAGGCCCTTCCTATGGGCCTTGCAGACCCAAGACTCAGACAGTAAAGGGGGTTAAGAACACAAGAGTTACAATTGAGCCTGGCCCCGAGACAAAGAGCCTAATCTAAAGTTAAGGTACAGATAAGGGCAGAACATAAGTTACTACATTTATCTTTGCTAATTGCTGAAGCATAGCAGCCCCTTCCTCAAGGCCCACATTCCACAAATATTTTCCCTTATACTGGCAGCTGGGATGAGGATAGATAAGAGTAACTAAAACATAACCCAGGCGCAAAGACTGACATATTTATGGCCCCCACGGTGCTTGCACATTCAGCATCAAGGAAAAGGCTCATTCAAGCAATTTAGGAATAAGCCTAATATACATTTTACAAATAATTAGCCCTTGTAAAAATTCTGTCTTCTGATGTTATATTATCGTTGAACCTTAAAATAAAGACATCAAAACCGACAGGACAGAGATGCCTGCCTGGTGATCAGAAAGAATCTCAGGGGCAAGACAGTTGAGTCCCGTCCCTCAGGTGTCATTCCACGGCGGCTTTGGGTCCCTTGGGCGGGGCCCATTTCCCCAGGGCCGCTGGGTCCAGTGGGGCAGGGGTCCCCTGTGGTTCGGGTGGCGCCTTTGTTCCTCCTGCTGGGTCCTGTGGAGGAGGTTGCCTAAGGAGGGGGAGAAGTTAATTTTTCCTCCGTTTCGCCCTGTAAGAAAGGGTAGAGCGGCGCAGAGGGTTCAGTTTTCCTTTTCGGCAGCTCCAAAGCCCGGGAGGGTGAGTGCTTTTTAGTCACCGCCAGGGTGTCAGGTTTCTGTGGAGGCAAGAAACTTTTAATCCAAGGGGGTGGGTTATCAACCAGATCAGCCCAAACCATGATGTCCGGTGGCCATTTTGCATTGAAAGTGGGCCATTCTGTGCAGCAGTAAGTTTAAAATGGACCCTTCCTAACAGTCACTGAGAGGTTATGGGCTAACATTAAGTCTAGGGGTTTGGATGAAGTCTGTCTCATAACGTCAGTCTCAGTCACAAGGTAATAAACACTAACAGAGAAAATTGACAATTCGACATAGACATACACAGAGAGAGAGACTGATAACAGAGTTCGCTGCGCACAGACACAGACACAGAGAGACCGATAACAGAGTTCGCTGCGCACAAACACAGAGACACAGAGACTGATAACAGAGTTCGCTGCGCACAGACACAGAAGGCTAGCCAACAGAAGAAGGCGCCGGCCTCGAACCGGTGCGCCCCCCAGAAGAAGGCGCCGGCCTCGAACCGGTGCGCCCCCCAGAAGAAGGCGCCGGCCTCGAACCGGTGCGCCCCCCAGAAGAAGGCGCCGGCCTCGAACCGGTGCGCCCGGCCGGCCTCGAACCGGCTCGAACCGGTCTCGAACCGGCTCATGGGCACCGTAGGACGTCTCCTCGGTCCCTACCGACTGCTCTATAGCGCGTCCGCCAGAGCCAGTACAGTCCCCGATGCAGATTCCGCGCGGCAGAAACCGAAACAAACAGATAAGACAGAAACTGATGCTGAGACAAACAGACAGACAGAGCCGGCTCACTTACCGATCGGTGTTAGGAACAACCCGTTGACTTGGGGTCTGGTGGGTCTGGAGGGGAAATATCCCAGGCGAGCCCCCATATGAAACGCCCAGAATTCGAGAGACCCCCAAAAACAGACCACCAGAGACCAGAGTCAAAGCCAAGCGGCAAGGGTTGTTTATTTGCAGGTTCGAACCCGGTCCTCCGCGCACTCGTTGCCGGTGACGCTGAGAGGCCCTGAACAAAGCCTCTGCAGCCTTTATATAGACAGAAGTAAACAAGTCATGGGGAGGGACAGGAGATTTCCATGGTTACAAGTTTGCCATTCGTTAACATTCAAATGTGAACATATACCGCATCTGATTGGTTCCCGCCATCAGGTTTGGCTGGATCTAATTACAACATTTGGGATACCTTTGAATTCAGTCTATCATAGAGCGAGTTTAAAGTCTTGTTTGGCGACTAACAGGTTAACATCTCTCTCTCCAGGCCCTTCCCTCAGCAAGGTGGGGGGTGGCTGCTGGCCTTTTGGGAGTGGCTGCCGCCCTGAGGCTAGTCCCTTGGGCAATCCGGCGGCGGGGAAGCAAGCCATAAGCATTGTTACAGAAGCAGAGAGAGCTGGTTAGGTGTTAGCTTCCCGCAGCGCAGGCATTTGCTCAGAAGCGGAAAAGCTGGTTAAGTTTATTTAGGCCTCTCATATTGTTGTTTAACCATATAAGAAACTACCAAGCTCTTTTCTTTTTTTTAAACATAAAAAGCTCTTTATTTTTTATTTTTACTTTTTTTACAAATGGTTTATTGTCAAGTTGGTTTCCATATAACACCCAGTGCTCATCCCCACAAGTGCCCTCCTCCATGCCCATCTCCCCTCTCCCCCCCCCACACCCATCAGTCCTCAGTTTGTTCTCAGTATTCACGAGTCTTTCATGGTTTGCCTCTCTCCCTCTCCCCGACTATTTCCCCCCTTCTTCTCCCCCTTGGTCCTCCATTAAATCTTAAAAATCCTGGACATATAGTGTTAGTCCCTTTTAAATGGCTGATGCATAGTTAGGTGCATAAATATAGCAAGGAAGCTCTGCATATGTCATCGTGGGCAAATGACAATAGAATACATAAGATGAGTGGCAACCGAAATGCTTCAGGTGACCAGTATCTGACATGCATCTTGTCTCATAATTGTTCAGTTACCTATTCATAGTCCCCAAATAAATTGCCCTGTTATCTTATTTATTATGGTGGTAACTAATAAATTTTAAAGAGCATAAAATGATCTATAAAATAAGCCCCCCCCTTTTTTTTTTTTAAATTTTTTTTTTAATGTTTTATTTATTTCTAAGAGAGGGAGAGACAGCGTGAGCAGGGGAGGGTCAGAGAGAGAGGGAGTCACAGACTGAAACAGGCTCCAGGCTCTGAGCTGGCAGTCAGCACAGAGCCCGACGCGGGGCTCGAACCCACGAACCGCGAGATCATGACCTAAGCGAAAGTCGGACGCTTAACCGACTAAGCCACCCAGGCGCCCCCCCCCCTTTTTTTTTTGCACAGAATAGTTTAACCAAAAATTTGAACCTCAGATTTTAGCAACTCTCACAAGTTGAATATAATTTGTCAAAAAAATTCCAGAACCTTTTATTTTGATTAGTTGTTAAGTGTTGACCTAAGGAAAAAAAGTTTTGGAAAGTATTAAGATGAGAAATTCCCATTTATAATATGAAATTAGTTAAAACAATGGCATTTTACTCTAGACATGCTAAACTGAAAAGACTGGGGAGGCTTCAAGTAATCCCAACTTTTACCTACTCTGACAGATTTCCCTTTTCCTGGCTCTTCATTATCTCCTTCTTAATAGATACTTAATAATTGAAAATCTGAATATATATTTCATCTACTGGGGCATATATAATGTTCATTAGGTTCTATATTGTTTATGTACCAAACAGAAATCCAAATTAAGTATATTAGGCTCATTAGGATATGTACTTCTCTAGAGGAACAGGGCTTTTTAAATCTTTGCACAGGATAGCAAACATGCCTCTTTCATTTTAAATGCTTTAAAAAATTTTTTTAAATGTTTTATTTGTTTTTGAGAAAGATAGAGACAGCATGAGCAGGGGAGGGTCAGAGAGAGAGGAAGACACAGAATCTGAAACAGGCTCTAGGCTCTGAGCTAGCTGTCAGCACAGATCCTGATGCAGGACTCGAACCTACGAACTGTGAGATCAGGACCTGAGCTGAAGTTGGATGCTTAGCCTACTGAGCCACCCAGGCACCCCACCTCTTTCATTCTGAATGGAAGTCCAAGAGTCTTGTATTTATACTGCTGGCTGGGACAGCTTTGTACAGATTCAAAAGGCATCATACCTATGGACTCTAACATATATCTCTGAGCTTTGGCATACATTGAATTTCCCATATCAAGACTGTAATATGCAAAACACTGAGATTGTTCTCTGTAATAAAACTGCTTTCCCAAGTGTTCTCTAAAGAATGTTTCTAAGATTTTTCACTGTTAGTCTCTGATTGGTAGCTTTTTAGTTTGTTTCTCATTCTATAATGAAAGAAGGGTACTTGGTTTACCAGTTTATTTGTTTATTTCCTAACTTAATATCTAACCATAGCTTAACTTAAGCAGAAGTGTGACCAGTGGGTCAATTAAAGAAGTGAGTACACTTTTTTTTTTTCCCTACAGCATTCTTTAAAGGTAGATCTTCCCACTGAACTGTTAGGTTTTGCTTTCCTGATAAAAGGCACAGATGTGGCTTTCTCTTCTATCTCCACTTTCTTTCTTGAATGTGGTAGTGATGCCTGTAACTGTAGCAGTCATCTTCTGACCTTGAGGTTACAAGTCCTTAATGCTCTTCAACTGTGGGAAGTCATCTTTATGAATTTGATTTCAGGAAAATAAACTACCATTTGTTTTAGGTTTTGTTAGTCAAAAACATTCCTAATTAACATATGATAGTCATTGATCACTCTCAATGAGCTAGAGGAGTATTCTTTTCATTAGGGAAATGTTTCTCAACTTCAGCATTATGGACATTTAGTATCAGGTAAGTTTTTGTTGTGGAGACTGTCCTGTGCATTGTAGGATTTTAGCAGCATCCCTGACCTCTTCTATTCCTTAGATGACAGTAGTACTTTACATACCTTTCAAAGTTCCACTAATGAATAATCAGGGTTTTATTTGCTTGGGGAAGTCTTTATTTCTCCTTCATTTCTGAAAGGCAAAAGTATTTTGCTCAGTAAAGTATTTTGGTTGTCATTTTTCTTTTCTTTCAGCACTTCGAATATATCATCCCACTCTCTTCTGGCCTGCAAGGTTTTTGCAGCCTTATAAGGCTTGTAAGGGTTTCTGTGACCCTTATAAGGGCCTTATTTGGGTCCCCTTATATGTAAGGAATTATTTTTATCTTGCTGCTTTTAAAATTGTTTCTTTGTCTTTGATTATATGGTTTTGTTATAATGTACCTTGGAAAGGATTGTTTTGGATTAAAATACTGTGTTTGGATTTACCTATTAGCTTCATGAATTTAGAAACCCAGATATCTTCCCAGATATAGTAATATCTTAGCCATTATTTCTTTTTTTTAATTAATTTTTTTTTAAGTTTAGTTTTTTGAAAGAGAGTGTGAATGGAGGAGGGACAGAGAAGGAGAGGGAGAGAGAGAGAGAATCTGTACTGATAATGCAGAGCCTCATGTGGGCTTGCAACCCACGAACCATGAAAACATGACCTGAGCCAAAATTAAGTCAGATGCTTAAAGTAGCTGTGCCACCTAGGCACCCCAGCCATTATTTCTTTAAGTAAACTTTCTGCTCCTTTTCCCTCTCTTTTCATTCTGAGACTCCAATGATATATAAACTGTTTCTTTTAATGATATCTTATAATTCAGGAAGTCTTTTAAAACTTTTTTTTACTCTTTCTTGTTTCTGCTTCACTGACTGGATGATTTTAAATGAACTGTATTCTTCTTCACTAATTCTTCTACTTGGTCAACAGTGCTATTAAAGCTCTCTACTAAATTCTTTAGTCACTGTATTCTTCGAACTCTAGGATTTCTCTCTCTCTCTATGTGTGTATGTGTATGTGTGTGTTTAATGATTTCTATTTCTTTGTTAAACATCTCATTTTGTTTATACATTGTTTTCCTAATTTCATTTAGTTTTCTATCTGTGTTTTCTTATAGTTCACTGAATTTCTTTAAAAGGATTTCTTTAAAAGGATTATTCTACATTTTTTTGTGAAAGTTAATAGTTCTCCATTTCTTTAGGGTCAGTCATTGGAGAGTTTTATTAGTTTCTTTGGTGGTGTCATGTTTCTTTGATTTTTCATGATCCTTGTGGCCTCACATTGTTGTTGCAACTTTGAAAAAGTAGGCATCATTTCCACTCTTTAATAGACTGGCTTTGGAAGGTAAAGCTTTCACCAGTCAACCCCTCCAGAGATTCTGGGGGTGCTCTTCAGTGTTGTCTGTGGGTAAGCGTGCTGCTGGAGTTCTTGGGTAGACAGGTCTTGTGTCTGGATCATCAGGGAGCAGGCCTTTTGCTTGGGGTCATGAGGATCAGCCTGTTGCCTGGGTCTCCTGGGGCAGGACTTGAGCCTGGGTTTACTAGGGAGGGCCTGGTGTCTGAGCCTGCAGTAATGGACTTGGGACTTGGATTTGCAGAGGAGGACCTGGATCTTGCATCTGAAGGGGCTAACCAGACACTGGCAAACACTGGGGTGGGCCTAGCATTTGGTGGGCCATTTCTTTGCTGGGATGAGATTGGAGCCTGCTTTCTCAAGAGTCATCCTAGAAGGGCGCCTGGTTGGCTTAGTTGGTTATACATCCCACTTCAGCTCAGATCATGATCTTATGGTTTGTGCCATGGATTGGAGCCCTGTGTCGAGCTCTGTGCTGACAGCTTGGAGCCTGGAGTCTGCTTCAGATTTTCTGTTTCCCTCTCTCTCTGACCCCCTCCTTCTTTCTCAAAAATAAATAAACATTAGAAAAAAAGAGTCAGCCTAGAGATTAGAGCCACAGAGGCTGTCTGCTAAGGCAAATCTGAAGCCTAAAGCCATGGGAGTCAGCCTGTAACATGAGACCATGGATTCAGTCTGGAGGTTGAGTCTGCATGGGCTAGTCTAGTGCTGGGATGGTTTGGGAGCCTAAGTCTCTGGGTGTTGGTTTCAAGGCTGGGGTCATAGAGTCATTGAGGTGGTTGGGAATCCCAGTAGATTCTAGGTCTGTGAGTTCTGGTTTGATGCTGAGATAGGCTGGGTGCCTAAAACTGTGGGAGCCATTCTGATGCTGAGGTGGATTGAAAGCTTAGGTCTTGTAGTAGTTAGTCTTGTGCTAGGCTCAACAGGAGGCCTGGGTTGCTGAGTACCTAACTAGAGACTGGGCTTGTGTGGGGTAGTTGAAAGCCTGGAGTCATAGGAGCTTCCTGGAGCTGTGGAGCTGGCTAGCACTGGAATATCCTGGAAGCCTGGGGTTACAGGAGCCCATTGGGAGCCTGGTGTCATGGGACTTGCCAGGGCTGCATGAGTCAGCCAGTTCTGCAGCTGGGAGCTGGCTGGTGCCATGGTTGGCTGAGAATCTGGTGTACGGGAGTCCACTAGGAGACTTGTGCCATAGGAGCTACGTGGGGCCACTGGCTGGCACTGGGGTGGGTAGGAGCTTAGGTTCACTGGGGTGTGCTGAGAGGTTGGTGCCACAGGAGCTGCCTGGTGCCGGGGTGCACTGGAAGACTGGGTTTGTAGGAGCCTGATGCTGTGGGAGCTTGATGCTATGGAAGCCACCTGGACCACTGGAGCCAGCAGGTACTGGCGTGAGCTAGGGACCTGGGTTTGTAGGAGCCTGCTGGGAGCCTGAGGACACGGAAGTTGCCATGGGAGCCATGGGAGCCACCTTTGGCTACAGGAATTAGCTTGGTGTTGGGTCCACAGTGAGCTGGATGCTCGCTTCATTATCTTCTCACAGGGAGGTTGTCTCTTTCCATGATGGGCTTCCTGGGCTTGAAAGAAGGGTGATAGGTGTAGCGTGAATATGTCTTTCCTACATTCTCAACAAGTCTTTCCCTATTTTTGTGCTTTGTTCAGGTGCTATAATCCCTCACCTGGAATCCTTAGCTCTTGTGAAGATATTTTCACTCATAAATAGTTGTTCAGATTGATGTTTTTGGGAGGGGGTGGGCATGAGAAATTCCTGTGTGGCCATTTTGCCAGCATCACTCCTTGCTCCAGCTAGGTTTCAATTAAAGCAAAAAGATAGTGATAATATTCAAGAGGAGATGGAACATATGAGAATTCTATCATTTCCAGAGGACATAGTATAATGGGTTCTGATCCTAGACTGGGGATAAGAAGATAGGATGATAGTCCATACTATTGGACTAATTAATTTAGAAGGTACACAGTTATAACATATGTAAAGAATGGGATAAAGATGAAAAAAGCAACATTATTAAAAGGTTTGCTAATCACAATAGCTTTGTACTATATTATTACAGAATATCTCAAGGTACTCTATGGACTCAAAGTGATATTTATCATTAAAGATAGTAGTTGAAAATCCATGTTTTACTAATATTAAGAAAATTTTTTTCCCTGACTTCTTATCAGGTCTAATGGTGAAGAACTCGCTGTAGGAGCAGAAGTGCAGCTCCATCATTTCTTGGTGCTATATTTATTAGTATAGTGTTTCTTTGCAATAATATTTTTCATTTTTCTATTTTATTAGGTTAGTGTAGAGAAAACTAGGTAATATAATCAGTAAATTCACTTCCTGTGGCTATACATACTATGATACTTTGCAATGTGCTGAAAGCCAGGAGATGAGTGAGGGCTTCACTGATGTTAGAAACAGAGGCAGAAGGATATGGTACTTAGTTTTCAGAGCTTCTCCCATGTTTACAGCTTCTTAAAAATAATCAGCCTAAAATAATCCTTATGCCATAGAGACATATTTTGGGGTGGCAAATTCTGCTCCTCTACAGTTGAATAAATCTACTGTTTATTGCTGAAGGGGCCCTTTGGCTTTCCACCACTTCGAAAAGCTTTTAATCTACAGCAATAAGACTTTTTTTTTAGTATCTCCTTTCTTTTAGCTTTGTTTATTCTTCCTTTTTAAAAAACAAAAAATGTAAATGAATAATTCAAGCTCCAAACATACAAATTTGTAATTCAACTTAGATATTTGCAACATTTATCCTTGCAAGTTAGAAGGTACTTATCACTTTAGTTGCTAGGTGCTCAGAAAAAAGATGATAAAAAATAATAAACTCAGCAATAAATTTTCGTTAATCTAAATTCTGCAGCAACCATGGAGGATTATTATGGAGAATGTGAAATGGTATGCGGGCAGTTGGTTCATTCATCTCCCAAACTCATTAGCCAATCCGTTTGGGTAGATCCATGTCCTTTTTCTTCTTTGGTTTATATTGTGCATTCATTAGCTCTTAAGGAGATATACAGTACTCAAAAGAAAGACTTTTGTAATACTCCTAATAATGGTGAAATTTGCTTTAGAAAGGCCAGCCTTCCATTGATTATTATTGTAATAATAGTGCAGGATAGTCAGGATTGGGGCCAAGAATGGGGATCGGGTAGGCTATGGTCAAAAGATTTTACTAGAAATGCCAAGAGGTGCTTAATTTATCCTTCAAAGCTAAATTCAGCTTTATTCATTAAAGGCTCATTATAGTATCCTCACTGGCAGACAGCTGAGGACAGCTGAGACTCGTTTTTCCAATAAAAATGCCTTTCCAGCGGTACTTGGGTGGCTTAGTTTGTTGAGTGACCAACTTCGGCTCAGGTCATGACTTTGCAGTTTGTGAGTTTAAGCCCCACATCAGGCTTGTTGCTGTCAGCCTGTCAGCACAGAGCCCGCTTCAGATCCTCTGTCCCCCTCTCTCTGCCCCTCTCCCAATTGTGCTTTCTCAAAAATGAAATAAACATTTTAAAAATGCCTTTCCCTACACTCTAGTTTTTGACAATGGCACATTTGGTAAATTCCTATAGAAATAATTTATTGTATTCATTTATTCTCACATTAATTTAACACATAGTTATTGAGTTCCATGTACTGCACTTGATGCTGGAAATATATTTAAAAGAATCATGACAAGGATCTTGATTAGTATAAAGTTTATCCCATTATCTAAGTCATTTTATATTTGGTATATATTAATTTTAGTCATTTAATGTATATGTCCTAATTTCTGTTCTCCTTTGGACAGTTCTCAGTTATTGATGATAAAGATGATTTTCTTATCACGTGAGGCATTGTAGGTAAATACCAAATTTAGCTATTGAATTATTAGCACTCATTCAGAACATGCAAATTGCATAATAGGATGAGTTCAATGGTACTTTTAAAATACAATAATAAGTTAAATAAGTTAAAAGTTTAGGGAGTTCTCTCAAATGCTCTAATCCAGTGGTTATCACCTTAGCTGCACAGTAGAATACCTAGAGCAACTTCTTTGTATTCAGGCCCTACCCAAGACCAGTGAAAACTGAATCTCAGGGTGAGACAGACTTCCGAATCACTCCTGTAGAGTATCTAATCCCAAGAATAACCATGCCAATGTATTTCACATGGAGACATGGACACTCAAATGCATAAGTTGTCTGAAGACCTAGAGCTAATAAGTGAAAGAGATAGGATCTGAAACCAGATCTTCTAACTGTAAAACCTTTCTTCTTTTTTCTTTCTTTCCTTTTTTTTTAAGTGTTTATTTAATTTTGAGAGAGACAGAGAGACAGAGTGCAAGCAGGGGAAGGGCAAAGAGGAGGAGACACAGAATCTGAAGCAGGCTTCAGGCTCTGAGCTATCAACACAGAGCCCAACGCAGGGCTCAAACCCACAAACTGTGAGATCATGACCTGAGCCATAGTTGGATACTCATGAGCCACCCAGGCACCCCTCCTTTCTTATTTCTAAAACATGATGTTGCCCCTCAAATGTGTGCTCTTGTAATTTTTCTTTTAAACAGTTTCTGATTATTTCTTTCCTGCTAGTTGACCATGTTGTATAAGACGGGGTTTTGGAGTGGTGGGGGTTTGGAGCTGACAGCCAAGAAAGAATTCTTGAGACACCTTTGGTAGAAAAAGGTGATTTTATTAAAGCATGGGACAGGACCCATGGGCAGAGAGAGCTGCACTGTGGTTGTGAAGAGTGACTGATGATATACTATGGAGCTGGGGGAGGTAAAGGCAAAAGGGAGACCTCCAGAAGGACTTTCATTTCCTAAAGAAAATTCATAAAATACCTGAGGCCTTGCTATTGTTAAGCTAAGGTTGTTTTCCCTCCAGTAAGGCATTAACCTTAAGACAGTTAGGAGTTCTTGGAGAAATATTACACTCTGCCTTTCTCAAGTATCTGTCAATGGGCTGCAGGTTATAAGGAAATTTAATTTTATCTACAATTTCCTTCTTGCCTTTGTTCCCCACATCATTATGGAGGGGAGGGCAATGTTGGGGCCCCAGGAAACTGAATCGTAGGTTTCTAGAGATTAGGCTTTGGATAAGATTTCCTTTTTCTTGTAATTTACTGAGATATTTGTAAGCTCATGGAAACTCATGTCCTGCATGACTGTGATGTTTATCAGGTAACCATTTGTTTTCCCTTTTCCTTTGTTTTGGGCAGCCGGGAATGCCTGAGGAAGTCACACATATCACACCTTGAGGGGGCTGAGTGTGTTTGTGAGTTTTGTCTGCTTGCCTTATGCTCCCTCATCAGTATATACCTGGGATTAATATTTGTGATGGATAGAATGGAAAGAAGATCCTTTGTATAATCTTTATTAGGGCAAGAAGTTTCAGGAAAGGACTTGAAGACATAGGAGATGGTAGGATTTCTATCATTTTCTATCATATTTATGGTGAAAACACTGGGACAGTAGTCAACCTTATTAGAAATAGTAAATTGGAGTTATGCGTTATCTGTGACTACAGCTAATATACAGAAGGAATGGGACTCTCATGACTTCCTATCTGATTTTGCATAGGATAGCTTGCTTGCTGGTACTTGGCATGAGCTATGAGGAGACTTCATTTTGAATACAGGGATTTTAGGTTTCAGTGGAGGTGGATATACTGCTTAGAACTTTTCTACCTGCTGGAAAAGGGAGACTTTAGAATATTATTTCTGTTTTCTGTGGCAGTTTCATCACCTGGAAAATTGTCCAAGTCAAGGAGATAAATACAACAGTATAGGTATCCCATGCTCAGTGTTCTCAAAACTGGAATGTGGGGTGGTAGCAAATATCAAGGAATGGCTTCTTTAAACCACATAGTCTTCTATTTGTGCCTGTTAGCATTGTACTCATCTCTGAAGGCAGAGTTTGGGGTAGGGGTGGGGCGGGTCCTGGGATCTGATTGATATCCCTTTTGTTAAATACTTAGACTGTCACTTTTTAAAAATCTAGTCATCCTTGTACCCTGAACATGCTTCTTTCATTACACTTAAATTATTGTGTGTAAATGTAATTGTTTATGTCTCTCTCCCATGCTACTCTGTGTATCCTTTAAAAGCAAAGATTGACTTCTTTTTCAACTGTGTTTACCCGGTGCCTAGCACAGTGCTTGACATATAGTAAATATTTAATACATATTTGGTAAATTATATTGCATTTGTTTTTTGATGATCCTTTTTAGGAAATGGAATTTTGAGCCTACATTCTGGTTGATACTAAATTATTCTCTCTAGCAGAGTGTGTCAGAGTGTTTCAGAGTGTATTAAAATCCCAGCAGTTATCTTCCCAGGCCACCCCTTTTCCTCTTGTTGGGAAACAGTATTTATCATAGTAAATAGCTCATTTGGGGTTGTTCATCCGAGCTTTAGTACCAAATTTAACATAACAGGAAGTTACAAATTCCCTTTGGCCAAAAAAGTGCAAACTTTGACAGCCTCTGCCAGAAAGGTAACTTTGCATTAATTTACTTCACTTTATTTGTGAAAGGTAAAAGAATCTATAAACATTTTATGGCTATTCAGAGGTTGTAAACAACATTCTGGCCAACCACTTATGCTTTTAATAAGCACCTTTTTATACCTTGTGTATAATTTTTAAAAAATTATATCCTAGTTTGTGGTTTAAATACTGTTATGTTGGGGCGCCTGGGTGGCTTAGTCGATTAAGCGTCCGACTTTCGCTTAGGTCATGATCTCGCGGTTCGTGGGTTCGAGCCCCGCGTCGGGCTCTGTGCTGACTGCCAGCTCAGAGCCTGGAGCCTGTTTCAGTCTGTGACCCCCTCTCTTTCTGACCCTCCCCTGCTCACGCTGTCTCTCTCTCTCTCCTAAAAATAAATAAAACATTAAAATAAAAAAAAAATTAAAAAAAAATACTGTTATGTTATCTTGTTTGTAGATGGTGCTCTGTGAAATGGTATTTCATTGGTTTATAACATTTAGATAATAAAACTTTTGCCTCAATGCTTAATGGTAGAAGAAGTGTTTCTTTTTTATTTTAAAATTTATTTTAATATACATATATAAAATGTGCTTTTTTTTTTTTTAACTGTACAGTTCTATGCATTTTGGCAAATGCATGGAGTCATTGAGGCATCACTGCACTTAAGATGGCTTTTTTGGGGGGCGCCTGGGTGGCTTAGTCGGTTAAGCGTCCGGCTTTCGCTTAGGTCATGATCTCGCGGTTCGTGGGTTCGAGCCCCGCGTTCGGCTCTGTGCTGACTGCCAGCTCAGAGCCTGGAGCCTGTTTCAGTTTGTGACTCCCTCTCTCTCTGACCCTCCCCTGCTCACGCTGTCTCTCTCTCCCTCTCTCCTAGAAATAAATAAAAAATAAAACATTAAAAAAAAAAAAAAGATGGCTTTTTTGGGGTAGTGGTGGTCCGGAGTCAATGGCCAAGAAGGAATTCTTGAGATGTCTTTGGTGCAAAAAGGTGATTTTGTTTAAGCCTGGGGACAGGACCCATGGCTGAAAGAACTGCACAGAGACCTTGAGGAGAGACTGATTAAATACTTGGGAGTTAGGGGAGGTAACGTCAGGAGGAAGTTTCCAAAGCGATTTTCATGTGCTGAAGAAGATTCACTGGATGTTGGAGGCCTAGGTATTGTTAAGCTAACATTGTTTTTCCCTCTAGCAAACATTAACATTAGGAAATATTACACTCTGCCTATCTCAAGCATCTGTTAATGGGCTACAGGTTATAAGGAAATTTAATTTTATCTACCATTTCCTTCTTGCCTTTGTTCCCACATCGCTATGGAGGGATGAGGATGTTGGGGCTGCAGGAAGCTGAGTCTATAGGTTTCTGGAGATTAGACTATTGGTAAAATTGCTTTTTTCTTATAATTTACCAAGACATTGGCAAACTGATGGAAACCCCTGTCCTGCATGACTGTGATCTCCATTAGTTAACCATTTGTTTTCCCCTTTGTTTTGGGTAGCCAGGAGTGCCTGAGGAATGTCACACATATCCTACCTGCTATCCCTTTAAGGTCAAATCCTCCTTCACTCTTAATGCCTGACAACCATTTTCCAGAATGCCATATTATGAACAGAATCATACACTATTTAGCCTTTTGTCTTTTCCAGAATGCCATATCAAATGGATGGAATCGTATACTATTTAGCCTTTTGAGTCCGGCTTCTTTCAGTTAGTGTAAAGCATTTTTAATTCATCCATTTGTTGCAAGTATCAATCAATAATTTGTACCTCTTTATTGCTGAGTAGTATTTTGTACTATGAATGTACCACCACTCATTCTTCATCTGAAGGACTTGTGGATTCTTTATAGCTTTAGGTGAGTATGGATGAAGGTGATATAAATCTTTCATATAGGTGCAGGGTTTAAAAAAAAATTTTTTTAATGTTTTATTTTTTTCTGAGAGAGAGAGAGACAGCATGAGCAGGGGAGGGTCAGAGAGAGAGGGAGACACAGAATCTGAAGCAGGCTCCAGGCTCTGAGCTAGCTGTTAGCACAGATCCTGAAGCAGGGCTCGAACCCACAGTATTGTGAGATCATGACCTGAGCCAAAGTTGGACGCTCAATCGACTGAGACACCCAGGTGCCCCCTTTTTTTTTTTTATGAACAGAGATTTTCATTTCACTTAGGTAAATACCCAGGAATAAGGTTATGCTAAGTTTATGTTTAAGTTTGAGAAACTGGCAAACAATTTTTGATAGTGTCTGTACCATCCTACATTCTTACCAGCATCCTATGAGAATTCCAGTCCCTCTGTGTCATCACCAGCAGCATGTATTGTTTGTTTTATTTAAGTCATTCTAATAGGTATATAGTAGTGTAAAGAGGTTTCTCAGTCATCTTGGGTAACTTTCTTTGTTGTTGGTGGTGGAGTTTTAATTACATAAATGTATGTTTTTTTTCTTGCTTCCATTTTATTAATCATTAACACAGAGACCTTTGTGTATGTAATCTTCAAGCTTAGGTTTAATTCTGGTGTTCAAGGCAACTGCTGTAGTCTCTTTATGAAGTAAAACTCATAATGTTATGAGAAAACCTAAGTACTGCTGTAGATTAGGGCTGAATTTTTATGACTTCATACTAAATGAAAGCAACATGGCCCATTCTTAACTATCTATCTATCTATCTATCATCTATCTATCTATAAATTTTTTCTAATGTTTATTTATTTTTGAGAGAGGGAGAGAGAAAAAGAGAGAGAGGGAGACACCAAACCCAAAGCAGGTTCCTGGCTCCCAGCTCCCAGCTGTCACAACAGAGCCTGATGAGGGGCTCAAACTAAGGAACTTTGAGATCATGGCCTGAGTTGAAGTCAGACACTCAACTGACTGAGCCACCCAGGTGCCCCATTCTTAACTATATTTTTAAGTCAGCTTCTCACTCTTCTGGTCTCTCTTGCATGCCATTCCCAGTGGCCCAGTCTTTCTACAGTATTGTTGTACTCATGCCATGATTTGTTCATAACCCTTCACTGATTCCCTTGCAACCCTGGTATAATCTGTTGCTTAAGTGCAGGAATTCTGGCTTCAGCTGGACATGGTTTTATTCTTAGATCTACCACATACCAGCTGAGTGACCTTGACCAATCAATTTTTTTAAACCTCAGTTCCTCACTTTTAAAACAGCTAATGATCGGACCTGCATAAAGCATTTTGCACCAAGTGATCAGGGCTCAATCCATGTCATAATTAGTAACTAAACACCATCTGCAGTAGGACTTATCATGTAGCAGGATTCTCACATAGAGAGACAGGACACTGAGGTTTTTCTGTCCAGGAAGCAGCTTTATTCATTGTGCCATCGTGGGCTCAGTGTATTTATATCTGAAAAACTGAGCCCAGAGCACAGCAAGATGTAGCCTTTTATGCAATTTCTACTTCTTTGTGTCTCATATATGGTGATATATAGTCTGATTGGACATAGTTCAAGTCACAGAGTCATGTCAGAGCTGCGCATATGTGTGTAGGAGGTGATGTTGCCTTCCTTTGTTCTGAGGGTTATGTTGCCTTCCTTTGGGTCATGTTACCTTCCTTTCTTCTGAGGAGGCCTCAATCACATTCCTTAGGGAGTGGCTCTGTCACATTTCCGCTTTGATGCTTGGACCCCCCATTTTGGGTCAAAGAGCATCATCTTGGTTTAGAGGTTTATATTCCCACAGCATCATCTCATGTGTAGCCATTTTCCTTTCGACCACTGCCTTGATGAGGCTGGAGACAGACTGTATAACCAGGAGAGCTAGGCAATGTAGGATTAAGCAAGCTCCCAAAATCAAGAGAATAATACCTTTGATGGTTTTGAATCCTCTGAGAGTTGAAAACCATCCTCCTAATAACTCCCTGGGGTTCTAGCCTTTCCAGGTCTAGACTGGGATATGAGCAACCTTTCTCATTCAATCTGTGATATCCTCTAGGACTTTTCCTTCATCATCTATCTGTAGGCAGCAGTTGCCTAGATTAAACTTTCCACAAACTCCTCCCTCAGAGGCAAGCAAGTAATCTAAGGCCGAGCAATTTTGATAGATAGCATTGAGCATTTTGGTTTGCTGCTTGGCTAGTAAGTTACAATCTTTGGCAGTTTAATTGATTATAATTTCTGTAACTGGTTACAGTCTGATTATGCAGTTTAACATGTAAATGGGAGTGTGGTAGCCCCTGGACCCATCCTCTGCCCAGGTGGCATGGGCATAATATTGGGTTATATGCTCCAGAGGCCATTCATCATCTCTTCAATTGTCAATTTGTAGGGCATGTCATTTCCTTTGAGTTTCCGTGTCTCCATACACTTGGACTCCCAAATGTTCCTCTCTGGCAAGTGGGAACAAGAAGAAAGTTGGACGAATAGCTCCCAGCACATATGACCCTGAGCAGCCTAAGGGAAGTACTATATAGGCTGTCCTTTCACATATCCAGTCTAGTCCACTGGGGACCTGCCATTTGATAGCTGCGTTGATGTTATCCCAGGCCGTGCATAGATGAGAGAAGTTAGATAAGGGGTAGGGATCTGGCTCCAGGTGCTCTGGGCGGGTTTCCTGGGAGGCTGAGTTGTAAAATCTTTGTCCTGGGCATGTTAAGCTCCCAATAGAGACTATGAACTTCCTTTCCCATAAGGCAAGGCAGTATTTTTCTAATGATTGAGGTTTTAAGGAGCCAAATCCCAGTAATAGGACTGGGGTATTCAGTTCCACTATAAGCTTTGTGGGGATCTAATTCTCTAGCACCTGATGGCCATTCATTCTTCTTGTTGGTTCCCCTACATACATAACAAGAAGAGATCTTTAGAGTCTGGGGGTATAGTCTCTCCTAGGGCTAGAAACAGATTTTTTTATCATGACAGAGACAGGAGGAGGGCCCTTTTCCATTTCTTCATAAAAAGAATGAAATACCTAATGGGTCATGGCCTTCAATGTGACAGTAACTCTCTTAAAATACAACACAATTCCTGGACCTGTGCCCAACCCATAGATAAGCATTCCAGTCTGGCAGTCTGTTTTTTATTTTGAGTCTCCTGGGTCAAGGATGGTAAAATTAATGGGGTTACAGGTTCCTGATTGGCAGTTTGACTTAGCCACAACATTTGGGGGAGTGCTGTTTTGTCTTTAGCCTTCCAGGTGGTGCATATGACACAGCTCTGATATGGATAGAAGAATTCAGGTATCTGTGGCCAGGAACCACATGTAACAGACCTCTCACACATGTATTTATTATTGAGTCAGTACCCTCATTCACATGTCAGACCTCCACATGTCACCTATGGCTGTACATACATCAGAGCATATAGACACCAGCTTGTTTGGACTGGTAATTTGAGTTTTGTTAATTATTCTACTCACACCAGTGGTGCCTGTCTTGGGGTGACTCTGGATATATAGCCATTCCTCTGTTGGGGAGTACTGTGAGTCAAAACAAGTTATACTGACTCTCCCATTGGCAGATAGAATAGGTGGTCTTATTGTGTCTGCAGGTCCCTAGGTATTTCTCTGGCATGAGAAGTAGGTATGGTATCGTAATGTCCATGCAACTCCCTGGCTTGATCTGGTTATGAAAATACATGGGTCACATGACGAGGAATATAGGTCCATAGAAGGGTTCCAGATTAGAAACAACCAATACCAATAAAGCATCCTATCCACAAAAGGAAGGTGATTGTTAACAGAAACCCTTACCACACTCCCAGCTGGCCAGGGCAGCCTCTGCCAATCCTATGGCAAAAAGTAGAACACAAGGGGCTCCTGGGTGGCTTAGTCGGTTAAGCATCCGACTTTTGCTTAGGTCATGATCTCGCGGTTCGTGGGTTCAAGCTCCGTGTCAGACTCTGTGCTGCAAGCTCAGAGCCTGGAGCCTGTTTCAGTCTGTGACCCCCTCTCTCTCTGACCCTCCCCTGCTCACGCTGTCTCTCTCTCTCTCTCCTAGAAATAAATTTAAAAAAAAAATTTTTTTAATTTTAAAAAAGTAGAACACAAATCACAATAATAGTGAGAAACAAGGGGTGACAGTGCATTATAGTAAGGAAATAGATATAGAAAATAAGGACAGTCTATTTGTTTTACCAAACTGTTGATTCTTCAAGCTTCTAGCATGCATAAATTAGTCAGCTTCCTGGGTGACTAAAGCAGGGCTACAGTCTTTCAGAGCCTCTGGAGTTATAGATTACTGCTTCCATATGGTCAGCTTGAATGGCGTTGATGGAACAAGAATGCACTCCAGTTTTGAGATGCTGGCTTCACTCTGCTGTGGTGAATCCAGGGACGCACTTTGGCTACCTTTACTGCAGTAGGAGTGTACAGAATAACATTGAATGGGCCACTCCAAATAGGTTTTAGGAGTTGGACAATCCATTCTTTCAGCCATACAGCATCTTCTGGTTTAAAGGGGTGAGGGTCTGTGTTCAGACTCACAGGAAATTGCCCTGTGGTGTAAGGTGGTTAGGGTAAAGCCAATGACCCACATCTGTTGCCTTAGGATTAAATTACCTGTCTCATAAGGGGGAACCCTTATGTCTTTGATAATGGGGGGAGGGTACCCATGAAGGATTTCATAAGGGGAGAACCCCATCTTCTTCTTCAGCCTCTCACTTGCAGCTGCAGTCTGGTTATCTCTCCCTGCCTAATGTTAACCCTTTCTCTATTCATTCTGTCCCTGGAATAGGGCCCCTAACTGCTGTTATGGAACAGGGATGATGACCGTTCAGGCTTCTTCAAGCTGATAAGGGACAGGAGTCTACCCAAGGGTCCATCAGTAGCCTACAGTATGGTTGTACAGGAAGGCTGGCAGGCATGAGGAGACACAAATGTTGGCAGACACAAAGAGAAAAACACAAAGTAAGATTATACTGACCAACAAGATGGCATCTTAAAATAATATCCCCAGTTCCCAAACCAGTCAGACAGTCCAGAAGAGACCCTGACTTTGTCCAATTATGCCCAAATGTCATCTATCAGTTCTAAGACTTTGAGAGAATTATTGTTATATTGAAACAACACAGGTCAAGGACTCTCTCATAACCTGAGTGATGGAGGAGTAAGTAATCAATGGTGGTTCCATTCTCCAAGAGTCTGGCCCTAACTTTATTTAAGTTTTTATTCAAAGCATCTAATGCTCAGTAGGTGTTACTTAGAATTTTGCTGAGTATAGGCAGACAGTTTCCTTTATTTCGAGGCTTACAACTTTTTCAAGAGTCCTACTGGAGAGAGTCAAGGCAGCTGCTTACTTTATTAATCTGCAAATTTTCAGGTAAGGCGAACCTGGGTATCATTTACAAAGCAGAGCTTTTATTACTTCTTGTGCCTTTTCCATTTTTTTTTTTTAGGGGAAGACCTTTACCTAATTACTAAAAGTATAAACCCATACCAACAGAAGCTGAAATTCTTTTGACTTTAGCATATGGGTGAAACCTAATTGTCAGTCTTCCCTGGATAGCCTCCAGGTCCTTGATTGCCTGGGAGAGTGTTTGTGGTTGAGAAGATTGTTTTTAAGACATACTTCACAGGCTGATACTATTTGCTGAACTGTACTTGACATATTTTTCCCAGTAAACATCATTTGGGCCATTTGATAAGTTTTATCCCTCCCTAAATGCAAAGCTTGATGCAGTACTTTATTGATCTTTTAGTTTTGAGAGCTAGGAAATAGTAATTGCCCCTGCTCTGTTTATAACCATCCTGAGGACTGGAGACAGTGTCCATAAGTCAGATTCCCGTTTCTTTCCTTGGGAGGGTAGGTGGGACTGAGTCTCCTTTAATAATTGATATAGTGGGGAAGCTATTTTCCTGAACACTGGTATTTACAATATCCAGTAATTCCCCCAAACCCACACAATTGTTTCTCTGTTCTGGAGTTAGTAGCACTACAGTCTCTAATTCAGTTATAATGTCTGTTCCTAGTAAGGGAGTAAGGCTCTCTGATATTATCAAGAAAGAATGAGAAAAAATTAGTTTTCCCTGTATGCATCCCAAGGGCTGAAAGAAAAATTTAGTTATAAGTTTTCTGGAGACGCCTGTAAGCATTATGTTGTGTTTGGATAGTTGGCCAGGAGTGGAAAGGAGGACAGAAAAGGTAATTCTGGTATCAAGAAGCAAATGAACCGGCTTTTTAGTTACCTGAGTTTCCCAGAGTTACCTGAGGCTCTAGGCTTCCAATAGACAGTTGGTTCCATGGAACCACTCCAAAGAATCCCAGGCCCCAATAAGTCCCTTCCAGAGACACTGGTTATCTGAGCCCTCACAGATAGAGGTCTCTGAGAGCATTTAGACTTCCAGTGATTGTCTTCACACAAAGGGCATGGTTTGCAGGGACTTTGACTTCTGTTGTCCCTTCTGAGGGCAGTCTTGTTTCTAGTGCTCTGACTGGCCACATAAGTGGCATTTAGTGCCAGGACCTTGGGAAGTCTGGTCTGACATAGTGTGTAAGGCCACAGCTAAGGCCTCAGATGTTTCTTAAGCCTCCTTTCCTGTCTTTTTGTTTGTTTGTTTGTTTGTTGTTCTTTTGTTGTTTTTAAAATTTTGATTTCGGTTGTAAATACCCGATTGGCAGTTCATAAGATCTCCTCCAGGGTCCCTTCCAGGCCAACAGCCAATTTTTGCATTTCCTCTGAATATCTAAGGCTGATTGAATGACAAGTTTATCCTTTATAATCATCTCAGGCTTAGGGGTGTCAGGGGAGATAGCCATATATTTAATGAGAGCCTCCCTCAACAACCTCTCAAGGAAGGCCATGTGGCTCTCATTCTATGTTTGTAAAATACTGGCTAATTTAGCATTATTTAAGGGCTTAACCTTAGACCTCCTTGATTTCTCTAAAGTACAAACTTAGAAGTGATGGCAATACCCATTTCTTAATGGGATGGTCATAGTCCCAATTAGGATCTTGGGATGAAATTACCTGGGCCACAGTAGGAAACTGGAAGTCCCCTATAGGATCTCCAGCTTCAGCCCCATGATACTAATGAGTTTTTTTCTTCAGAGTTTATGAATCAAAATCATCCCAATTTTTCAGAATGCATCTCAAAGGAGTGTTGGCCGTTTTTGGGGAATTGCCCATCTATAGGAAAACGGAGGAAGAGGCATCTCTAATCTTACCTTTCCATAGCTGGCCAGGAGAAACCTCATCTCTTGACCTGATAATTGGCTAGGAGAGGCCTCATCTCCTGCCTCTGCATTTTGGCTGACTATTCGACGGGCTACCAATAGCTTGTCAGTCTTGCAAGGTGCTGGGAGCAGTTGCTTTTATCCAGGCTTGACTCTACCTCTGAGAGTTGACCTTGTCTTCCCTGGTTTCTCCTATCCCTCCATTTTCTGCCTGGGGGACTTTGGGGGTATAGACTGTGACCAAGTAAGACTTCCCTTGTTGTAGAAGGATGCACTAATTTTATTTTGGCCCAACAGTAATCCTCTTTACAAATACATTTTAAAAGGCTGGTGAAAACCATTTTTCGTGAGGATAAAATTGGCCATCAAAGGGTCTAAAAGGGCCAAAGTTGAAGTCTATTCCCTTGCCTTTTCTAGCAGTGCCCACATAAATATGTCCCAGCCATGTGGATATCCATTTTAGAGTATCTAGGTTGTTACAAATTGGCATACACTGGGCTAAGTGTAGCAAAATGGCTCCTATGTAAAAGCCCTTTATGTGTCATAGTCATCTATCCCTTATATGGCACAGGCATCCATTTCTTCTAAGCAGAAAACACATATGTGGAGCATTTGGAGGCTGGTAATGAGGACTTCATCACTGTCTCCCCAGCCTTTGGATTAAAGGAAGGGCAATTTCAACCAAGGCTTAATTAAAACAACTCAAAAGGGTGTGCTGTCCTGCTGTCTTGCTGTCCTGGCCTTTTGGTTAAAATCATTTTTTTCCATTTTTTTTTTGGCAGACAAAAGGGAGAAAGAAAACCTTTGTTTACTTCCCCCCTCCCCCTTTTTTAGTTAAAAGCACACCAACAGCCCAAGAAAACTTTGCCTTTTTAACAGAGAGTAAAGCAGAATATTAATCTTATAACCAGTATACTTTTAAAATCCATTTATTTTAACCTTAATCCTGACCACATATAAAATTTATTTCCAAAGATTCCAAAGTTTCCAAAGATTCCAAAGTTTCCAAAGATTCCAAAGTTTCCAAAGATTCCAAAGTTCACAAACTTTCTACAACTGTTGCTTTCAGATTTTGACCTAAGCCCTTTTTCTCTAAACAGCTAGTCTCATTTAGGACAAAATTGCTTTCTTTTACCTTCAACAAAAATGAATTCCTATTCCTTAGATCTTTCCTCCATATCTCTTACTTTTCTACATACAGAGTTACTTTCCTTATTTTTATTAGTCCTGATTACATTTAGCAGAATTTTAACTCTTAGAAACTTCAGTCTCCAGTGAAAACTTTGTAGTAACCAATGTAACCAACTGTTACATTAGAATGTTTTTAAGATGGCTTTTTTTTTTTTTTTTTTGCCGTAAGAAGCCGAAAGCATAAACCTATATTTAGCAAGCAATGCTTTAGTATTCCATTTTATTTGGAAGAGACCTAAATGTTCAATGAATTTAATTTAGTTTATTATATAAGCAAACCTTTAAAGTTTTAGGTTGCCAAAGACCCTGAAAGTCGTCTTAACAATTACCCATGAAAACTTTGAGACAGACAAAATTAACCATCATTTTAAGCTATCCTTTCTGTTGACAAATTGCAACAGAGATATCTTAATTATGTTCCACCCATGTTTACTGAAAAGTCCACCATTGTCAATTTTTACCTAGGGTACCAGTGAGGAAGTCTGAAGTGGGTGGTGTAAGTCTAAAGGGGAGTTCTTCACTCTTTGACAGCAAGGGGAGGAGGCACCCAGATGGTATAGGAGTTGGTTATGGAAGTTGCATCCAACATAGTGCAGAAACAGGATGAGGACGGGGCGCCTGGGTGGCTTAGCCGGTTGAGCGTCCGACTTTCGCTTAGGTCATGATCTCTCGGTTCGTGGGTTCGAGCCCCGCGTCGGGCTCTGTGCTGACTGCCAGCTCAGAGCCTGGAGCCTGTTTCAGTCTGTGACTCCCTCTCTCTCTGACCCTCCCCTGCTCACGCTGTCTCTCTCTCTCCTAGAAATAAATAAAAATATTAAAAAAAAAAAAAAAGAAAGAAACAGGATGAGGAGGGGAAGGCAGAAGAGACGAGGTGCTGCCAAGGGGCCTGGAGGCAAATAAACGGTCAGAGGGCAGAGAAAGAGGTCTCAGATAGATGAGCAGAAGCAGATTCCTTCTACCAACAAGTGGAATTAGGCAGTCCATGTCAGGCTGGAGAAGACAAGGGAAACAAAAGGAGTTTAGGCAGCTGCTTGGGAATATTCCTTTAAGTTTCCATCCTGTGGTAGACTAAGCAGAGACAGTTGACGCAGGAAATGAACGAGGGAGAAGGTACCAGACAGAGTTAGAGTAACTGGGGTATGGTAGGAGAAACAGTGAGAGTGTTAGAGCCTTCTTTGTTAGAGGTGGCATGAGAGGTGGGATTTTTTGTTTGTTTGTTTGTTTGATTTTTCAGCAACCTGGGTTAGGTTTTTGGGACACTTCTATAAATTGATCAGGGTTTTCTGAAAATTTGCCCAGGCACTTTTTATTTGCTTTGAGTCTTGCAAGGAAAATAAAACATTTATGGGGCCAAATCCACCATGAGGCTTTTCAGTCAATAGATACATGGAACTTGCCTTGATTTTCAGGGAAGAGTTTTTTTTTTTTATCGCCGGCAATCCTGGATAAGGAGGGCATGAGGGTCAAACAGGTGGCTTTTTCCGAGGAGAGGCCTCAGGGTGTGAACCTGCAAGTACTTACCTTTCTTGACCCCTGTAAGGCAAAAAAGACCTGCGCGCAAGGAACTTTTGACCATTTACCCTCTCTTCTACATTATAGATCTAACTGTAAGATAGTGCTGTACTAAATACCTCCCTCAGGAGGCCAGGACTCTCCATCCTCCAGGAGATATTTCAGGTGCCTCATAACATTGGTGGGTTCAGTATGAAGCTCTGACCTGGATCAGACTCCCGAGGAAGCCTGATGTCTCCCTAAGCCATATGAGGTCGCCACGGAACTGTGTATTGGGATTCCACACTTGCTTCAGCCCACTAGTCAGGTTGGAACCTTTCTGCCGTCTCATTCACACACAGTCACACAGTGACTCTAAGCCACTGCCCTGCGCCCAGTGCCTTGGAGTTGAGGTATCGTTCCTTACAGAACTACTCGGGGCAACTCTGGGAGGTGATTAGGCTACCTTTCTGCCTCTTAGGGGCAAGTCTACCAAAATGAACCTGGGTGCTTACCAGTCTGAGAGGCAGTACTCCCTGAGCTGGTTCCTGGACCTAGCTGGGTTCTTTTGTACTTTCAGGGTCCTTGCCTCTGGCATGCTGGGAGGGGCTAGTCTCCTACCACTGAAGTGGTCCACTGGCACCAGGGAGGTCACTTCTCCTGGTGTTCCAAGATTCACACCCTGGCAACAAAGGCACCGTCTCTGAATCCCAGATCTGAGCCTTCGAGAAATGTAACAGGATTCTCGCACAGAGAGATGGAACACTGAGGCTTTTCTGTTCAGGAAGCAACTTTACTCATAGTGCTGCATGGGCTCAGTGGATTCATACCCAAAAAAACTGAGCCCCAAGCACAGCAGAGTGTACGTAGCCTTTTATGCAGTTTCTACTTCTCTACTTCCTATATGTGGTGACATATAGTCTGATTGGATACAATGCAAGTTAGAGTCATGTCAGAGATACTGTGTATGCGATTACGAGTTGATTCGGTCACGTTGCCTTCCTCTGTTCTGAGGAGGCCTCCGCCACATTCCTTAGGGAGGGGCTTTACCACAATCAGACAGGCCAAGCTTGTCTGCCATAGTCATCACTGCAAATCTTCTAACATGTATATAAGGCAATTTCCTGAGTGTCTTGACACCTTCGCCTAATTCTTACTTGCAGGGGTTTCTGTTTAAGGTATGATTAAATCATGTCTGAGCATGGGTGCTCAGCTCTAGGCTGAGCTTGGAGGGGAGAATTAGCCAAAGTTTCTGGAAGATTGCCTGGGACAGCCATTTCGGCAAGCTGCTTGTCTTTTATATTTTACATTCTTGGCCTGGAGAAGAGGGGCACAGACAGTACTGAGGGAGCTATTTTCATGAGTTGGTACTTAAATGAAACAAGTTGCCAGAGTGGGAAAAGAAGGCTCCATGACACTCTTATTTGTCCATGTGACTTTGACTCTGGAGGACTCCAGACAATGCCACTGTGAACCCCTCAGGGAGGGGCAACTCTTGGAATGCCACCCTGAGGGCACCACCAGCGGGAACAGTGGTGTGGCTTTCTTCTATCCTAGAGAAATATTCTCAAATGGAAATCAGGAATGAATGATATTGACACTCTATGAGGATTTACAGACATTCTTTATTAAAAATTGTTTTAAATTTTTATTTATTTTTGAGAGAGAGACAGAGTGGGAGCAGGAGAGGGGCAGAGAGAGAGGGAGACACAGAATATGAGGCAGGCTCTAGGCTCCAAGCTGTCAGCAATGGAGAGGGTCACGGGGCTCAAACCTACAAACTGTGAGATTGTGACCTGAGCTGAAGTTGGACACTTAACTGATTGAGATACCCAGGCGCTCCTACAGACATTATTTTAAGGAAAGGGGCCTGACATTAGGTTGTTGGGGCTGAGAAATTCAGGTTATTTCCATGAATGAGCTCTCATCTATGTCCATAATATTAGTGAGGCATGGAAAAATTAAATTAGATCTCAAAGTTTCTCCATATAATCTACCTGTCCAGGTATTACCCTTAAATGAGTTCTCAGCCTTATCTCGGTCAAATGAGTTCCAATCTTTTATTTGTTTTTGCTTATTTATACTTTAAAAATGTATGTATATCCTAACTCAAAAAAATAGATTGTGAAACCCATGAGAATTTATACTCATTTGTCTTACAATCCTGTTTCCTCTGTTTACCCTTCTCCTGACTTTCATAATGAATACGTAGTAGGAGTAGAAGAAATGTTATTTGAAGGTTTACTCTAGGATATGGGGTACTAGTTTCTGAAGGTATTCTACTTGCTATAGGATGCTAAATAAACTTGATTATTATTTAAAAATTAAAAAAAATTTATTATGTTTATTTTTGAGAGAGAAAGAAACAGAGCACAAGTTGTGGAGGAGCAGAGAGAGAGGGAGACACAGAATCTGAAGCAGGCTCCAGGCTCCCAGCTGTCAGCACAGAGCCTGACATGGGTCTCAAATTCATGAACCGTGAGATTGTGACCTGAGTCAAAGCTGAATGCTTAACCAACTGAACTACCCAGGTGTCCTGATGATTATTTTTTTAAAATGCTGGGGCCTATGCACTGTTTAGTTTCTGCTGAACAAAAAGGGAACATCACATGTGATAATATATGATTAAAGAAAAACCAGATGTTTTCCTCCCTTTTCTAAGAGAAGTATTATACTCATTATAATATTTCATTTTATTTATAAAGCTGTTTGTTTAAACCACAACCTGTGGTTTAAATACTTGATACATTTATTCCATTTGAGGTTCTGGAGAAACACAGGACAGGTGAATTGCACTGGTTGTGGGGCCGTTAAGAGGAAGGCTGGTAAAATGATCAGTCTGCAGTAGATCGTACCTCTTAGAGGTTAAGCTGCACAACTGGGGTGTGGCCCTATAAAAATATGACAAGACAGCAAATCAAGGGACAGTTCTTGCCTAAGTTAATCTTAGGAAAAACAACTATTAAATCACTTTTTGAACCTGACATGTTAGTTCGCTGGGCATTTTGAAGTGAATCTCAGCATGGATACTATTTGGGTAGCTTTATACATTCAGAACAAGTCTATGGAGATACCGGAGAGCTTTAGGGAAGGCCAGATAAATCTGACAATGTTTTAACCTTGTTTTTTTTTTTGACTTTGATTTTAATCCTGAAACATTCTCATCCTAGAACATTCTGATAATACTATTTAAACACCGTTTTAAATGAAATTTGCCTTTTTAAAAATGTAATAATCGAATCCACAATCCTCTTGTTAGATAATACATTCTGTCTTTAGAAAGCTATGTGGATAAATTTACAGTTTACACAGATATTCTTATCTTGGCAAATATTTCAAGTAGTCTCTTATATTTCTTAAACTTGAAGTGACCACAGTTGGATATTGGAAATGTTACTAAAATCCTGGTAATTAATACATTAATGAACAGTATTTATTTTTTATTAAGCATTTACACATTTAGAGATAAAGAAGAAAAACTGAAATCTCAAATCTATTCACATGTCTATTTGAAGACAAATAACACATTTCTCAGGCTGAAGTGAAATTTTTTTTGTCACGTTGGTGTAGGGAATAAGCATCGTATTCAAACTGAACAGTTTTTATTTATTTATTATAACTTTCTAAATCAATCAAAACAAAACATCTTCATCACAAAATGATGGCTAGAACAACAGTAATTGCATTGAGATTTGTCACATCCTGATCTATTTTCATTCTAAGAGAGCTCACTTTTAATGACAACTATTTCAGTGTAAGGGTATTTTTTTTCAGGGACTTTGTAAATCAGGAATGAGTCATTGGCTAAAACATCAGCTAGCAGAAAAAGATTTTATTTAATTCTCTTTGTTTTATGCTTTTTTTCATTCTGAGTAGTAAAAAAGTATTATAAGAATAACACATTTGGCATGGAACTTGGGTATTTTATGGAGTACTGCAATTGAGTAAGGGCTAGCATTTCTAGTAATGTTGTTACTCTAAAAACTGAATATTGTATGCTCTTATTTGAGTTTGCCTATAATACTTAGTATATATAGTTTATATCCTAATTGTACCTTGTAAGTGTCTTGCCTTTATTCAGTTGCATCAAGATCTGGGGATTGGAACACTTAACTTCTTTACTGAATCAATGTGTGATCTTTGACAAGTCACTCTCTTTACCTCAACTTTCCCATTTACAAAGTTGCTGTGATTACATATGCTTTACTAATGCACAATCAAGCTAGGATTTTTGTCTGCTTGAAACAAAACAATAAAAAGTGTAGTCTTGGGGCACCTCAATGACTCAGTTGATTAAACATATGACTTTGACTCAAGTTATGATTTCAAAGTTTGCGAATTTATGCCCCCCACATCAGGCCCTCTGTTGCCAGTGCAGAGCCTGCTTTGGATCTTCTGTCTCCTACTCTCTTTACCCCTCCCCCTCTCACACACTCTCTCTCAAAAATAAACACTAAAAAAAATGTAGTCTTAATAAGGACAAAGTTTTATTTTCTTTTCCCTGTCTTGAATTTAACATGAAGAATGAATAATTACATGAAGTTAACCATGGTTACTCACAGAAGAAAACCAGTAACTGGTCTAGAGTTTCTCCAAGGATTTATGCAACACAACTGACAGGTCTCCATTTGATATGATTTTCTTTTTCTTTTTTAATGTTTTATTTATTTCTGAGAGAGAGACAGCATGAGCAGGGGAAGGTCAGAGAGAGAGAGAGGAGATACAGAATCTCAAACAGGCTCCAGGCTCTGAGCTCGCTGTCAGCACAGAGCCCGATGTGGGGCTCGAACCCACAAACCGTGAGATCGTGACCTGAGCCGAAGTCCAACACTTAACCGACTGAGCCACCCAGGTGCCCCATGATTTTCTTTTATTTTTGTGTGAGCCAGGGGAGAAATACAGCTTAACCTCTCTAATTTTTAGAATGAAGCAGTGGAGCTCTAGGTGGATAATGAGTAACCAAGACTACAGCGGTAGTTAGTGGCAGAGACAGGACTAAACTTCAAGTCATATGACTTAATCTAGTGCTCTATTTATTAGTTGAAAAACAGGTTGCTTGTTACATATAAATAAATGTTTCCAACTTGACAATAAACTATAAAAACAAATAAATTAATTAAATAAATAAATGCAAAAAATACAGGACAAGTATGAACCCCCAGTCAATCAATCAATCAATCAATGTTTCCAGAGGTAATCAAAGAATTGTTGAAACTGAAGATACTATTTCATTTTTGTGTTTTTGGTGACTGCAGAAAAAATGGCAGAAGTGTCTGTCACCTTAGTCATCTTCAGAATGGGATGATGTTGTTAGTTATTGTAGGCAAGCTACTGTAGTTTGCCTGTACATAGTGGCCTCATAAGATATTTATTGGAAGAAAAGTGTCCTGACTTTTCTGTTGTTTTCTATTATGAGGTTCTGATTTCATTTACTATTCCTGATCAGTGATTGCCATTAGCTATGCATTTGTTTTGTTTTGTTTTGGGTGCATTTCTTTCCTGTGCTTTATTGGTTTATATTAAAGAAAGAAGAATTGACCTTACTCCTGAAGATAAAAAAATTAATTAATAAATTTAAAGTCTGTCTCTCTAAGCATTATTGAAGGAATGGTGTCATATAGGTAACTAGTTTTAAATGTAAAGGTTACTTTAGAGATAATATATACTACCAAGCATTAAAAGATCTTATGATAATTTTGTCATGTTAATTCTTTATAAATTGTAACTAAAACCCTAGTGATCTATTAGGTCAAATAAGGAAAATTTATTCTGTGCATATAGCTACTCTTCTATTAGTGCTTATGGAAGATTTAGCAAATCATCCATGATATTTTTTATTTGATTCCCGAATCAGCCTCAGAATCATTCTTAACACAGTGCTTCAGCCAGGCATAATCAATGGATTGGAATTAATGTGAGGGAGGAAACTAAGTACCATTTATAATCTAGTCTGATCTCTCATTTTCCACATGAAGCAGCTGAGATGTCAAGGAAGCTAAGGATGTTAAAAGGGATTTGTGCAGCTGGAATGGAAGGTGATGTTCTCTCTCTCTCTCTCTTTTTTTTTTGCTTCAGTTTTCTTTCATTCCATCATCTTATTTTGTCAGCAAAACAAAATACTATGGGTATGAAATTTCCATACTCTTTTAGAGTCATCCTTACTTAATTCTTTAATCTTCATGTTTCTGAGTTATTGCTGTTGTTATTTGACCCATCTGCAGTATCTTAAAATGGGAAAGGAAAAAAAAAAAAGTATATTTCTCTGAGGAGCATTCAAACCCCATCCGGCATAAAACCAGCCAACAGAATATATAAGCTGTCAATGACGAATAGCATGTATATCACCTGCAATTACTATAAAAATACAGCAAGAAATCTTAACATCCCAATGTAACTGTAAGTCTAACAATGCAACAAGAGAATTTCTTGGAGGAAAAAGCTGTATTGGCTCACTGTTACTTTTTTTTAAAAGTTTATTTATTTTAAGGCAGGGGGAGTGCAAGGAAGGGCAGACAGAGTGAGAGAGAGAGAATTCCATGTAGTCTCCACATTGTCCCCACAGAAACTGTTGCAGGGCTTGAACCCATGAACTGTGAAATCATGACCTGACCTGAAAACAGGTGTTGGACACTTAACTGACTGAGCCACCCAGGTGCCTAGGCCCACTGTTACTTTTGACCCCAGCTTATTATCTGAGTCAAATGGGAGGTTTTCAGCAACATAAGCCTTTGAAGTCTCAGTTCTATTTGGTCACAGTGGCTCATGACTATTGGAACTTATAGAGAGAAGGAAGCACTAATGTGCATGATTGGTTATTTCTTCTTTCTTTAATTCCACTAATGCATGAAGAACAAAGGAAATGAACAGAATAGGAACCTTTTTCTATTGAAAACAGCCATTCTTATACTTTTCATTGCAGTACCACTTTGGTAAAGTTGAGTATACAGGGCATTTAAAAGCATTAAAACCTAATGATTTTCCTTCCCTCCACATTTCTGTTGACTTATACATCGACTCTGTGGACCTTCAGAGAAGCCAATGTGTAGGGATCCTACATAAAGAATGAAAGATACAGAGTTTTCTTGTGATATAGCTTCAAATTAAATTAAAGTTAGGAAAATACTTCTGAGGGTGTGAGTGTAATGCTTACTGAGTGTTTGGAAGCTATTGAGATAATTCTAGAGACTGTGACAACCTTCTCATTGAGAAGGGCAATCTGCTCCAACTTATGGAACACGAAATGAGATGAAATTATACTTTTTAAATTTTTGTGAAGAAAAAGAAATAGATCCTGGTTTAGAAGATAAACTGAACTTGAGTAAATTTCAGGGAAGCTTAGAATTGTTCCATTGGAATTTATTCTGCATCAGCGGGACAGGAAAGTTTTTTTAGGTCAGCATTTCTCAAAAAATGGGTCTGTTTGCATGGACCATCTACATCAGAGACATCTTGGGTACTTGTTAAAAATGTGGATCAACAGTTTCTATGTAGGAATAGGACATCTTAGAGAAATATATCCCTACACTTCACAAAAATAATTTTGTGCTTTTTATCTCAAGCACTGGAGTTCTGTTATAAGGAACGAGATTTCTCAATTTGTCTTCCTTCAGTGAATTCTTGGGTTTACCATTTAAATTTCTAAACTCAGATCCAGTAAGACTCAGTTTTTATTTTTCAACACTATTTTATCTTAGGGGGAAAAAAGTATAGATTTATAATGCCTCTTTGGTTTTATTTTAGAAAGTATCAAAAGTATGAACTAGAAAATCATTCTACTTTGGGACAAAGATTCTCTGGGAAATTTAATCCTTTACTATTCAAGACAATCCAACCAGGACACTTCGGGGCAGTTTTAAATATTTTATCCACATCTCATTAAACTAATATGCACTTTTTTTCTTTCTTTTTCCCTAGACTGAATCACACAGATTTTTATCAGTAACTAGATTTTTCATTCTTTCTAAATTCCTCTACATCCTAGTACAGTGATGCCATAGTCATGTTTATGGAATCCCAGTTGTTTTATGCCTCCAATTCAGGAGTGAAGATAAAATTCACTGGAAAGAAACGGTGTTTGAAACTTTCCCTAGGGAGCCTCTTCACTGAATGAAACTCACTTTTAGTGATAAATTCTTAAAGTTTTCAACTTCTCTAAAAATATTATCCTTTCTATTCTAAAGCATGTGAAAGAAGTTGGCTTTGGTGAATGTGTTTAGCTAGAAACGGTGCCAAATCAAGGATGTTACCAGATATATATTCATTTTATTCTGATACCAAGGAGGGAAAGGTGTTGAAATGGTCATATCGCTTGAGTAATTGGATGATAGAACTGCCTTCTGCATCATAGTGTTTTAATTTTGAACAAGACTGTTATGTTCTCCTTTTTTCCCCAGTTGGATAAGAATCCTATATTGATTATTATAGTACCATAACTAGACAACCTTTGAGAAGTAAATTAAATTAACATGTTTCTAAATAAGTCCTAAATGAATTGGTCTTTGTGATATTTCCTGGTGGCTTATGCCTGGGACTTCCCACCATACACAAGTGATAATGGGAAATGGAAGCACAGAAGTTTATTCATTTTCCCTCATCCTGTATTTCACAAGCTTGGACTGTGACAGTTGAAGTAAGATAATCATTTTGTGCCAGAAGAAAGATAAAAGAAGAAAAACAGTTTGCCAACAGGAGCTTAAATTTAACATTAGAAGCCTGGAAAATATGGGAAAAAAGTTATATCTCAGCAACACTACTCCAACACAGTAATCTGGTAACTTTTCCACCCCTGATTTATTTAAAAAGAAAAAAAAAAAAACAGAATCGATTTTGTCAGTAAAGGGTTAAATGTAATTTTGAATATATGTTGGAAAAAAATAAGTCAGATAAATTCTCCCTTCACACTTTTATTGCCTCATTTGTGTTTTAAGGTATTCTCGCAGTATTTTCAGGTAAAGTGGTTTTAGCAAGGATGAGTTCTACCATTTTGTCCACAGGATTAGTGGAAAGGATACTGCATTTTGATATTAGCTTTCATGCTGAAAGGCTTTAACAAATATATTTGTCTTAATTGCTTTTTCTATTTATCTGTTTTCTATTTCTCTCTGGCAGGATGAAATATCAGTGTATCCCAAGCATTGTCTGAGGAAGGTTTAGAAGTTACTTTTGGAAGTTTCTGGAAGTGAATTTAGATACATTGTTAATGTGATAGTGAATCAGAAGCAGTTTTTGGATAAAATAAAACTTAAGTCAATTTCTCTTTTTTATGAATGGGATTGGAGTGGCAGCAGGAATTCTATGAAATCTGTGGTGGTAGATCTCTGCTGCCTTCCATGACACTAAGTAGGAAGATATTTAACTTGCAGTTAGGTTACTCCCATTTCATCTTGACTTAGAGTCTTGACTTATTCAGTGTGTGAGGTACTATGCCAAGACCTTTATCTGTATGAACTGATTGATCCTCACAAAAGCTCCAAGGAATAAATATTACTATTACCTCCATTTCACAGATGTGGACACATTGGAGACTAGGTTCAAATATAATCTGTTTAACCAGAAAGCCCATGGATTTAATGACTGCTCCATGCTCTCTTCTTTGCATGGCTGAGAAAGCTATTTATTGAATATTCAGAAATGTGAATTTTGGGAAGGAAAAAGGAAAGTGACATGGCAGTGAAATGATTGCCCCCAATATGGGTTTTATCTTCCAATAATAGAATCCTTCTGTATTTGTGACCAACATCAATAGCAGCTTTATTTCCCACCTTCTCTTACAGCTATAAATATGCTCTGAGATGTGATTAAGGCTAATGAGATGTAAATGAAACTTATTGGGCAGCTTCTGTACACTTCCCTGAAAGTTAGCCTGTATCTACCCTTTGCCTTTATCCTGCTCCTTGGAATGTGGTTATCATGGTTGAAACTCTAGCAGCCATGTAAATTTTTCAGTCTCTTCCCATTTTAATATTTAGAATCATATACTTGTTATTTTATGAGTGGTACAATATGTATATTGTATCCTAATGCAGAACCATGCTGTGAATATAAAAACAATTAGACAAAAATAGAACCTGAGTATTTTTTTCCTTTAAAATAATGATTAGGGTCCAAATATTAGATAAAGAACAACTTACAAGTATAAAAATATAACTTCTCTGCCATGACCATGTAGCAACCAAAAGTACTTTAAATATGTTATTGTTTAGCACCATTTGCCATTTTACATTAAACACAATGTGTGGGGCAGGATCAATGGCTAAATCAATGGAAAAAATGATTACTCTAAAAACCAAGTTTATCTGGAATGTTACTGATCAAAGTTCTGATATTTAACATTATACTACAGTTAGAGTACTGTGAAAATGTACATATGCATATATAAAGAGTTCTAAACATCAAATAAGTCTTAAAATGTCTTATTAATTATGAAAAAAGAGAAAAAGAATTTGTGTTTCATTGAATACATGTATGAAACTTCTTTCTCAAGTGTCTATTTTAAAATTATGGTATTATAATTTTATAAAAGGTCCATTTTTGTTCATTTGTAAACATGGAATTTTCTCTGCATGCTGGAACCCAAGTGAAAAATGATAGTGTTGTGGACTAGGACCTCACCAAGGTAGGAGAAGTTGGACAGGTTTGTGATCTGTGTAGTACACAGAGATAAGGCTGGCTGATGGATTTGATAGGGAGTAGGGGAGGTAAAGCAGAAGGAATAATCAAATATAACACACATATTTAGCCTGAGCAACTGAGCAGATGGAGGTGCTGCTTACGAAGGTGGAAGGACTTGAAGGGGGACAGACCTAAAGCAGGTGTTAGGGGGAAAGAAAGAAACCAGTAGTTTTATTTTACATATATTGAGTTTGAGATGTCTGTGAGGAGACATCCAAGTATAAAAATCAAGTTTAGTAAGTGATTTTGAATTTCAGAGATGTTTTCATTGGAGATATAAATTTTAGAGTTGTCAGCTTAGAGATGATATTTAAAGTCATGAGACTATTTGAGATCATCTAGCAAGAAAGTGTAGAGCAAGGTAAACATGCTGTGAAGACATCCTGGTGAATGTGGTAAGAAATTTATATAATTATAGTAAAAGGATTATGGTGTGTTTTGGGATCTGGTGTGGATTTATCTTCCTCTGAGTGCCACTGGTCTGCTTGTTGCTCTTGACCCATGCTGTCTGCTCTAGAATGGCACTTACTCAAGTAGAATGCTGACTGGGAGCTGGGTTGTTTAAGTCATATATAGCAATGAAGAATGGAATCAAGTAAATGCTTCCATCAAAGAACTGTTAATATGAGAATTCCAAAGGCTTTTTCTGGAGATGCATAGACTTCCATGTATAAAGCATTTGGAATGTTTCTTTTTGTGTCCTTAATATCTTTTTAATCTGTCTTCTCTTGGATGCTTTGAGACAAGCATAAAAATCAATTCTGGAATAATGGCACTTTGCAACTACAAACATGGAGGATCAGCAATTTAATGACTGGTGTTCATATTCTCTCTCTTAAATTAGCTGCTTTGGAACTTTCACGATTTTTAACAACCTCATACTATCATATTTTGAAGTGCCATGGGTGTTGGGCCACAAAAAGCTTTCCAATAAAAGAATTCAAGACTCCTATAGGTTTTAACAGAACAAAAAGGTTGGTGTGTGTGTGTGTGTGTGTGTGTGTGTGTGTGACAGAGAGGGAGGGAAGAAGGGAGGAATAGTTAAAAACATGCTGCTAGGTATGTTAATGACAAAAATCAAAAATTCAATACTTAGTATCTGTTTTTATATCTAAGAATTATTTTAAGATTTCATTAATTAAAAATATCAGGAATTTCTTTTTTCAGTCTGATTTTTCTCTTTTAAATAATTGAACAAGATACTGCCAAAAGAGACCAAGACTCCTAAATCCTGTAATATGCTTAGATTTACTATAGAATGTAGTGTATATTCACTAAGGCTATATTTAGTGCATAGCCCAATATCTTGCACATACTTATTCATTTCACTAAAGTTTATTGAATAACTACCAGGCATGCTTATTAATTTCACTAGCATTTATTGAATTCCTACAATGCCCCCATAACTGAATCTACTCATATGCTCTCTTTGTGGACCCAGCATGAAATTTAGTTTTGTGAGTCTGTGAGTGGGCAACTTTCTTACAGAAATAAATATATTGCTCAATACTTTTTCTACAAGGAAAAGATTAAATATTTTTAAATGTGGCTTTGTACCTAAGCCAATGGTTCTCTCTATTGTAGTATTGCTTACATTTGAGTACGTTGCATGCTGTTCTTTGATTCCTAGAGGATTCAGCTAACAATAATAACTCTCCACTCCTCTTCACCCCCAACTCCAGTCTGTTCTGCATATATTCAATGAATACTTGGCTCTGTGTCTCAGGCTTCTTCCAATTTCCTCTTCAAAATTTCTTTAACTTTCCATGTTTTTCATTTTAAAGGAGACTGTGAAACTCTTAGATTAACTTGGCTCAGAAGATTACTGAGTTTCAAAAGTTTGGCTTTAGGTGGGTCTCTAGAGTCTAATGTTGAAGATTTGATATTGAAGAAAAATGAAAATCTCAAATTTCCATCAGGGACTTGTGTATAACCAGGGTTTTTACAAACTTTACAATGTGCTGAGAATGATGTTTGTCAAGTTTGCCCAAATGAAACACGTATGCTTCCTTCTCCCTCTTGTCCTATTTTTAGGAAATTGGAACCAGTTATAGAGAGGTCTTCTTAGAATTTTGAATATTCACATTGTTAAGCATATCAGACACCATCCTGGCAAGGAGTTTTCACCAACATCAATGGCTAGAGCTTCCTTAGGAAGCTTCATTAACTTCCTTAAATTAATTGCAAAATTTTGTATCTGTTTATTCAATGAATATTAATTTTTATTTATTTATTTTAAAAAAATGTTTTATTTATTCTTAAGAGAGAGACAGAACATTAGTGGGTGAGGGGCAGAGCAAGAGAAGGACATAGAATCCGAAGCAGGGTCCAGGTTCCAAGCTGTCAGCACAGAGCATGACATGGGGCTTGAACTCACAAGCAGCAAGATCATGACCTAAGCTGAAGTCGGATGCTTAACTGACTGAGCCACCCAGACACCTCTTCAATGAATATTTACTGAGCACCTGTTATATGCTAGGCAATTTCTTAGACTGTTGGGATATATCAGTGAATAAAACAAAATTTCTCATAGAGCTTACATTTTCACATGTCCTGGAGACAGGAAATAAATGAAATTCATTAAGTCTATTTTATAGTGTGCTAGAGTGTCAAGGGTCCCCAAGACTACTCCTGGGTCAATGTATATGTGCTGCCTAAGAAAGCACTACTCCTGGGTCAAAGATTTGCTAGGAGGACTCAGAAATATCAGGATATAGTTATACTCACAGGTAATACATATTACAGTGAAATGGAATAGAGCAAGATAAGCAAAGGAAAAAGGCACTAAGAGCAAATCAGAATCCTCTCCTGGTTGAGTCACATGGATGCACTTAATTCTTCTAGCAACAAATTGTGATGACATACGTGAAATGTTGTCTAGCAGTCAGTCCATTAGATACTAAGTTCTCAGGGTTTTTACCGGGGTCTGGTCACATAGGCACCCTTTTCCTGGCACATAAGAAATTTGTATACTACTCTAAGGAAAACAGACAGCATTAAAAACATTGTTTGCATTAACAGTTTAGATTTAGTCAGCTACTCTTATCAGATCTGGAATTGTGAGAACCGTTCTAAAATGCAAGTTCCTATATGCCAGCCAAAGGTCAACCTTGTAGGTAGGCCTCTCAAAGGATGCAGTCAGTCCTGCTATATTAACTTTCTTGTGCACATCTAGATTATAAATTCTCTGGGGAAGAAATTAAAGCAAAGGGCAAGGACTGATGCTGGAAAGGGATGTAGGTTACAGTTTTAAATAAGGTGATCAGAGTAAGCCTAATTGGGAGGGTGACATTTGAGCAAAGTCTTGGAAGTTAAAAAAAGAACATTCTAGGCATAGAGAACAGCCAATGCAATTACCCTCAGGTGAGCTTACTTGTTTTGAGAAAACAAGGAAGGCATTGTAGCTGGGGGATGAATGAACATGGAGACAAAGTCAAAGAGTTAAGATTGGGTAAGGGGGCTGGTGATCATACTGTGCTGAACCCTATAGGACATTGCTACTTCTTTGGTTTATGTACGTGTACATGTCTCTGAGGAAAGACACAGTAGTTTCCATTTCTATAGATTCTCTGAGGCACCAGTGTTTAATAGCTGCAAATATAGGCTAAATTCTTCATTTTGCAGATGGAAAACTAAGCCCTAAGTGAGGACAATGTATCAGTTAAGGTCACATGGTCATCAGTGAGAGAATGGAGGATAGAATATAGAACACAAATGCTTTAATCTTTCTCTCCTCCAAGTTTGAGAGAATCCTCATGACTTATTCAGCTGCATTTTACTTAAGGTAGTGTAATTGATAACAAAAAGACAAGACACCAAAATGCTTCAGGGTAGGTTAGGCAGAATATGTTCAATTATTTCTTTCCATTTAGGATAATGAGTGACTGAGGTGCCCAATTTTTGAGTATGAGATAAAACAAATATTAAACACCTAAATAGGGATGTTTCCCATTCTTATTCAAATGTCTGATAACTCAGTTAAATATCTTCACACCTTGCACTTATCCCTTCCCCTGTAAAAATTTGTTTTTATTGCTTATTAGGTCTTCCTTGTTTTGTCCCCGTTATGACTATATTTTAATAAAGAAAAGTTTATTAAGACGCTTCCTATTTTTAAAGGATGCAACTGCAGTATTGCACAAGGGTTACAGAAATAAAATAAAGGTAACTTCTCTCATTAGCAGCTCTGTAATAGTCAAACCAAGAAGGCAGAGTTGAAAAGTGTGTGAAATGTAGCCAAAGATCATCTAGCGAACTTAAATCCAGAAAGCAGGATGTTTGACCTTAAAACCCACAGATATATGAGCTGTTTATAAAGTCACAGATAATTGCTATCTAATATTTCCTTCAAAATAAAGTCAGACTGAAAAGAAGATGGACAGTTTTTCAAACATTTACTGCTTTTAAACAAAAAAGAAATGAATATTGGATACAGATAGGTCTGTGGTGTACGTTTGCTAAAGATATGATTTTGGTGACAGCTATAGAAGGCAACTTAATAATGCCTTTTTGTTGTTGTTTTGATAACCAAAATAATTAAAAGAACCCTTTAGAATAAATCTTAAAGGTTAAGTTCAGAGCTATTTAATTATTATGTGGATCTGGAAGTACACGCATCTTAAAAATTATCTTTAAGGAAGGAAATTATTAACTACCTTCTCTAAGGGTGAGGAACTAAGATATGACATATTATTTCACAGATAAAAAATTCTTTGTGATTATCAGTATTTCTATATTGCAATGAGTATTGCTGTTAAATACTTTATGCTTTCTTGTCTAAACCAATGATGCCATAAATGACTCACAGATAAATGGTGTCAAACCAGTGTAAGTATAAAATGTTTATCACCAGTTAAGATTGGTGTGACACACAAAGTACAAGGTCTTGAAGACTTGCCATCTTAGTTTTGATTCCTTTCATGTATTTATAAGCATGCAGTGCTTTGTTTTTGTTGCTGGTGGTGGGGTAAAATTGGTTAGATTTAGCTATTAGAATCATTCTGTTTGTTCTAAGGCTCTAGACAGAAATTCAATAACTTTTGTTATAAATCTTTTATGCTCTGTATCACATATGATTATTATACAAGTTTAAACCACACAGGAAAGTAAGAAGGCAGAAAATCACTCCAAATTCTACTTTCCAGAAATAGCTATTCTCAACATTTGCACATCTTTCCAGACATCTCTCAATGTGTCTATATTGAGCAAAATATAGCTGGATATAATTTTAGGAAAATGGGATCACAGTATACATGGCATTTTAAATACCAAGTATTAATTTAATTTTACTTGAATTTAGTGAAGGAAAAGAGATTAAAGTTAAACTGGAGGAGCTGTTGACTTTACTCAGAAAAATATTTCTTTATCACAAGTGATACAGAGCATAAAAGATCCTGTTATTGTTGTGGAAAGTTTAAACTATTCTAGGAACTTGGAATCAAACTGTTTTTTGAATTTTAACTATATATTTACATATATATCATTTATATATGTCACTGTTTTTTAACTATATATTTCAGGTAAAACTTTACGCATTTAGTGTCTAATTCAGTTCTCTATTTTACTGTTGCAGTAGTGGTCATAGGAACAAGGCTCACTGGTAGGATGTAGGAGCCTGGAGAGCACAAAGTGAGTGTATATCCAGGAATTTGCAGTAGAGTCAGTAGTGTGGTTTGCTATGAAAGATGAAAAAATAACACATATATATTTTACACCAGATCTCCTCCCCATCTTCTAATTTCTGATACAGTATTCTCTATACATTGCCTTAGTTTATTACATTTTCCTTTTTTCTGTAGCCATAGTTGTCAGTTATTTAACCCATTTAAGAATGTATCAATGTTATTTGTTCCATTTAAAGTTGATTCTGTACTCATCCCCAGACCTTATACTATTATTTCTCTATTAACTTGTTTTGATTCTGCTGGAAGGCTGGACTTTGTGCCTTGGAAATTTTTTTAAGGAAGCATTCATTTACAAAGTTCTTATATGTTTGAGGTTGCCAATTTAATTTATATAGTCAGTGGACATTTTGAGTATAAAATTCTTACATTTTCTCCCCTGAAGATATTTTAGACATTTTTTCTGGTTACTTCATTAATAGAATGGGTGAAGATAAATTTACCCCTAAGTTGCCAGTTTGCTGAGTGACAAAATTACCAAATTTAACAAAATTACCAATTGTAATACTTTGGCATGGGGAGAAAGTGGAGAGTTTAGTTCTGATGTGAAATTTGAATGGCTATTAGACAATGCAGGGTAGGTGTTGAGTGACTATAGGAGAGATGGGTCTGGAGTTCAGTAGAGAGGTTGGGCTGGAGATACACATTTGGAGTAGACTACATAAAGATCACAATTAATGACATTGAACTGCATGAGAGTTAGTGTAGATGGAGAAGAGGACAGGCCTAAACACTGTGCTCTGTGTGCACTCCAATCGTTAGAGCTCAGCAAAATGACAAATGTCAAAAAACTGAGAAAGAGTTGTCATTAAACTGGGAAAAAATATACTTGAAATCTGGAGAAGGAGAAAGTGACTGAATGTGTCAGATACTGCTGAATAAGACAAAGACCACAAATTGAACATTGCACTGGGCCATGTAGAAGTTATTTGGGGCCAATATCGCTGAAGGACATGGATGTAAAAATTCTCAATAAAATACTAGCAAACTGAATCCAACAATACCTTAAAAAAATGATTCACCACAATCAAATGGGATTTACTCCTGGGCTGCAAGTGTGGTTCAATATTTGCAAATCAATCAATATATACACCACATTAATAAAAGAAAGGACATGAACCATATGATCCTTTCAATAGCTGCAGATAAAGCATTTGACAAAGGACAGTATCCTTCCAGATAAAATCCCTCAAAAAAGTAGGTTGGGAGGGATCATACTTCAACATAATAAAGGCCATATATGAAAAACTCACAGCTAATATCATCCTTAGTGGGACTTTTTCTCTACAGTAAAGAAAAAGACAGGGGTGTCCACTCTCACCACTGTTATCTAACATAGTACTGGAAGTCCTAGCCACAGCAATCACACAACAAAAGGAAATAAAAGGCACCCAAACTTTCACTACCTGTAGATGACATGATACTCTATATAAAAACCTGAGACTCCACCAAAAAAACTGCTAGAACTGATAACACGAATTCAGTAAGGTGGCAGGAAACAAAATCAATGTGCAGAAATCTGTTGCATTTCCATACACCAATAATGAAACAGCAGGAAAAGAAATTAAAGAATCCCATCTGCAATTGCACCAAAACAAATAAGATACCTAGGAGTAAATCTAACTAACCAAAGAAGTAAAATACCTGTACTTTTAAAACTATAAAACACTGTTGAAAGAAATTGAAGATGACACAAAAAAATGGAAGAATATTCCATGCTCAGGGATTGGAAAAGCAAATATTGTTAAAATGTCTATTCTACCCAAAGGAATCTACACATTTAATGTAATCCCTATAAAAATACCACCAGCATTTTTCACAGAGCTAGAACAAACAATCCTAAAATTTGTAGTGAACCACAAAAGATTCTGAATAGCCAAAGCAACCTTAATAAAGGAAAGCAAAGCTGGAGGCACACATTTCCAGACTTCAAGTTATATCACAATGCTATAGTTATGACAGTATGGTACTGGCACAGATATAGATGCATAGATCAGTAGAACAGAATAGAAAACCCAGAAATGAACCCGCAACTATATGGGAAATATTAATATTTGAGAAAGCAGAAAAGAATATCAAATGAGAAAAAGACAGTCTCTTCAACAAAGAGTGCTAGGAAACTGGACAGCAACGTGGAGAAGAATGAAACTGGTCTATTTCCCTTACACCAAACACAAAAAATAAATTCAGAATATGGATTAAGACCTAAATGTGACACCTGAAACCATAAAAATTCCTAGCACAGAACACAGGCAGTGGTAGTCTCTTTGACACTGGCTGTAGCCACTTCTTACTAGATAATGTTTCCTGAGGTAAGGGAAATAAAGCATAAATAAACTATTGGGGATTCATCAAAATAAAAAGCTTTTGCACAGTGAAGGAAACAGTCAACAAAACTAAAAGGTAACATATTGAATAGGAGGAGCTATTAGCAAATGACATATCTAATAAGGGTTAGTATCTAAAATATATAAAGAACTTATAAAACTCTACATCAAAGAACACATAATCCAGTTAAAATGGGCAGAAGACATGAATAGACATTTTCCAAAGAAGATATCTTGATGGCCAAGAAACACATGAAAAGATGCTCAACATCCCTGATCATTAGGGAAGTAGAAAATCAAAACTACAATGAGATATCACTTCACAATGGTCAGAATGGCTAAAATGAGCAACACAAGAAACCACAGTTGTTAGCATGGATGTGGAGAAAAGAACCATTTTGCACTGTTTGTGGGAATGCAAACTGGTACAGACACTCTGCAGAACTGTATGGAAGTTCCTCAAAAAGTTAGCAATTGGATTACCCTTCAATTCAGCAATCACACTACTAGGTATTTATGCAAAGAATACAAAAATACTAATTCAAAGGGATACATGCACCCCTATGTTTATAGCATCATTATTTACAATAGCCAAATTATGGAAACAGCCCACATGTCCATCAACTGATTAATAGAGATACGTGTGTGTGTATGTGTATTTGCCATAAAAAAGAATGAAATCTTGCCATTCACAATGACATGGGTGCAACCAGAGAATATGCTAAGCGAAATAAGTTAAAGACAAATACCATGTGACTTCACTCACATATGGAACTTAAGAAACAAAACAAATGAACAAAGGGAAAAAAGGAAGAGAGGGAGGCAGATCAAGAAACAGACTCTTAACTATAGAGAAAAAATTCCAGAGGGGAGGTGGGTGCAGAGATGGGTGAAATAGGCAATGGGGATTAAGGAGTGTACTTGTGATGAGCTCTGGGTGTTGTATTAAAGTGCTGAATCACTATATTGCAAACTTCAAACTAATATGACACACATATTAGCTAACTGGAGTTTAAATAAAAACTTAAAAACAGAAAAGAAGTTATTTGGGTCTTTGATAAGATCAGTGTAACAGACAAACCTCTGATAAGCTTGATTAGAGAAAAAATGAAAACAAAATATATAATATTATATATAATGAGACAATGTTTTGTAAATAATGAAAGAAAAGTGTAAACAATTTGACAAGTTTAGACACTGGCAATTTATCTGTATGCTATAGTGTTTCTCTTTGTCTATAATTTTATGAACAAACAAAAACAGTATATATGTGGATCAGAAACAGAAAGAAAGAGAAGCATAAATGCAGAACATTTTTATTTTGCTGGGTGTTGGTTTCCTTATGGGAATGGGTTCAGTGCAATTGGTGGTGATTATTAATATTTTCTGTGTATTGTTCAGCATTACAATGAACTTGTATTACTTTCAGAGTTAAACTTATATAATGAAATAAAAATAAGTTATATACTAAATTTTATGTAATGAAAACAGAGTATCAGTGGTGGGAACATGTAACCCATAAGTGTTTTCTTACCTCATGCTGAGTACATGGTTTAACATTACATAATAATTGTTAGTTTTTTAGTTGGAGCCCAGTCTTGGTCTCTAAATCTACACAGTTTTCTAGATAGTCATACCTAATTGACTGTAGTTAATCTTGAAGTTAAATTTATTTTCCAGCCCTAGTTGATGATTTCTGTTGTTCCTAGTTTTTGCTTTCTAATTATTCATCATAATTACCAACTGCCAAGACTGCCAAAAATTGCTCTAATGGGAACTAGAAGGAACTCATGGCCTATGATTCTAATTATTTGCACCTGTTTGGGGGGCTTCTATTGTGTGTCCTACCCCTTATAAGTGTCTTTCCTGATTTCTCTTTGTGACTCTTTTATAACTGCACATACATACTCTCTCTAGGCTGTTTTACCTATCATATCTATGCAGATACCTAATAAGGGCTTATATTACAGACCTCTCTGTTTGGCATGTTTATAACCAATTCAACATGTATAATATAGAATTTATTATTTTAATAATTTGATAATTTATTATTATTTTTCCTACCTATTATGATCCTTTTCTGTTATCTCTTACCCTGGTTCTGTATTTGACCCTGATGTGTAAGCCCAAACTACTTTGCCCAAGTGAGCAAGTCTAATTGATGCATAAGTCCATTGATTTTACTGCCTGTTTACTTTTATTATCATTTTCTTTCTGCATATCTATCTCTATTACCCTCATCCAGATTTTATCCATTTCTCAGCTATAGTTTTCTAACGCTCTCCTGCCTCAAGTCTCATATACTTCACTAATCTACTTTGTCATAAAATGATTTTTCTCTAACAGAAATTACATATCAATATTTTAAAAAATATTTAATGATCTCTGTTACCTTCACTAGTGTACTTGACCAATGATATTCATATGCCTAATACACTTCAGTGAGTGTACCACAGTTTTGATAAAACTTTGAAGCAGATTTTTAGGAAATACAGGCATCAATAATGTATAATTCCCATGGTTATTGGTAGTTTGGCAGTGGTGATATAATGTCATTCATGGCTTAGAAAAGTTAGATTGTAGATTATGTGCATTTATTGGTGAACTAGCTAAAGTCCATCCTTTACTCTTGCCTCAGTAAAGCATATTGGAAAGAACATGAGGGTAATATTATAGTGAAAATCTTGAACAGGCTTTTATTTATATTTAAGAGGCAAATAATTTGCAAATTGCAGGACTTTGGCTTAATTACTAACAAATACTTTGTGCCTTACTTCACAAATGGCCATTTATCACTGTGATTGGTAGAAGCTGGATTTTAGAACAAAGCCTCAATTCTTTATTATGACATACTAGACTCTCCGTTGTTCCAGCCAGTCATTTATTTATCCATCCATCTTTCTACCCATTTGTCATATTTTTATTGAGCATCCATTATGTGCTAGGGAATTGTTTGTTAAGGATACATTCATAAACAAAACACAGGCTGTGCTGTCACATAGTCAATGACCACAGCACTTCAGGCTTCTAAGCCCTTTTTTGAGTTGTGCCTGCCCAACCTCCTTTCTCTCCTCACAGTTTCAGCTACTTTGACTATGGTTCCCTGATACATTGAACTATTTCTTTTGTTGGTGTATTCTCTTTTCACTGTCCAGACTGCTCTTCCTCATTTGTCAACCTGATGAATACTCAGCTCAGGTTATTACTTATCTATTCCCTGAATGGGGCCCCAGTGAAAACCAAAAACCAAAAGACCTTTAATAATTACCCTCAAATGGAATTTAAATCTTCTTTTCGTAAGCCTTTCAAATATAATTCTTAAAAAAATCATCTCTTAAAATTCAAGTTAAGAGAGAATATGGGACAGGGGTGTGGTGTGACTGTGTGTGTTTGTGTGTGTGTGTGTGTGTGTGTTTGAGTGATAGAAAGAGAGAAAGACATGATTTATGGATCCAGTGACTCAGTGATCCAGTGATCCAATGGGATAGAAAGAATATTGAGGTTGGAATACTAGAGGAAATGAGATGGAAAAATAGGAGGTTTTAAAAAACATGAGCGTCAATATTCTATAAAATTTACTCTTCTAGAACACATTATTTCTGGGGCACCTGGGTGGCTTAGTCGGTTAAGCGTCCGACTTTCGCTTAGGTCATGATCTCGCGGTTCGTGGGTTCAAGCCCCACGTTGGGCTCTGTGCTGACTGCCAGCTCAGAGCCTGGAGCCTCTTTCGGTCTGTGACTCCCTCTCTCTCTGACCCTCTCCTGCTTACGCTGTCTCTCTCTCTCTCCTAGAAATAAATAAAACATTAAAAAAAAAATTAAAAAAAAAGAACACATTATTTCTTAAGATTATGGGGTAGTTTTATGCTTTCCTTGCTTTATTTATTCATGTAAGTTTCTTTTTAGCAGCTTCTTAATGTTCTTTTTACTTTATACACTTAGATACATGACTAAAAAGACATTTGATTTTTAAAAATCATCTTTATTGAGGTATAATTTTCATTATAAAATATACCCTTTTTAATGGTTGGATGAGTTTTGAAAAATGTAGCCACCCATGTAACTACTACCACAATCAAATTATAAAATATTTCGGTCTCTCCAGGTGTAGGGATGCCTCTTTGCAATCGAGATCCTTCAGCATTTCTAGACACAGGCAACCACAGATAGGCTTTTGGTCACTATTAATCAGTTTTTTCAGTTATTTGATTTTGATGCTCTATTTCTTTTTCAAGATATCTCTTGTTGTTCTACTGCCTACTTGGTTCTATATAGATAGAGTTTGGAAGCTGATCTCATTCTTCTTTTATCTGTCTCATCTTCCTTCCTACTTTTCTAAAACTTACTCTGCATGTCTCCTTCTTCCTTTTCAGATACCATTGTCAAGTCAATTCATTTTCTATTATATAAGTCTGGCCAGTAAGGATTGCCCAAGAGGCTTTAGTTTCTTCCAGAGTCAAAATCTTTTCACCTCCAACTTTCAATTATTTCACTTCTCTTAAGGTAAAGAAGAAACCTCCTAAATTACAATTTGGTAATTTCTTTGTTTTTTTTTTTTTTTTTTTTTAGCTGTTTTCTCCATGGTAGCCTTGTAATGTATATAAAACTAAGGCAAAGTAGAACAAAAGATGGCAATTAAACTTATTTTCCAAAATTATCTGTATTATAAAACCGTTCTAATTTGTAGTAACTAAAAGTGAGAAGGAATTAATATTAAAAAAAGAAAAACATATTTTCCAGCACATTTGGAAGATTATCAGAATGAGTTATTTTTTCTTACAGATTAGATAGAAAACTGGTTTTAAAAAGAGTTTCTTTTTGTGATGGACATCACAGCTGTTTTTAGTACCATTAACATTCCTTGCTTTATTTAAGGATGTAGGAGGGAATTACTTAAGGGTAGTAATTTACTGCTATTTCAGTTGGCATTTAATTGAATTTACATGTCGGAAGATATATAGAGCTAGATATTTAATTAGAGGTTTTGTAATCATAAAATATACTATGTGAACAATCTTATGAACTTTGCAATGTGTTTTCCTACTTTAATATCTTCCAAGGTGTGAGCCTTTAAATTTTCCTTTGTTTTTATTTATTTATTATTTATTTATTTATAAATTATTATTCTTAAATTTTCCTTCCTTTTTAATTCATCTATTTACTTAACCTTTCCACCACTTATTGAACAGCACAGGAAATCACACCCTTCAGTATTCATTCATTCTGAGTAAAATATAGCTTCATCATGCCTGAAATACTTCACATAAATTCTTCTTGAGCATGTTTAGGTAAGTGGAAATAGCTGTTTAGTTGCTTTTTTAATATCTACTTTTGGTGGCATTTTCTCTTTTTTTTTATAATAAAAAGCACATAAAATTTACGATTTTAGCCATTTTTAAGTGTACAGGTCAGTAGTGTTAAATATTTTAAGTGTGTTGTGAAACAAACCTCCAGAACTTTTTTGTCTTGTAAATCTGAAACTCTGTACCCATAAAACTCCTTCTTTTCCTCTATCCCTACACTCTGGTAACCACCATTCTACTTTCTATTTCCATGAATTTGACTACTTTAGACATCTCATAAAAGTAAAATCATTATCATTTTGATAAGTGGAATCATTTAGCATAACTCCAGCTTTATTCACAATTTAGCAAGTGATAGGATTTCATTCCCTTTAAAGGATGAATAATATTCTGTGTATGTACAGTCGACCCTTGAGCAACGTGGGGGTTGGGACACAGACCCCTCCCAGACACATAGTTGAAAATCCAAGTATCTTTTGACTCCCCAGAAACTTAATTACTAGTAGCCTACTGTTGATACATTCATCTGTCACAGGAAATTTGGGTTGTGTCTACCTCTAGGTGCTATTATAGGCATGGTTATGCAAATATATACTGAGACTCTACTTTCAGTTTTTTTGGGTTTATATCTGGATTTGAGAATGCTGGATCATATGGTAGAACTATATTTCATTTCTTTTTTTTAATGTTTTATTTATTTCTGAGAGAGAGAGAGAGAGAGAGAGACAGCGTGAGCAGGGGAGGGTCAGAGAGAGAGGGGGATACAGACTCTGAAGAAGGCAGCAGGCTCTGAGCTAGCTGCCTCTCTCAGCACAGAGACTGACATGGGGCTCAAACCCACGAACCATGAGATCATGACCTGAGTCAAAGTCGGACGCTTAACCGACTGAGCCACCCAGGTGTCCCATATATTTCATTTTATGAGGAGGCTTCAACTGTTTGTCGTAGTGACTGACCAATTTACATTGCCACTGACAGTGCACAAGGGTTCCCTTTTCTCTACATCCTTCCTAATACTTGGTGTCTCTTGTTGTTTTATAACAACCATTCTACTGGGTGTGAGATAATATCTTGTGGCTTGGATTTGCATTTCTCTGAAGATTATTGATGTCGAGTGTCTTTTCATGTACCTATTGGTTATTTGTATGTCTGGAAAAATGTCTGTTCAAGATCTCTGTCAATTAAATTTTTTCCCTATTCAGTTATATGAGTTCCTTATATATTTGGACATTAACCCCTTAATAGATAAGTGGCTTCCAACTTTTTCTCCCATTCCATAGGTTGCCTTTGCATTTTGGTAATTGTTTCCTTTGCTGCCCAGAAACTTTTTAGTTTGATATAGTCACACGTGTTTATCTTTGCTTTTGTTGTTGGTGTCATATCCAAATAATTACTGCCAAGACTAATGTCAAGGAGACTTTTTCCTGTTTTTTTTTTTCTTGGATTTTGAAGGTTTCAGGTCTTACTTTTTGTCTTTAATCAATTTTGAGTTAATTTTTGTGAGTGGTGCTGAGAAATCTGCTGATGGCCTTATGTGTGAAGAATTTTTTTTCCTGCTGTCTTTAAATTTCTTTGTCTTTACTTTTAGACAGTATTATTATAATGTATCCTGGAAATGATCATTTTAAATTGACATTTTGAGGTGATCTATTAGCTTTATAAATTTGAATATCCATATCTCTCCCCAGACTTAGGAAGTTCTCAGCCTTTCTTTCTTTCATTCTTCTTTCCTTTCCTTTTCTTCCTTCCTTCCTTCCTCCTTCCTTCCTTCCTTCCTTCCTTCCTTCCTTCCTTCCTTCCTTCCTTCCTTCCTTTCTTTTTTTCTTTCTTCTTGCCGTTATTTCTTAAGTAAGCATTCTCCCCCTTTCTCTCTCACTTCTCTCTTTGGGATTCCAATGATATGTAGGTTGTTTCTCTTAAAGGTATCCCATAATTCACATAGGCTTTCTTTATTATGCATTCTTCTAAAAATTTTGCTCCTCTGACTGGATGATTTCAAATGAACTGTAGTCTAGTTTACCTGTTTCTTTCCTTTTTTTATTTGTTGAGTCTGCTGTTGAAGATCTCTATTGATTTCTAGAGTTCAGTCATGCATTCTTCAACTCCAGCATTTCAGTTTGTGTGTGTTTTTTAATGATTTGTATTTCTTTGTTGAAGTTCATTTATTCTTTTCCTAATTTCATTTAGTTGTCTATCTTTGTTTTCTTGTAGTTCATTTAGTTTTTTTAAGCGAGTTATTCTGAATTCCTTGTCAGACAGTTCATAGATACTTATTTATTTAATTATTTATTTATTTATTTATTTATTTATTAGAGTCAGTCATTGGATCTTTATTAATTTCCTTTGGTGGTATCATATTTCTTCATTATTCCCTTATGCCCTTGCATTGGTATCTATATCATTTCCCCTAGCTTTTATAGATTGGCTTTGAGGGGTAAAGCCCTTTACTAGTCATTCTGGATGGACTGTGTGATGATGTCTGTGGGTACATTTGCTGCTGGAGTCCTTGTCAGGTAGGTCTAGTGCCTGCATCAGAAGGGGGCAGACTTGGTGCTTAGGTACCTGGCAACCAGGCAGGTTCCTGGGATTAATAGGGCAGATCTGGTGCTTGAATCTGCATTGATGGGCCTAGGACATATATCTACATGGGTGGATCTGGATTCTGAGTCCTTAGGTTCCAACCAGGTTCCAAGGACCACTGTAGTGGAATTTTTGTCTGGGTCTGTGGGGCTCAGTCTATTACTGGGATGCAATGAAAGCCTGGTTTGACATCAATCTCAGGGTACAGTCAAATAGGCCAGTTTGGTGTTGAGGTAAGCCTGAATTTGGGTTCATGGGAATAAGCTTGTAATGCAGGGTCTCAAAGGGCTGGCCTCTAGGCTGGGGCCATGGGGCCATCCTGGTGCTAAGAAAGGCTGGGAGTCTAGATTCATGGAAGCTGGTCTGGTATAAGGGTGGTTATCATCCTGCATCTACAGTAGTTGGTTTGGTGCTGGGCCTGTTTGGGAGTCTATGTTCATAGAGTTAGTGTACTGATTGGGAACTGATCAGGTCACAAAAATCCACTGGAGCTGGCAGGCACTAGGATGTGCCAGGAGCCTGGGTTTTCAGCATCCTACAAAGATCCTGGTTCTGGAGAAGCCACCTGGGGCTGTTAGAGCTGGCAGGCCTTGGGATAAACCAGGGGCCTATTTTTGTGGGGAGGCTGTAGAGGGCCACATAGGGCCGTAGGTGCTGGTTAGGTACTCACTTCTAATTCCTTCTTGCACAGGGAGAGTGTCTGTCTCCATGCTGAGCTGCCCCATTTGGGGGAAGGTAATGGGGGAAAAAGAATCTACCTTTCTTGCTCTCCTCGGTACTTTTCTTATTTCTATGCTTCATTCAGGTTCTGTAATCCCTCACCTGGGAGTCTTGGCCTTTGTGAAAATATTTTCATGTGCAGATAGCTTTCAAAGTGATGTTTGAGGGAGTGGGTAAGTGTTGGAAATTCTTATGCTGCTGTTTCACTGATATTACTCTCTGTCCTGAATCTTTCCCCCTATGTTTCCTTCTAAGAGTTGCAGAGTTTCAGGTCTTATGGTTGGATTTTTAATCAATTTTGAGTTAATTTTTGTATGTGGTGTAAAGTAACGGTCCAACTTTGTACTTTTGTATGTGCATGTCTACTTTGCCCAAATTCATTTCTTAAACAGACTGTTCTTTATCCATTGAGTGATCTTGGCATCCTTGTTGAAGATCATTTGCCATATACCTGAATGTTTATTTCTGGGCTCTCTTCTATTCCATTGGTCTGTTTGTCTTTTGCTGTCGTCACACTCTTCTGATTACTGTAGCTTGGCAGTATCTTTTGAAATCAGAAAGTGTGACTCCTCCAACTTTGTTCTTCTTTTTCAAAATTATTTTGGCAATTTAGGATCCTTTGAGATTTAATATGGATTTTAGGATGAATTCTTACATTTCTGCAAAAAAAAATGGCATTCGGATTTTGATTGGAATCGCCTTGGACTTACAGATTGCTTTGGGTAATATGGACATCTTAAAGATATTAAGTCTCCTACCCTATCAACATGGGATGTCTTTAAATTTATTTGTATTAGATCTCATTTCTTTCAGCAATGTTTCGTAGTTAGTTTTCAGTGTATAAGTCCTTTACATCTTTTATTAGGTTTATTTCTGAATATTTCATTTTCTGATGACATTGCATTATAAATGTAACTGTTTTCTTAACTTATTTTTTGGGTTATTCATTGTTATAAAAGTGCAACTCATTTTGTGTGCTGATTTTGTATACTGTAACTTTGAATTCATTAGTTCTAACAAGCGTTTGTTTTGTTTTTGTTTTTGGCCTGGAATCTTAGTTTTTTTTTAATGTATAAGATCATATTCTGTGAACAAAGATAATCTTACTTTTTTCTTTCTAATTTGGTTGCTGTGGTGGAAATTTTTTTTTTTAAGTAAGATACATTTGCAGGCTGCCAACAGTTCTTGGTACAGAACAATGCTGCACTGACATTTTCAGTAAACTCTCAGGAGTGTGATGCTGCTGCCTGTGGCCAGTAATAGTGTGATTAATTGGGTTAGCCTTTTTTTGGTTTGTTATCATTCTATTTGAGATCTCTGGAGAAATCATGGATTCATGTATAACTACTTATTATAGTCACTGTGTATTGATCCGAATTTTGCTGCTGCTTTCATCACAGTCCCTGTTCTGCAAAAGATTAGTGAAAACAATGTACTGCTGACCTCTTTTCTGACTGTATCCTCGTAATCAGCTGCAAACACATGAACACACACTGTGCACATGCACACTGACATACACAAGTGAACACACCCTGGCATACACATTCCTATTCTTATTATCTGTCTTACTTTCTCTTTTTGTGCCTCATCTGTTATCCCCAGACTTATCATCCACATCCATTTCCTTTTTTCCTCTTTTTCTTTCTTTAAAAAAATTTTTTTAAAAATGTTTATTTATTTTCGAAGAGGGAGGGAGGTGCAGAGAGAGAGGGAGAGACAGAATCTGAAACAGGCTCCAGGCTCTGAGCTATCAGCAAAGAGCCTGATGCAGGGATCAAATTTACGAACCATGAGATCATGACCTGAGCTGAAGTTGGATGCTTAATTGACTGAGCCACCTAGACACCCCTGCCTCTTTTTCAATTCTAAAAAAATGTATATATATACATACACACACACACATATATATATATATATACATACACATATACATATACATATATATATATATATATATATATATATATATATATATATACACACACACATACACACACACACTCATTCTGCCACCACACATACATTTTTCTGTAGAGTGGTAATGCAGGAGATGTTTAAGTCTAAGTTAGACTTGTCAAAAATGTTGAGGTAGTAGATTTTGTAAGGTGAAATATTACTTTACTTTATGATGGCGAATGAATGGTATAATCTTTTTATTTGGTAAGTTTATGTACACAAGCATTTAAAGAAAAGTTGTTATTGTGCTTGGTTTTTTTCAAGCTTCATCACTATAAAAGATGTGAGATTTTGTGGCTGTGTGGCAGTCATAAGAAATAGACTGCATTAATCATGCTGCATAAAAAGACAATAAGAAGCAAAGGTTGAAACGTTAAACTTTTAGAGATGAGTCATAATTGTAATGGTGTTATTTGTCTTCAAACTTCACAAAATGAAATTACGTTCTTCCCTTAGTTACAATTATATTAGCACTTTTCAGAGATGTTAGAATTAAGGTAAAGAGGTTAAAAGGAGTCAATTCAGGCCAAGAGTAGAAGCAAACTTTTTGAGAATCAGAATTCCTTTATGTAATAGAAAAAAAGTTTTGAAGTAGAAATTTGTAGCCTGGTTCCACTTCTTCCTCTACTTCTAAATAGCTGTGTCAACTTTGGCAAGTCTCATAGCCCCTAGTGACTTACTTTCTTGTTCCAGTTTTCTTTCTCTCAAATGAGGGGTTAGGCTAATTGGCCTCTAAGTTAATTTTCAGATTTTAAATAGTTTGATTCAGTTCTAGAATTCTTTCTTCTGAACATTATGCCTACTCCTCTTAACTGGCGCATTTAATTAATGAAGTCTTTCAGTACTCATTATGCATACCATTTAACTTTTAAGATCAGAAAAACATCTCAAAAATGTGATTCTGTAATTTGGTTTCTTCTTGAGTGTTGAAAGGATGATCCATCAAATATGTGGGTCCTACGTGGGGATGATAATTAAATGACAGAGTGTGTTGTTTTGGCAATTTCTGATCATAAAAAACAAAATGCAAGTCTTATGAGAACACATGTGATAGGTAGCAGACTTAGGAATAGGGGCTGGATAATGCTATTTTATTATTATTTATTTATTCTCACCTGGTATTTAATTTATTCTCACCTGGTATAATTAAAATCTATATTGGAATCTTTAGATACCAAGAAGCAACCCCAGTTCATGATCTGACTCCCTGATTTTATTGATTTATTTGTGGCTTTAGCTGTGAGAGGCTGGGTACATTAGAACTTGGCATAAAATCTGCCACTATTGGAATTGATGACTTTATTTACTTGTAATGGCTGTACCAAGGCCTTTATGCATATGCAGTTCTTAGCTGCTATTATTGAGAACCTCCTGGAATAAAAATTATCTTTGGCCTAACTTCTCTTATGATTCAATTTGTATTTCTATGTAACTCAAATGCTGCCAACTTAGAAAGTACATATACATTTTACTGTGCCAATGACTGGGTTTCCTTAGCTGTTAATGCTCTTCTCTTCTAGTAAAAGAAAAGCTTCATAGTTTTGCAGCTTCTTTTTTGAATTAATTAATTTAATTTGAGAGAAAGAGAGAGGGAAGGGGCGAGAGAAGAGAGAAAGGGAGAGAGAATTCCCAGCAGGGTCTGCACTGTCATCATGGAGCCCCACACGGGGCTCAAACCCATGAACCATGAGATCATGACCTGAGCTGAAATCAAGAGTCAGACACTTAACTGACTGTGCCACCCAGATGCCCCCTAATTTTGCAACTTCTGATGTATTATTTAATGTTAAAATTTTAAAATCTATTTTTTCCCTCAGACCTGTGAGAAAGGTTTTTCTTCTTTTTGTTTGGAGAATTCAAGAGAACAATTTTAAATATATATTTTCTCATAGATAATAGGCACTTGGTTGGAAAGCATGAAACACCTTTTATATTCTGCCCAAAATTACATTGAAGAAGTGGCAGTTAATTATAGGAACCAATGACAAAAAGATTCCATTCTATTCAAGTTCATTTCATAGATGATGTATTTTCAGTGTTAGAATCTTTAGGGTGAAGTATGACATTGGTGAAGGCACTGAGTTCAGCTAGAACTCATTGCATCATACTTTAGCAATACTACTGAAAATAACAGAACATTCTCTTTCTCTAATTTGCCTGAGTAATAGATGATAGTCATTAGCAAGTAGATTTGGTGTGGATGTGGTTTATATATACAATGGAATATTACTTGGCAATGACAAAGAATTAAATCATGCCTTTTGCAGCAATGTGCATGGAACTAGAGGGTGTTATGCTAAGTGAAATAAGTCAGCGAGAGAAAGACAGCTATCATATGTTTTCATTCACATGTGGATCTTGAGAAACTTAACAGAAAACCATGAGGGAAGGGAAGGGGGAATATTGTTACAAACAGAGGGAAGGAGGCAAACCATAAGAGACTCTTGAATACAGAGAACAAATTGAGGGTTGATGGGTGGTGGCGGAGAGGGGAAAGTGGGTGATGGGCATTGAGGAGGACACTTGTTGGGATGAGCACTGGGTGTTGTATGTAAACCAATTTGACAATAAATTAAATTATATTAAAAATAAGATATGTTGATAGCCAAATTATGGAAAGAGTCCAAATGTCCATCAACTGATGAATAGATAAAGAAGATGTGGTGTGTGTACATATATATATATATATGTGTATATATATATACACATACACTAAGGGTTCTTTGGGGAGTGGGTGTAGGGGAAAATGGGTGATGGGCATTGAAGAGGGTACTTGCTGGGATGAGCACTGGGTGTTGTATATAAGTGATGAATCATGGGAATCTACTCCAAAAACAGAGCACATTGTATACACTCTATATTAGCTAACTTGACAATAAATTATATTTTTTTAAAAAAGATAATTATACAGTTATCAAACAAAATTTAGAGTTTGAAACATCTAAATCTAGGCAGATGACCTTATCAGCTTATCTTCCTACCATGTATTAAAAATAATGGTTAATAAGAGATTAACAGGTGTGCTAATTTGAAATTAAAGTTTTATAAATAAAATCAGTACTTCCCTTCAATAAAAAATATCATTAAGATTGATTTAATTGAGTGCTTTTAAATTGTGTTTTTAACCCCTATCTCAGTGACAGAGCTGGGACTCACTTTCCTATGATTTCTTTCCTTGGTCCAAATTTATGTACCTAATAAATTTATTTAGTTTGGTCTTATGCATAGGATTTAATCCATTCTTTTTAAAAATCATCACAGGGCTTGTTGTAGAGCTCGAACTCACAGACCTTGAGATCATGACCTGAGATCAAGAGTCAGACACTTAGTCAGCTGAGCCACTGAGGCACCCCCTAATTTATTCAACTTAAAACAAACCTTTAGGAGCTCCTGAGTATTTCAGTTGGTCGAACCTCTGGTTCTTTATGTTGGCTCAGGTTATGATCCCAGATTTGTGGGATCCAGCCCCATGTTGGGCTCTGCACTGAGTGTGGAGCCTGCTTGAGATTCTCTCTCTCTCTCTCTCTCTCTCTCTCTGTGTCTCTCTCTCCCCCAACTGCCCCTCTTCCCTGCTCACACACTCTCTCTCAATAAAATAAAAATAAAAAAAACAAAACAAAAGCTCCTGCTAATTAATGACTACAAACATATGAAAGAATATAAAGTAAGAAAGACATGAATTCATTAGAGATGAAACTACTATATTAATTTATTTAATGTATTTATCTTACAGAGATTATGAACAATATATGTTTAAGTTACTTAAGGAGGAAAAAGAAGGTGTAAAACTCATTGAAAAAATAAATTACCAAACAAAAGTGACAAATGAAATCTGAAATGAAAAAAAGGTGTGTTCGATAGAAATCCTAGAAAACAGTACTTATAAAAGTCTTTATCAAATTTCATACTTGTGGGGAGAATTAATGATTTGGAAGGCAAGACTGAAGAATTCATTCAGAGTGCAGCACAGAGACAAAGGGATGAAAAAATCAAAGGGTGTGGAAGAGACAATTTGAAGTTGAGAGGATCCAGCACTGACCATTGTGTATATTTGGAGGGTGCATTATGACCCTGTGTATATAACTCTTAAAAGCAGGCAAGACAATGCTATATATTTAATAAAACTCTACATATGTAGTAGGATTATATAAAGCTCGAAAGGAAATGATAAAAAGCAAATTTCAGACAAGCTGTTGCTTATGAAATATGACCAGGGTCAGGGTAAAAAATACTTCACACTGCTACTATCTCACCATCTCTTTGGCTCATTTCCCCCTCCTTAGGAAAATGAGCATCAATCTTCGAGTCTTATATTCTCAGAGCTTCCTGTTAGGGGAGGGAGACTTCTCTGGGACAGGTACAAATACAGTCTGTTATCAAGCCTTTCATTGCTTTTAGTAATATAATCTTCATTTCTAAAGCATACTACTTGTATCTGTAATTTTTCTCTTTAAACATTAAAGAAGAAAATATGGCAAAATATTAAGATTTATTAGGGTAGCATCCTGGGTACCTGAGCATCTGTTGTTTTACTTTCATGATTATACTTCATTGTAGAATGAAAATATTTCATTTGAAAATAAATTTATAAAATTAAAAAGAATAAGAAAAAAATCAGAATGTTTCATTTGTGAAATCATTGCCCAAATTGATAGTGTAAGTTAAAAAAATTATCCAATTATGAGAAGAGAAATTTAGGGGCAGAAGGGTACATATAGAGAAAAATTAGGGGGAAGAGGGACATTGTTGAGATAATTAATTTGGTGTATTTGAATAAATTTTAAATTTGAAATTATTGGGTGATTGTATGTATATAATTATTCTGAAATTGTACCAGTAATGAGCTTTTTTCACCACTTATCTTGTCTTCATTAGTATATTTTTCTGAGCTTTAGATTTCCTTATGTATATTTGCATATCTAAACACTGATTTTTTTTCATCAAACATTTATTAACTGCCCACCAAGTACCAAACACTGTGCTAACATTGGGAGGGAGTGATGTGTATGGGGTTGAATAAGATTTTACAATAGTAAAATCTTCCAAATGGAATCTATAACCTTGGCTGGTGTTATATAAGCTTTCAGGGACTATTTTAGTGACTGGAGCCCATTCACAATATTCATGGTCAATTGGACCTAAAGCATTTAAGATATATAATTTAAAAGGAGAAGAAACTTATATATAAATTGGTAACATGTTCCAATCATAAATAATCTTTAACATTTTGAACTACTTAGAAATTTGAGACAGTATCTAGTACAGAATCTTCATTATATAGGAATATTTATTAAATGAAATAAAATTAATTAAATTCTGTCCTGTAATAAAAAAATGACATTCACTGATAGGAACCATTTAAGCTGATTGTTATATTAGCTTTATAGATTTTACCTTTACTGGGGCTCCTTCCAACTACCTCTAAGAGGACCTTCGAAGGAGTTTTCCTCAAATCTAATATACTCATAAAAAAGAAATCTCGATCAAGTTTAGCAACTTTACTTTCAAGAATAATTTTTATATAACTTAATGGCATCCAAGAAATAGGTACTTAAAAATTTCTTATGATTTAGAGAATTGGTGATGGTCTTTCTGTTCGCTGTTCCTAACCTACCAAGTCTCTTTAGGAATTTTTACAGTTCCTAAACTGCAATGGTTAATTTTATCTATTATTGGATAAGGAGGGAAAAGTTTCAAGGCTTCAAGTCTAATGAATCCATTAGAGTTACTGAATAACATTAATTGTGATGTATGTTGACAACAGGACATTCTGGGTTAAACAAAACTGGAGCCACATGCTCTGTTTCTGTTTTATATTGCTAATCAGAAATGTTGCTCTTTCAAGGCCACTACTCTTTTCACTTGAATCTAAAATATATTATGGTTACATGGTTTTCTGTTAATTGTTTACTCTGTTAAGTGAAACTAAAATCATCTTATTTTTTATTACAAATGTTGGTGAAATAGTTCTATCCCTTAAATTATGGTTTCAGTGTAGCCCTTCAAAGGAAAGAGTCAAGTAGGAGTTTGTAGAAGTAAAAATGAGAGAGCGACTGATTATGGAACCTGAAGAGGTAAGACGATGTAGAATTATTTCATATTCATACTTGCCAAGTAAATACAGTATATTACAATCATTGTGTTTAGTATTTTACACAAAATTTAGGGAAAGCAATTGTTTTCCAGTTTTATTTTTCATGGAAATCTGTTGGTAAATCTCATGATGAAGTTATGTTAATATACAAAGTTTTCTTTTTTGTTTGGGTAGTCTTTTTTAATAATCTTTAAGCTCATTCTAGGAAGATGTTCATGATAGATTGCTATACAGTAAAGTGAATCCCAGGGTATTAAGTACATTGGCTATTAAGTATTGTATGAGGAGATAACAAACTATTTGGGTACACATAAGGGTAGGTATTCAAGGAGTTTCTAAAGGGGTCATGGGAAATGGAGAACAATGAAAATAAATCACTTGTTAGATAAAACAATGAAATGAATCAGAGAGGAGAAATGCTTTGTAAATGGTTGGGTGAGCAAATGCTGTAGATGCTGAAAGAAAATCAGTGAACTAGGCTAGTAATTTCATTTGTCTTTCAAGCCAAGGCCACAGTTTTGGTCACTCAACAGGTTAATAGCTTTTCCTTTGTCCTTATACCATATGTCACACTGTTAACTCCAGCTGTCCCACCAATAGTCATAACTATCATGTTTTGGAAGCTCACCATGTTCCAAGCTCTGTACTAAGTACTTTACGTTATTATCTTATTTAACCCTCAAAGCTATTTTATGAAGCAGGTATTAATATCTCCACTGTAAAAGGAGAAACACTTGGAGAGATTAATTTATTATACAGCTAGAAAAATTCCAAAGTGTGTCATGAATCCTCATGCATCTGACTCTAAAGCACATCCTTTTATTTAAGAGTTTTATTTATTTTGAGAGACAGGGAGAGAGAGAGAGAGAGAGAGAGAGAGAGAGAATCCCAAGGAGACTGTCTGCACTGTCAGCATGGAACCTGATGCAGGGCTTGATCTCAGAAACATGAGATCGTGATCTGAGCTGAAATGAAGAGTTTGATGCTTAACCAACTGAGCCACTCAGATGCCCCTAAGCACATCCTTTTAAACCTTATGCTTTTCTGCAGTTGATCACATCACATATTCTATTACCTAAGAAGGAGTGAATATATAAGCAAATTCAATATAACACACATGTTAATTTATGTATTACAGATTGGAAATTGATGGCCAGAACCATCTTTTTATCTTTGAGACATATATTAGGTAGATTAAAGAAGTTTTTAGGATGTCCACCTGGGAGGGATTGCAGAAGTATTCTTAGAGGTATATCAGGGCACTAATTGGTATTTTTAGCCACTCATTCTACACATTCCTTTAAAATATCCACTATTTTGAAATATTTAACTATATAGGTATTGTAGGATATAGAAGAGGGTCTGGAGTAAGACAGCTTGAGTTAAAGTCTGGGTGTCTATTAGTGACATAACCTTGGTAACATTTTTTTAACCACCTCAGTTTCTTTGCTTGGAAACGGACACAAATAGCATTTACCTCATGTGCAATATCTGTGAAGATTGAAAGTGATGATGGATATAAAATGCTTAGCACAGATCCTGGCACATAGAAGAGTTATGTAAATTTTAGCCATTGTTATCACCTCACATATCTTACTAAATTCTTGATTTTTAAGGCTTTGTATTTTATAGCCATAACAAAGCAATGTAATTTGATAATGAATTTCATTTACTCTCTATAAGAGAATAGAAATTTATTAGAACTGAATAATCTTTGAATCCTATTTGCATTTTATTTCAGTCTGTTTTAAATTGCTCCTGGAACAATACTGACTTTTATGAAGAGTCTGTTTTCAAGGTGCTGTAGGTTTTTTCTAAACAATTTTTATTATTTTATTCATATCAGTTATATGTCACCATATATTCATCTTTTATGATCCAGATTGCACATTTTCTTGGATACTAGGGACTGCAATTTTAATATTTCTATGTGAATTATAAAATAAAAGTGTGAGTAAAAAGGTTATACTTAGAAAATGTTTCTTCTAATATTCTTAACTAGATTGTATGGAATTTTAAGGAATGATTTTGCTTTGGTAAATCAGGTTTTGGGAAAATGTTACATATTCCTATATTCCCTTGAAAATTTAATATCTTTGTTGCTGTTTCTCCAAAACAACCTAAATGTATATCACCACTTCTTATCAGTAGAGAGATGTTTTTGTTATTTATGTTGATTGAAGTCATGCTATTTATATACCGTTACGTCATTAATATTTTGGGCTATAATATAAGAGTCATGCAAATGAGCATGTGTTCATGAATGTATGTAGTGAATACATTTTGATTAAATTTTAAATAATGGATTAAGATCTGTGGAGCTGTGTGTAAGACAAGTTGTGTAGGTCTGTAATTGACCAAATTAAGTTAAAAAAAGGCAGATAGTACATTTTTTAACACTCTGAGCATGGAATTATTGGAGCTGCTTACATTTACATTTTGAAAGGACAGCACTGTTTTAAACATTGCTTATAGACATTTTAAAGATTTTGTTTTATTCATGTTATCTGCTTAAAAAATGATAGGCAGTCAGGGACACCTGGGTAGCTCAGTTGGTTAAGTGTCCAGATCTTGATTTTGGCTGAGGTTATGATCTCCTGGTTTGTGAGATCAAGCCCCACATTGGGCTCTGTACTGACAGCACAGAGCCTGCTTGGGATTCTCTCTGTCTCTCTGTCTTTCTCTTTCTGCACCCCCCACCCCCCACTCATGTGCACACACACTCTCTCAAAATAAACATTGAAACAATGATAAGCAATCAAAACATAATTGATATTTTCTTCACTTAGTATCTTTTGCTCTTTGTAAGACCTTGAAATGAATTTACTGATCATACTATATTTTAAAATTAGATCAAGGATAGAAGAACCAGATGATAAATAGGAATTCTTGCCTTCTTTATAGTGAGAGATCTTTAAGATTTCGAAACGTGAGAGGGCCAAATATTTTACTCTGCTTTTCCTTTACTTTCTTTCTGGCCTCTGATGATCTTGGGTTTTGAGATGTAGACCTTAGGTATAATTTCCATGATCCTAGTTTTGTCATCTGCACAAGAGAGAAAAATAATACTTCATTTAGGGTTTCTTCTGAAGATTGAGATAATTTATGTGAAGTAACTGGCATCTAATGAAACCTGATGCACTTTAAAATTTATGCTATTTGTGACCTGGTATTTTCTTTCCTCTTTTTTTTTTTCACACTTAAAGCTTTTAACTGAGGTTATCTTTTGCCTCTTCTATAGCTAATAATGTCAACCCGACTTATTCTACAGTCTGGTCTTCTCCAAAGTGGTATACCCAGGAGATGTGCATGATAATCCAGTGGGCTAGCTGATCAATGTTAGAACTTCTACTGATATTTAGTTTTTTATTTAACAAAAAAAAATTTAGGTTTACTAATATTTAGTATAAAGGCTAGTATCAGTGTTTAAATGTAATGTATCAATAAATACGTTGAGTGTAAATGCTAAAATGTTTTTTTCTGAACAGAATGCTTGATGAGAAAAAGTTTGGAGATCACTGAACTGTCATTTTGTAGTTGAATGAAGCTTTATGGGTGACAGAAAGAAATTTGGAAAAGTGCTTTTTGAAATCTTTCTTGAGGTCCAGAGTTTAAGTAGGTCATAAAGAGGTAATTTACTTATGAGTGTCAGAAGGCAATATGGGTCAGTGTTAGTTTATTCTTGGTTCTTATGAATATTTCTATTTCCTGCAGGGTAGTTTCAGTATGGTTTTATATTATGGTATAGTTTTGTTATTGTTACCATTGCTAAAAAATGATGAAGCTTGTTTGAAGCTACCTTGTTGAAGCTGGTTTGTTCTACATCTTCTGTTAATAAAGTTATAGTTTTATTTGTGGGAAAAAATGCACAAATAATTTTTAATACAAATCTGTTTTACATACTCTTTTTTAATATTTGTTTACTTTTGAGAGAGAGACAGAGGCGTGAGCAGGGGAGGAGCAGAGAGAGGGAGACACAGAGTCTGAAGTAGGCTCCAAGCTGTCAGCACAGAACCTAACATGGGGCTCAAACCCACAGACCGCAAGATCATGACCTGAGCTGAAGTCAGATACCTAACTGACTCAGCCACCCATGCGCCCCTGTATATATTCTTTTTAATCAATGGTAAGACTTTCACATTATAAACTGAATATATTCTGTTTAAATTGGTTGCTTGATATTTATGAAAAGTGATGTAAGGCTACTTTTTGTGATTCTTAACATTTTATTTCACTTTGAAGCAAGTAAATTTAAATTAATGCAAAGAGATAGTTTGTATTCCTGTTATTGGGACACAAGCAATATAATAAAAAGATTTTCCGTTGAGCCTAATTTCATTTAGGATTAAGACAGCCTTGCTGAACTATGATCTGCAGGAGAGATATGCTTTGAAATCCTAAAGAATTTCTTAATACTGCTTCCATTTGCATTAGGAAAAACACTTTTATAGAATTATAAGTTGTTTATTTTATTATGATCCATTTTAGTGATCATAGAACACTGCTCTTGATAGTGATGGTTTGCTTAATAGTGTTGAAATTGTACATAGTAACAGAACATGAAATTATTTTAAGTGGTTTTTATGAACAGTGTCAATTGCAGAACAGGATAAATCCACTTGGACTGCAAAAGCTTTATGTCACTATTGTGGTCAAGATGCTCTACTAATATCAGTAAAAGCTGCATTTTTTAGCAATTCAAGGCCACTTTGTACTCCTTTAAGACTAAAACTATACCTTAATTAGGTAGTCATGGAGAGTGCTAGAGTCATTATAACCGTATGTTTCTCTACAGTCCTTGTAACACATTATCAAATGCTAGTGTCCTGTGTAGTATTCTCTTTTCCAATATCCAAGATTATACTGGACCAAGAATATATGTTAGAAAATATATCTTAAGAGTGTTTCAATGCTGATCACATCATCTGATTGCTTGGGGATGATGCAGATTGGCCTGGGCTGTATGTGAGCTGGATATAAATGACTACAAGAAGAAAAACTGTCTGATGAATTCGTCATTTATATGATATCAATTGGAGTTATATGTTTATAAAGGATATCTTATATTGGAACACACACAGTTATTTTAGAGAATTGTATTTACTATATATTATGCTACTTGCAAACACTTAAAAATATTTGTACAAAGTGGTGGTAAATGTAGTGACTATTTCTTTGGAATGGGTTTAAATATTAAAAAGACAGTGTCTATATAAGAAATTATTTCATATTAAATATTAAAAAGACAGTGTCTATATAAGAAATTATTTCATATGCCAGTCATCATGGAATAACTTAGCAGAAGCTCTTAATTTTAGGGAGCATTTCAAAGCTTGTACCAGGAAACTGTATTTAAGAATTCTTCCAGGGACGCCTGGGTTGCTCAGGCTGTTAAGCATCCAACTTTAGTTCAGGTCATCTCACAGTTGTGAGTTCGAGCCCCAGATTGGGCTCTGTGCTGACAGCTAGCTCAGAGCCTGGAGCCTGCCTTTGGATTCTGTGTCTCCCTGTCTCTCTGACCCTCCCCTGCTCATGCTGTGTCTCTCACTCAAAAATAAATAAAACATTTTTTAAAAAAAGAATTTTTTCAGGGGCACCTGGGTGGCTCAATCGATTAAGCGTCCAACTCTTGATTTCAGTTCAGGTCATGATCTCATGGTTTCCTGAGTTCAAGCCCCATGTCTGGCTCGTGGTGGCAGCATGGAGCCTGCTTGGGATTCTCTCTCTCTCCTCTCTTTCTGTCCCTCCCCCACCTGCACTGTCTCTGTCTCTCTCAAAATAATTAAATAAACTTTCTTAAAAAAAGAATTCTTCCAGATTTGATAAGAGCTAGAGAAAGGACTTCTTTCAACACAACTGTAAAATCAAACCAGAAGTAGTTTTCAGGTCCTTGAAATGCCTTATGTTGAGACAACTAATATTTTTATATCAATTGTAGGTTACTATTTTGTTCTTTTCATAATTAGTCCTGTTTTGTAGCATTTAAGTCAGGAGTTAATGCATACTGTGTATATTTTGGATGGATATTTTGGAAGAGAGTGTGATAATACAATTACTTTAGTGAGAAATTTTGGTTACTTTTTGCTTCCAGTTTTATTGATAAATTATTGGCATCTGTCACTGTTTAAGACATATAGCATGATGGTTTGATTTGCATATATTGTGAAATGATTACCACAGTAAGTTCAGCTAGCATTCATCTTCTCATATAGATACAGTGAAAAGAAAGATAAAAAGCAAAAAAAGGATTTTTTTCTTGTGTTGAGAATTCTTAGGATTTACTCTCTTAACTTTTCTATTCATCACAGTGTTAGCTATAGTTTTCTATAGCTATTCTATTTATAGCTGTTATAGTGTTATAAATATATTCTATTTATAGCTATAGTGTTAGCTATAGTTATCATGTTATATATTACATCTCTACTGCTTATGTATATTACAACTGGAACTTTGTATCTTTTTGTCACCTTTGTCCAAATCCCCTTCTCCCTACTCTTTGTCTCTGGTGGCTTAAGGTCTGATTTCTTTTCTGGGAGTTTGTTTTTTCCTTTTCTTTTATCTAAATATTTTTACATATGAGTGAGATCATACAGTATTTATCTTCCTTATTTTACTTAGCGTAATGCTTTTAAGGTTAATATGCATTGTCTCAAATGGTAGGATTTACTTGTTTTTTATGGCTGAATAATATTCTGTTGCATATATACCATATACTATATACCATATACTATAATTTCTTTATTCATCATTGTATACTTAGGTTGTCTCCATGTCTTGGATATTATAGATAATATTACTAGGAACATAAGAGTGTATGTATCTTTTTGGGGTAGTGTTCTTATTTCCCTGGGATGCAGTCTCAGAAGAGGAATTGCTGGATCATATAGTAAAGTTGTAATTAAAAAAAATTTTTTTGATAGTTTATTTATTTTTGAGACAGAGAGAGACAGAACATGAGCAGGGGAGGAGCAGAGAGAGAGGGAGACACAGAATCCGAAACAGGCTCCAGGCTCCAAACTGCCACACAGAACCTGATGCGGGGCTTGAACCCACTAACCATGAGATCATAACCTGACTGGAAGTTGGATGCTTAACTGACTGTGCCACCCAGGCCTCCCTAAGTTCTCATTTTTGAGGATCCTTTGTAATGTGTCCATAGAGGCTGCACCAATTTACAGTCCCACCAACAGGGCACAAGGGTTCTCTTTCTTTCACATCCACACCGACATTTGTTATTTCTGGTCTTTTTGATGATGGCCATTCTAACAGGTATCAGATGGTATCTTATTGTCTTAATACACATTTCCTTAATGACTAGTGATGTTGACTGTCTTTTCATGTAGCTGTTGGCCCTTCATATATTTTCTTTGGAAGATTCTGTTCAGGTTCTTTGCCCATTTTTTAAATTGGCTTATTCATTTTCTTTTGCTGTTGAGTTATGTGAGTTCTTTATATATTCGATAGTAATGTTATCAGATTATATGGTTTGCAAGTATTTTTTGTCATTTTGTAGTGTTTCATTTAACCTTGCTGATGTTTTCTTTTGCTGTGCAGAGCTTTTTAGTTTGATGTAGACCCAGCTTTGTTTTTCATTTTATGTCTTATGCTTTATGTGTCACATCCAGAAAATCATTACCAAGACCCATGCCAAGGGATTTTATACCTGTTTTCTTCTAGAAGTTTCATGGTATCAGATTTAACATTTAAGTTTTTAATCTATTCTGACTTAATTTTTGTGAGTGGTGTAGGATATGCATCCAGTGTCATTCTTTTTCATGCGAATATCCAGTTATCCAGCACCATTTATTGAAAATACTGCTTTCTCCAATGAATGTTCTTCACTCTCTAGTCCAATAGTTGATTATCTATTCTTGAGTTTATTTCTGGGCTCTCAATTCTGTTCCATTGGTTTAGTTCTCTGTTTTCATTCCAGCACCATGCTGTTTTCATGATTATACCTGTAGAATGTAGTTTGAGATCAGGAAATATGTTACTTTCTGCTTTGTTCTTTTCCCCCCCAATTTTGATAACTTTTATTTCTTTTTCTAATCTGATTGCTCTATCTAGGACTTCCAATACTGTGAATAATAGGAATGGTGAGTGAACACTCTTGTTTTGTTCCTGCTCTTAGCAGAAAAGCTTTTTTTCACCATTGAGTATGATGATAGCTGTTGGCTTATCATATATGGCCATTACTATGTTCCTTCTACATCTAATTTGTTAATTTTTAAAATCATAAATGGGTGTTGGATTTTGTCAAATGCTTTTCCTGTGTAGGTATGATTCTCTTTTTCATTCTATTAATGTAATGTTTCACATTGATTGATTTGCATATGTTAAAGCTTCCTTGCATCTCAGGGATAAATCCCTCTTGATCACACCAAATAATAGTTTTAATGTGCTGCTGAATTCAGTTTGCTAGTATTTTAAAAAATGTTTATTTACTTTGAAAGAGAGAGTGCATGCAAGTGGGGGATGGACAGATAGAGAGGGAGAGAGAGATTCCCAGCAGGCTCTGCATTGTCAGTGTGGAGCCTAACCTGAGGCTCAATCTCATGAATCATGAGATCATGACCTGAGCCAAATTGAGAGTTGGACGCTTAGCTGACAGAGCCACCCAGGAGCCGCCAGTTTCCTAGTATTTTATTGAGATTTTTTGCATCTGTATTCATCAGGTTTACAGGCTTGTAGTTTTCTAGTAGTTTTTTTTTTTCTTTCTGGTTTTGGTATTAGGATAGTGCTGGCCTGAGTTTGGAAATGTTCGCTCCTCTGATTTTTTTGAAGTTATTTCCTCTTTGATTTTTTGGAAGAGTTTGAGAAGAACTGGAGTTATTTCTTTTTACAATGTTTGGTAAGATTCACCAGAGAAGCCATCTGGTCTTGGGGTTTTTTTCTTTCATAGATGTTTGTTACTGATTTAATTTTCTTACTATTAATTGCTCTATTCAGATTTCCTACTTATTCCTGATTCAGTCTTATAATTTGTATATTTCTAAGATTTTTTTTTCATTTCTTCTAGGTTGTCCAGTTTTTTGGCATATAGTTGTTCATAATAGCTTCTCAGGGTCTTTTGAATTTCTGTGTATCAATGATAATGTCTCCTTTTTCATTTATATTTTGATTTGGATCCTTTCTCTTTTTTCCTTGGTTAGTCTAGCTAAAGATTTACTAAATTTTATTTTAAAAATTTATTTATTGTTTAATTTACATCATTAGTTAGCATGCAGTGCAACAGTGATTTCAGGAGTAGATTCCTTAATGTCCTTTACCCATGTAAACCATCCCCCTTCCACAACCCCTCCAGCAACCCTCTGTTTGTTTTCTATATTTAAGAATCTTTCATGTTTTGTCCCCCTCCCTGTTTTTACATAATTTTTGCTTCCCTTCTCTATGTTCATCTATTTTATATCTTAAATTCCTTATATGAGTGAAGTCATATGATACTTGTCTTTCTCTGACTAATTTGGCTTGGCATAATACCCTCTAGTTCCATCCATGTAGTTGGAAATGGCAAGATTTCATTGTTTTTGACTGATGAGTAATACACCATTGTATATATATACTACTCTTCTTTATCCATTCATCTGTTGATGGACATTTGGGCTCTTTCCATATTTTGGCTATTGTCAGTAGCACTGCTATAAACATTGGGGGTGCATATGCCCCTTCGAAACAGCATACCTGTATCTCTTAGATAAATACATAGTAGTGCAATTGCTGGGTCTTAGGTTAGTTCTATTTTAAATTTTTTGAAGAAACTCCATACTATTTTCCAGAGTGGCTGTACCAGTTTGCATTTTCGTCAGCAGTGCAAAAGAGATCTTTCTCCGCATACTCGCCAACATCTATTGTTGCTGGAGTTGTTAATATTAGCTATTTTGACAGATGTGAGGTCATATCTCATTGTGGTTTTGATTTGTATTACCCTGATGATGAGTGATTATGAACATTTTTTCATGTGTCTGTTGGCCATCTGGATGTCTTCTTTGGATAAGTGTCTATTCATGTCTTTTGCCCATTTCTTCACTGGGTTATTTGTTTTTTGTGTGTTGAGTTTGAAAACTTCTGTATAGATGTTAGATATTAAACCATAATCTAATATGTCATTTGCAAATATCTTTTCCCGTTTTGTCAGTTTCCTTTTAGTTCTGCTGATTTTTATTTTGATTAGGTCCTAATAATTCATTTTTGCTTTTGTTTCCCTGAAGCTTTTTATTTTGATAAGGTCCCAATAGTTTATTTTTCCTTTTGTCTCCCTTGCCTGTGGAGATGTGTTGAGTAAGAAGTTGCTGTGGCCAAGGTCAGAGAGGTTTTTGTCTACTTTCTCCTCTAGGATTTTGATGGCTTCCTGTCTTACATTTAGGTCTTTCATCCATTTTGAGTTTATTTTTGTGTATGGTGTAAGAAAATGATCCAGATTCATTTTTATGGATGTTGCTGTCCAGTTTTCCTGGCACCCTTTGCTGAAGAGACTGTCTTTATTCCACTCAATATTCTTTCCTACTTTGTCAAAGATTAGTTGGCCATGTGTTGGGTCCATTTCTGGGTTCCATTGATCTGAGTGTCTGTTTTTGTTCCACATTACTAATTTTGTTTATCTTTTTCAAATAACCAACACTTAGTTTGATTAATATTTCTATTGCTTTCTGTTCTCAATTTTATTTACTTCTGTTCTAATCTTTATTATTTCCCTTGTTCTGCTAATTTTTTCTTACTTCTTTGTTTTTTTTCCCCTAGGTGCTTGAGGCATAGAATTAAGTTGTTTATGTGGGATCTTTCTTGCTTCTTAATGTAGACATTTATTGCTATGAACTTCTCTCTTAGAACTACTTTTGTTACCTCTCACAACTTCTGGTATGTTTCATTTATATTTTTGTTTATTTCAAGGAAATTTTTTATTTCTCCTTTAATTTTTTCTTTGAACCATTGGTTGTTCAGACGAGTGTTGTTTACTGCTTATTTCTCCTTTTGGCTCCATTAGTCTTTGCTTTATATATTTAGGTACTCTGATGTTGGGCACAAAAGTATTTACAATTATTATATCCTCTTGATTTATTGATTCCTTTATCTTTATGTAATGACCTTTTTTTGTCTTTTTTTTACCAATTTTAATTTAAAGTCCTTTTTATATGATATAAGTTAAGCTATCCCTCCTTTTTCTGGTTACCATTTACTTGAAAAATTTTCCCCTGTCTTTCCTTTCTCAACCTATGTGATTTCAAGGCTAAAGTGAGTGTTTTATTGGATGTTGGTGTTTTAAAAATCATTATCAATCATTCAGTGTTTTCTAATTGAATAGTTTAATACATTTACATTTAAAGTAATATTGGTAGATGAGAACTTATTATTACTACTTTGTTAATTGTTTTTTGGTTGTTTTATAGGTACATTGTTCCTTGTTTCTTATTCTGGAGTGTGTGTGTGTGTGTGTGTGTGTGTGTGTGTGTGTGTGTATTGCTGTCCTTTTGTTTCAGTATACTTTGACTTCTTTATCATGTTCTCTTATGTAATTACTACAGTATTTTCTCTTGTAGTTACCATGAGACTTACATAAAGTATCTTAAATCTGTAACGCCCTATTTTAAACTGATAACAACTTAACCAGTATAATTTATAAAATTTATGTTTAATTCTCCTTCCCCTCACATTTTTGATTATTGCCATTACAGCTTACATAGTTTTTATTAGTGTAACTAATACCAGATTGTTGTTATGGTTATTTGTGCTGTAGTCCTTTTTATTCAAGTTTTACGTTACAGTCATAAGTGAATCATGCACAACTACTACCATATTGCAGAGTCTAACTATGATTATATATTTACCATTATCAGTAATATTTACACTATCTTTTTATATTTTATATTATGGTAACTAGCATTCTTTTAGTTTCATTCAAAGAATTCCCTTTAGTATTTCTTGTAAGGCTGGTCTAGTTGTGATGAATTCCCTCAACTTTTGTTCCTTTGAGTCTTTATTCCTCCTTTGTTTCTAAGGGACAGCATTGCCACACATAGAATTTTTAGTTGACAATTATTTTCTTTAACATGTTGAACGTGTCATCCCATTCTCTTCTGGCCTGAAAAGTTTCTGTTGAGAAACCAGCAGGTGTTTCTGTGTATGTAAGTGCTCCCTGTTCTCTTGCTGCTCTTAAAACTTTTGATTTGACTTTTGATGATCTAATTATATGTCTCAGTGTAACCTTAGTTTGGTTTCACCTAATTGGGATTTTTTGAGTCACATGAATCTGAGTGTCCATTTATCTCCCCAGGTTTGGGAAGTTTTTAGCCATTGTTGCTTTAAGTATACTTTCTGTCTCTTTCTCTTCTGGAATTCCCAGAGTGCAACTTTCCCTAATATGTCCTATAATGTGTCCTGTAGGCTTTAAAAATTTTTTTTTCATTCTTTTTTTCTTTTGGATCCTCTGACTGTACAAAACGTCATCTTCCAGGTATTATTTAATTACCTCCAGGTAATGTCTTATCCCCTAGGTTGCCAATTCTGTCTTTTGCATGGTCAAGTCTAACTTGAAACTTTCTTTTGAATTCTTTAGTTCAGTTGTGTTTTTCATTTCTAGGATTTCAGATGTTTTTGTTGTTGTTGTTGGTTTCATGGTTGCTATTTTCTTGTTTAACTTCTAATTTTGCTTATGCATTGTTTTTCTAATTTGTCCATGTATTTTTATGGGTTCAATAAAGTTCCTTAAGAGCATTATTATGAAATTTTTTTTGTCAGTTCACAGATATTAATCTCTTTAGTTTCAGTTTTTGGAGCTTTAGTAGTTACCTTTGGTGTGTGACATAATTTACCTGTTTTTGTGATCCTTTATTACTTATGCTGGTATGTGCACATTTGAGTAATTGTCCTCTTCCAGACTTGCAGTTTTGCTTTGGTTGAGATAGTTCCTAACTAGTTATCTCATTTTGAGATTTTGGGTGTCTCCTGATAATATCCTTAGGCAGGTGGTGCTAGCTATTTTTTTTTTTTTTTTTTTTTTGGGTGAGGCAATTGTTTGAGTTCTGAGGATAGGGATGAAGTGGGTATACCACTGACTGAGATTAGCTGGTTAGGATGCTGGTTTGATTCCTTATCCAAGTGAGGCTGTAGGATGGTCTCCACAGATGCCTGGATTCCTTCAATAGCAGAGGAGGCAAGGCAGCAGGACAGGACCTGTATAATGCATTATTTGGGAACCTGAATCAGGCCAGAGTCATGCACTGAATTTCCTGGTCAGCAGTAGGAGCAGTAGAAGAAGCAGCTCTAAATCTGGTAAAGCTTTTTGCTTGTTGTATTAACTGAAGCCAGCTGTACTCCTGGTTCCCTGATTAAACAGGTCTACTGGATTGCTCTGTAAATAATTGGCCCTGCCTGCCTGCCTCTAGGCTTGAGTGCCACTGGGCTGCATAGCTACCAGGAGTTGTCTGTATCCCTACTGGTCATATTGGGCCAGAAGACATTTTTCCCTGTGGGTGGGACTGTGATTCACTTTCCTTGCCTTGGTGGGACAGAGAGGGGCTACTCTAGCCTATTCTTAGGTTGTCAAACAGGTTCTCTAGTTTGGAGGGCCTAGATGCTACTCTCATTTGGTTGTGAATTAATTCCTCTGTTTTTATGTTGCATGGGAATGCTCTATGCCTCTCTGTCCAATATTGGCTTTGCTCTGAGAGCAGTCAGCTTTGCCCACCCATTTCTCACCTGGAGTGCCACTGACTTGCACTGCTTCCAGGAGTTGTTGCCAGTCCTTCTAGTCAGAAGGGCTTTGTTCTTCATGGTGAGTAGGGCTGTGATTTAGCACCTTGCCTGGGATTGGGTAAATCAGGCTCTTTGGCCAGCAAAACTCTTCATTTGAGAATACAAATCAGGCAGATTTGCACCCTGTTGAGTTCCCTCATCAAAGTGTGACCCAACTTTCTTCAGGTAAAGAAAACTGCTGGTTAGGATTACTACTTGGTCACTATAGGTATGAATGCAGTCTGCCAAGATTTATGTGCTGGTTGTTGCAAGCCCCTCCTTTCTTCTCCTTCACAATCAGATTCCCAGTAGCTGGACCTCTCAGATTCCCCTGTGGTCCCCATAGTGTGAGATCAGGATAGGGGCTTCCACAAAACAACCACAATACTGGGGGAAGCCAGTTGTCTCCTTGGGTTCTGTTTTCCCACTGGAAGAGCTTGAGAGTTAGGGGAGACCTTTTGTGTGGTGTTTACGTGCTTGTGGGAAGAACAGTGTGATCGATGTGTAGCCAATTCTCTTACCCTTTTAATGCAGTTTGTATTTGCCTCTGTGATGCAGATGCTTTAGCCTCACTTCTCTGTGTAAGGATTCTGTCAGTGGTGTCTTGGTCTTGAATGGTTAGTTGTTCTTGTTAAGGGGGGCAAATCCAAAACAACCCATGTTGCCATCTTGGTGATACCACTTTGTAGTACAGAGATACTTTTACAGATATGAAACTTGTGTTTTGAATGTGTTCCCATTTCCTGTTTTCCCTTTGCTACTGAACACAATAAGAGAAAAATTAGATGATTTTCTGGGTACTAATTTAAGGTTTGGTCAAAACTGAAAGATGTTTAAATAATAGGTAACTAAATATTAGAAGGGACAGATAGTTGTCACCATTCATTAAGTGCCTACAGTATACTGAGTACTTTACATGAGTTATATATTGTAATCCTCATATTATTCCTATGAGGTATATAATGTTGTCCCCATTTTACAGGTGAAGAAATGTAAGTCCAGAGAAATTAAACAATTTATATAAATGTTACACAATTAGTAAATGGTAGAACTGGGATTTGAATGAAGGACTCTCTGGCTCTAAAGCCCATATTTGTTCCATAGCACAGTACTTTTCGCAGATAGTTATTAAACAGCAAAATTTAGCCACAGGTTGAATATAGGCATCATGAGAAATCAACTTGTTCCTGTGTGGGTATGAGAGTCACTGAGGTTTACTTCTAGTTTCTTTTAATTGACTTCAGGACTAAATATTTAGAAGAAGGCAGTGTCTTCATTTACTGCTCAGAAAAATGAATATGTGCCATACTTGCAGCAACATATTATATCTGTTAGGGACCAGCATACACATTTAATACAGAATGAAAATATGCCCTTTGTTTTGTCCAGCCCATTAATTTTAAAATACCTAGAGCCTAAGGTGGCCCCAAACAACTGAAATACTACCTGTTCCAAAACAGACATTAAAATTTCTCCCTATTTATAAAAAATAAAACTGTTCCTCTTTTCTTAACAAGCTTTGTCAGTATAAATGGAACTAAAATTGATGGCCTGGTGTTCTTTATTATTTTGCATTGAGTTCTGCATTATACCACTGTTATGATAAAATCTTGGGTATTTACAAAAAGCAAATATATTTCCTGCCTCCAGGAACCCTTGTGAAAAAAACAAATATTATTTTTATAAAGACATATTCTTAGACCACACATAATTACTTTTAAGCCACTGAAGGAGTACAAACACATTTTTATATGGAATATTTTTCTTTTTTTCCTTTATCATCTCTTCCCTTTTTACAAAAGAAATGTTACTTAAAAATTGTTAAAATTTCTTAGACAATCTCCCTTGGATATTTCATTTTTGATGTCTACTTGAGAATTTATTCATTTCTGCAGTGTGAAATTGTGCAAAGATCAGAAGACTGGATATTATTGTAATAGTACCCAAGTCACAGTTTTATTTTATGAGTAAAAGTGTCCAGCTCAGTGCCTGATGTATTGCAGGAACTTCTTAGATGCCTAGTAGATTTTACATTTTTGATAGCTGAGTGACTTCTGATGATTCTCTAGCCCTCATTTTCCTTATCTTAAAACTTTGAGGCATAGAGATGATTTTTAAGGGCTTTTAGGTAGCTCTGCAATGGCGTAGTTTCCAGATAGGCATGTAACATCTGAGGCAATAAGACCCAAGTCTGTATTTTTCTTAAGGTGTCATGCTTATTCCAACCTCTTTGCCTTTGATCATTCTGTTTTTCCTATCAAGAGTGCTTTCACCCTGCCTATCTATCTAAAACCCTCCAGTCAACTTTTATTCAACAATATCTTCATTGAATAGTTGGTTCAACATGGTTAAGGTAATGAGTAAAGTGAAACTCTAAATTCTAATAACCTTTTAAAGCCTTTTGAAGCCTTACTTCCTATATTAATTCATCTTAGAAAATTCTGGACCATTTGGATTTCTATAGTTATCGTTTCCTGTATTTATTGTATTTATCATAGTTTTTGGTAATTATATTTTGTGAAAAGACAATTCCATCATACTTTGGCTAGATTGTAAAATTTTCCAGAGGTGATATCATATGATTCTTTTTCATTTTCCTTAATATCCGGTATAATTTTTCTTTAAGGGTCTGTAGAATAGAAATATATATGCTACTAATAATATGGTAGGTTGTATCAATAAAGTCCTGAACTATAATAGAAGTATAAATGAAATGAAAAAAGGGTAATTCAGAGGCACTAAAGGTGTTTTGCTAATTTTTAGTTTGCTCGGCTAGTTTGAATATAGGTGGTTTGTAGAAAGGCCTTTAACAGACATAGATTTGAAAATAAAGTAACAAGGTTGATATATTTTTTAATATTTTTATTTATTTCTAGGAGAGAGAGAGAGAGAGAAACAGCGTGAGCAGGGGAGGGTCAGAGAGAGAGGGAGATACAGACTCTGAAATAGGCTCCAGGCTCTGAGCTGGCAGTCAGCACAGAGCCTGACGCTGGGCTCGAACCCACAAACCGCGAGATCATGACCTGAGTCAAAGTCGGATGCTTAACCAGCTAAGCCACCCAGGCTCCCCCAAGGTTGATATTTTTTAATACTCACTCTAGAACTTCTTATTTCAAAAGTGCCCACTGAGAATGCTATAAACTTATTCCAATGATATCACATTTTCAGGGAAGTTACTTTCTTGGAATGAGCTTTTTGTAGTTAGATTTTGATCCAAACACAAATATTACTTTAATTACTTTGTAGTTACCACTTTGTTTAGATTTTTTTAAACGATCATATAGTCAGCCTGATCAAATAAATGCCTTTTAAATTGGACCTTCTTCAATTAATTTTTTTCACAAGGATGATGATCATTTAAAAATATTAAATAATTGTTTTCTTACCTCATTGTAAGTAAAATAAAAAAATTAAAAATATGTTTAAGTATGTGAGCCACCATAGCAAAAATGATACTTCTTCCTCAGGTGCTTGAATTATGCTATCCTCATTGAAAAATTAATTACTGTAAAGATGCCTCTTTGTTCTCTACTAAATTAATTTATTGTTAAGCAAAATTCAAAAACAAAGCTTCAGAAAGGCACTTTTGAAATGGCAGAGCAAGGACCTCTGAAAATTCACTCCTTCGTAAAGGCAATGAAGAGTCCTGGCAAAAATGTTTAAAATCAACATTTTCACAACTCTAGAAATTAATGGAAGGATTGCAAAAAGAAAAATAGATGGATCTCAGAAGGAACGATAATTTCTAGGGTATTTTAACTTGTCCTATTTGTATCCTCTTCTCAGATCCATAGTAGCCTAGAAGGTCAGTAGTCATATAACCACTGTAACTGTGAAACCAGAAACTTAGCCAGTTGAAGGGCAGAAAAGATTTAAAGCTGCCCCCAAAGTCCTATCCTCCTTATATAATTTTTACCTTTTGATCTCTCTGGCAGCAAGATGGAAAGCCCCATTCAAAGGATTTGCCTTTATTTGACCTAACTTATATCTGCTCAGTGGGAAAGAAGCAACTCCAGGAGTTTGTTGAAAATGATCAGTAATTGTTTAACATCATGGGTGGTTTTGAGGCTGTGGTACCAGTTGGAGAATCAAGAAGTTGGCCCAAGACCTTAAAAAGAAAAATATGGAAAATGAGATGTTTTTAAAGGCCTTTGAAAAACTCTATTTCTGGGGATCCCAAAGTCCAAATATGTATGGAGCTTTGGGCTTTGCTCCCATTTGGCCCAACTTGGTGTTGTGCATAAGTAGGAAGTGAAGGCTAAAACAGCATTTTAAAATGCCAAAGAATGGGGGCGCCTGGGTGGCTCAGTTGGCTAAGCATCTGACTTTGGCTCAGGTCATGATCTCACGATTTGTGGGTTTGAGCCCCGCGTTGGGCTCTGGGTGGACAGCCAGCTCAGAGCCTGGAGCCTGTTCTGGATTCTGTGTCTCCCTCTCTCTCTGACCCTCTCCTGCTCACACTGTCTCTCTCTCTTGGAAATAAATAAAAAACAAAAAAAAATTTTTTTTTAAAAGCCAAAGAATTGAAGGCATAACCCAGCACACACACACCCTCTTAACAAAGATGAGACATTGATTCAAGGTATTTAAGGAAATATTCGTTCAAACATTAGCTGAACACTAAGCAGGTAATTCACTAAGGATATAGGGTTTATATATTTAGTCCAGGAAAGTCGTTAAAACAAAGGGCAACAGCAGCAGCAGCAGGAACAAAAACAAACAAAAACCCTGTGTGGAGAGAGGTGAATGATCTCCAAAATTGCCAGGTTATATTATTTAAAATGTACAGTTTTCAACAAATAATTGTGCGACCTGTAAAAAAAAAAAGTAAAGAAAATATGGACCATACATGGGGGAAAAGCAGTCAATAGAAACAGTCCCTGAGGATGGCCAAATGCTGGCCTTGTAGACAAAAACTTTAAGTCAGCTAATTTAAAGATGTCCAAAGGACTAAAGCTATATCTAAAAAGGAAAGTATGGGAATCATGTAAATAGAGATTATAATTAAAGAGATAGAAATTATAAGAAAGAACTAAATAGAAATTCTAGAGTTACATAGTATAATAACTGAAAGAAAATAAAGTCACTAGAGAGGCTTATAAGAAGATTTGAGAAGTCAGAAGAATGAATCAGCAAACTTGGAGATAGGTCAATTGAGATTACTAGTCTGAAAAATAGAGTAAAAAGTATCAAGAACAATGAATTGGACTTCAGAGATCTATAGAGCAACATCAAATGTACTAGCATATGCATAATGGGAATTCCTGAGAAGAGAGAATGTAGCAGAGATTATTGGAAGAAAACTTTTCAAATTTGGTGGAAAACATTAATCTACATAAGGAAGATCTATAAACTCCAAGTAAGATAAACTCAAGGAGGTCTATTGCTAGACACACTATAGTTGAGCTGTTCAAAGCCAAATTCAAGAGAAAACTGGAAAGCAGGAAGAGAAAACACTCATCATGTACAATGGATTCTCAATAAGATTAATAGTTACTTCTCATTGGAAACCATGGAGAACAGAAAGAAGTGGGTGACATATTTAAAATGCTGAAAGATAAAGAATGTCAAGCAAGAAGTCTATATTCAGCAAAACTATCTTTTATTAAAAATTAAGAAGAAATTAAGATATATCCAGAAGAACAAAAATGAAGAGAATTTGTTGCTAGCTGATTTACTGTACAACAAATACTAAAGAGAATCCTTCAGGGTGGAATGAAAGGATAGACAGTAACCCAGATCTACACAAAGAAAGAGCACCAGTAAATGTAACTACATAGGAAAAAGTGAAAGACATTTTTCACCTTTGGAGGAATGATGAATAAATGCTGTAGTTCCATCTTCTAGCTGCACTGCTTGACTATTCTCTAAGTGCACATTGTTCCTTGTTCAAGAACAATGCTTATATTTAGATTCCGTATCTTCTAAGTATGTTCTGCGCCTTTCCCTCTTTCTTCCTCTTCTGGAATTCCTATGATGTGGATATTGTTCCGTTTGAACAGCTCTCGAACTCTCCTTTCGTGTTCCTGGGTCAGTTTATCTCTCTTTTTCTCAGCTTCCTCTTTTTCTATAATTGTGTCTTCTAACTCACCTATTCTCCTCTCTGCCTCTTTAATCCGTGCATTGGATGCCTCCATTTTATTATGCACCTCATTTATAGCATTTTAAAATTAATCATCACAATGATTTTTAAGCTCCGTAGTCCTTGTAGCAATAGTTTCTCTGATGTCTTCCATGCCTTTTTGAAGCCCAGCGATTAATTTTATGACTATTATTCTAAATTGTTGTTCAGTTATGTTGCTTATATCTGTTTTGAGCAGTTCTTTAGCTGTCATTTCTTCCTGGAATTTCTTTAGAGGAGAGTTCTTCCGTTTCATCAAAATGATGGCTCATTGACTGTCCAGGGCCTGTTTGTTCAGGCAGTGTTTTTTGAATGGTGTCTCTTGGACTCTCTTGTTGAGACTTTATTTTATTTCTCTACTCATAGTGGTGTTTGGAACTCTCCACCATGTGTACTTTGGCTTGCTTCTTGAAGTAGCCCTATAAGGTTGTTTTCTCAGTGGAGTCTGTCTCCTTTTCTTCCTAAACTCCTATGGTTCTGTAAGGGCTCCTATGGCTTCAGGCCTTCTCCATTTGAGAGATGGGGGCAAGTGAAATGTACAGAGCTCCCTACTTCTCCACCATCTTGCCCCTCCTCCCTCTTCTAAGTATGTTCTGATAGCTCAGCAACAAGAGTCAATAAACCATTAACACATTAGCAAAGCCTAAAAAAAAGACAAGTGCATGGAGTAATTATACAACTGTATGCTTAGGTTATAAAGATATAATTTGTAACAATAATGTAAAAGCTTAAACTATGAAACTCTTGAAGGAGAATATAGGAACAAATCTATGTGATCTTGGGCTAAGTCACTGTTTTTTAAGATGGCACCAAAATCACAAGTGACAACAGAAAAAATATGAATAAACTGGACTCCATCAAAATATAAAGTCTTATAAGTAAGTTCCCTGCTTATTAAAACCACTATTTACCATCTGAACTGGCCTGCTTCTTTCTTCTGTCTTTTCTGTCTCTTTGTGTATGGGGCCAGTTTGTGAACTAACAATTGGTGTGCCAGCCAGGAGACTGAAGTAATGGGCCATGGGAAAGAGGCATCTGCGGGGGAGATTCTGAGTTGGGTGGCACATATGTTAGATGCTTGTGGACCATTGTATGAATACAGGGACACTCTAAAAACACTAGCTACTTTAATGAGATTGTTTGAGAAACTATGAACTGTGGCAAAGAAAAGAAATAAATTTGCTGCTGCAGTGGCCTAACCTCTACTGTAGGCAGTTTGGCTGTCCACCAATGCCCAACTAGAGGCTGAAGCTCAAGTTAGAAAGTTGGGAGAAGAGCTGAAGGTAGAGAAAGATATGCAGTTGTGCACTCCTTTGCTAGCTTCAGGGCTGACAGAGAAGGTAGAAGAGAAGAACGATAAGTTGGAGATCATAGCATGCTATTTCACAAAGCAAGAAGAGCACAGGCTGTTGCAGGTTAGGTTTTAAATACTTGTGACAAAGCCTGATTAGGATGCTAACAGGTAAAATCCCTGGGAAGATGATGAGAGCAAAGGGGAAGAATATAGTGGTGATTGAAGATGAAGTGGACAGAGTGCCCCATGCTGGCTGACCCTTCATACAACTAATTCATTCTCAACAGTGGAATGTTGAAAGTTTTTCCTCTAAGATCAGATATAACACAAAGATGCTTGTTCTCACCACTCCTATTCAACATAGTATTTTAAGTCCTAGTCAAGGAATTGGACAAGAAAAAGAAATAAAAAGCATCCAAATTGGAAAAGATGAAGTAAAATTGTTTCTGTTTGCAGGTGATATGATCTTATATATAGAAAATCCTAAGAACTGCCGTAAAAATGTTTCCACTATTAAGTAAAGTAGCAGCATACACAAAAACATACAAGATTTAGTTGCGTTTCTGTACACTAAAAGTGAATGATCTGAAAAGAAACAATCCCACTTACAATAGCATCAAAAGCAATAAAATTTGTAGGAATGTATTATAGTTAAAGCTATAAGACATTGGTGAAATAAATTGAACACACAAATAAATCGAAAGATACTCTATGTTCATGAATCAGAAAAATTCATATTATTAAAATGTCCATACTGCCTATATCCATCAATGAAATACTTATAAAAATTTTAGTGAAATTTTAACAGTAAAAGAAAACCAATTCTAAATTAAGAATGGAGTCTCAAAAAAACCCTCATATACCAAACGTAATCTTGAGCAAGGGCAAAACTGGAGATATCACACTTCCTGATTTCAAACTTTTGTTATAAAGGTATAATCAAAACACTATGATATTGGCATAAAGACAGACACACTCAAGATCTTAGCAATAAACGTATGCATATTTGGTCAGTATTTGACAAGGGAGTCAAGAATACACATGGGCAAAGGATAGTTTCTTCACTAAAGGGTTTGGGAAAATTGATTATTTAATGCAAAAGAATGAAATTAGAACCCTATGTTACACTACTTACAAAAATTAACAAAAAATGGATTAAATACTTAATCATAAAACCTGTAGCTAAAAACTCCTAGAAATAAATAAGAGAAAATTTCCTTGACCTTGATTTTGACAATGACTTTTTGGGTATGGCACAAAAAGTGCAAGCAATAAAGGCAAAAATAAACAAGTAGACCACATCAAACTAAAAACCTTTGCACAGCAAAAGAAGTCATCAACAAAATTAAAATCAGCCTCTATCAAATGGGAGAAAAATTTGCAAATGTATCTATCTGTTAAGGGGTTAATATCCAAAGCATAAAGAGCTCATACAACTCAATAGCAAAAAAAAAAAAAAAAAAAAAAAAATCAAATAATCCAATTAAAAATGGACAGAGGATCAAAACAGACATTTTTTCCAAAGAAGACACACAAATGGTCAACAGGTACATTAAAGTGTTCAACTTCACTAATCATCAAGAAAATGCAAGTGAAAACCCAATGAGCTATCTCCTCATACCTGTTAGAATGTCTATCATCAAATAAGCATGAGATAATGTGTTGAGGAGTATGTGGGGGAAAAAGAATTGTGCACTGTTACTGGAATGTAAATTGGTATAGTCAGTACTAAAAACAGTATGGAGTTTCTTTTAAAAAGTTAAAATAGGGGCACCTGGGTGGCTTAGTCGGTTAAGCGTCCGACTTTTGCTTAGGTCATGAGCTCGCGGTTCGTGGGTTCCAGCCCCGCATCGGGCTCTGTGCTGACTGCCAGCTCAGAGCCTGGAGCCTGTTTCTGTCTGTGACTCCCTCTCTCTCTGACCCTCCCCTGCTCATGCTGTCTCTCTCTCTCTCTCTCCTAGAAATAAATAAAAATATATTAAAAAAAAGTTAAAATAGAACTATCCTATGAGGTAGAAATTTCACTTCTGAGTATATATCTGAAGAATATGGAATTACTATCTCAGAAGGATAGCTACACCAGATGTTCATTGTAGTATTATTTACAATAGCCAAGACATGGAAACAACCTAAGTGTCTGTTGATAGATAATGGATAAAGGAAGTGTGGTATGTATATATGAAATGGACTATTATGCAGCCAGGAAAAGAAGGAAACTCTGTTTCTTATAACAACACGAATGGACATGAGGACATTTTACTAAGAGAAAGAATTCAGAAAAAGACAAATATTGTATGATCTCATTATCTGTAGAATTTTAAAAAGCTGAACTCCTAGAAATAGACTGTAAAATTGTGGTTGCAAGGGCTGGTTCCTAGGTGAAGAAAATGGAGAGAGTTGGTCCATGGGTATAAAGATTATACCAGTTATAAGATGAGTAAGTTCTGGGTAATCTAATGTACAGCATGGTGAGTATAGTTCACAGATACTATATTATATACTTGAAACTTGCTAAGAGCATAGGTCCTAAATGTTTTGAAAACATACAAATGCAAGCACACACACTGTGGTAATTATATAAGAGGATAGAGGTGTTACCCAACTTTACTGTATAATCATTTTGCAATGTATATGTGTATCATTCATGTTATACACCTTAAACTTGCACAATGTTTTATGTCAATTATATATAAATAAAGTTGGGAGAAACCGTGTATAATTAAACTCGTTTGTCCAAGGAAGATGTAAAAATTGCCAAAAATCCACAAAAAGATCCTTAGCTTCATTAGTAATTAGCAAAGTGCTGATCAAAACCACAATGAGTTGGTACTTAACACTCACTAGGATGGTTATAATAAAAAAGACAGAGAAATGATAAGTATTGACAAGGATGTGGAGAAGTTGGAACTCTCACACATTACTGGTAGGATTGTAAAATCATGGACCCATGTTGGAAAAAAGTGTTTTCTCAAAATGTTAAACAGAAGACCAACATGTCCCAGCAATCACAATCCCAGCTATATACCAAAGAGAAATGAAAATAATATGCCCACACATAAACTTGTATTTCAATGTTAATAGCAACATTATTCATAATAGTCAAAAAGTGGTCCAACGTCCATCAGCTGAAAAATGAAGAATTAAAATATAGTATGTCCATAAAATGGAATATTATTTGGCAAGAAAAATGAATAAAAAGAAAACATTGATACATGCTATGTATATTCACCTTGAAATGTTATGCAAAATGAAAGAAGTCAGTCATTAAAGACCAAATATTATATAATTTCATCTATATAAAATGTCCAGAATGGACAGATCTATAGAGACAGAATGTAGATTTATGGTTGCCAAGGGTTGTGAGGAGGAGTGAATGGTGAGTAACTGCCAGTAGGTACAGAGATTCTTTAAAGGTTGATGAAATTTTTCAAAAATTAGTGCATAATGCTAGGAATTTACCCAAGGGATACAGGAGTGCTGATGCATAGGGGCACATGTATCCCAATGTTCATAGCAGCACTCTCCACAATAGCTAAAACATGGAAAGAGCCTAAGTGTCCATCACAGACAAATGGATCAAGAAGATGTGGTTTATCTATACCATGGAATACTACATGGCAATGAGAAGCAATGAAATCTGGTCATGTGTAGCAACATGGATGGACCTTGAGGGTGTTATGCTGAGCGAAATAAGTCAGGCAGAGAAGGACAAATATCATATGTTTGCATGTATAGGAGGATTAGGAGGAACTTGACGGAGGACCATGGGGGAGAAGAAGGGGGAAAATGGTAGAGGAAAGGGAGAGAGGCAAACCATGAGAGACTCTTGAATGCTGAGAAACAAACTGAGGACTGATGGATGTGGGGCATGAGGGGGGAGATGGGCATGGAGGAGGGTACTTGTGGGGATGAGCACTGGGTGTTATATGGAAACCAATTTGACAATAAACTATTTGTAAAAAAACCAAAAATACCCCAAAAAACCCCAAAATTAGTGCATAACTATATATATTATCCCACTTTATTTATTTAATTTTTGCATTGTTAAGTAAGTCAGTATATAAGATCTGATACTAACTTCTGGGAAATCTCAAAAGCTTACATATTTTGTATCACAAAATACAAATTACACACACTATCTCCCTTCATATGCACAGATATCAATATTAAATTTCATTATTATTGCATGTTAACTTCCCCATTCTTCCTGTATTCTCAGTCTTAATTACGAGTGTCACTGTCCTATCAGATGTTCAATCTAGAAGACTGAAATTCAACATAGGGTAGATGTCAAGGCCAAAAAATTTCTTCCTTGATATCTCAGTTCTGTCCCCTTACTCCCATTCTCTGCCCTAGTTTGAGACTTGCCCCTCTGTTTCCTAAATGTTGCAATAACTTCTTTACATAATTTCTGCCTTTCTATTTTTTTAATCCATCCTTCTCTATGAAGTCAGTTATGTCACTACCTTGCTGATAAAAAGCCTTTGGCTCCCCATTGCTTGCAAAATAAAGTCTCACCATTTTGGCCTAGAATTGAAGGCCAATTGCAAGTTAGCACCAGTTTACCTTTGGACATGGGTTTTCTTTCTCTCTCTCCCCTTTCCTTACTTTATCATTTTATTTAATTCTTTCATTACAAAAGATTATATGAATGCCAACTCTGTATTGTGCAGTAAGGATAGAAAGATGAATTTGTTCCCTTTCTTAATACATTCTTAATACATTTTCTAAAATGTTTTTTTTTTACAAGTAGTTTATTGTCAAATTAGTTTCCACATAACACTCAGTGCTCATCCCCACAAGTGCCCTCCTCCATGCCCATCCCCCTCCCCCCCACATCCATCAGTCCTCAATTTTTGTCAGCATTCAAGAGTCTCTCATGGTTTGCCTCTCTCCCTTTCCCCCACCATTTCCGCCCTTCTTCTCCCCTTGTTCCTCCATCAAGTTCCTCCTAATCCTCCTGTACGTGCAAACATATGATATTTGTCCTTCTCTGCCTGACTTATTTCGCTCAGCATAACACCCTCAAGGTCCATCCATGTTGCTACACACGGCCAGATTTCATTGTTTCTCATTGCCATGTAGTATTCCATGGTATAGATAAACCACATCTTCTTGATCCATTCATCTGTTGACGGACACTTAGGCTCTTTCCATGTTTTAGCTATTGTGGAGAGTGCTGCTATGAACATTGAGGTACATGTGCTCCTATGCATTAACATTTCTGTATCCCTTGGGTAAATTCCTAGCAGTGCTATTGCTGGGTCTTAGGGGAGTTCTATTGTTAGTTTCCTGAGGAACCTCCACACTGTTTTCCAGAGGGGCTGCACCAGTTTACATTCCCACCAACAGTGTAGGAGGGTGTCCGCTAAAACGTTATTTTATACATAAGGCTTACTTGTTTACTCTGACAAGTTTACTGAAGCAAAGTATTTCCCTCTATTGGATAGCACTGCCTTCTGCCACCTCCAAAAGATACCTTTCTGTTAAATTTTAGTACCCATACTATCTAACTCATAGGTTGTTCTAAGGATTAAATGAGATAATGCATGTTGCACTCTTCAATGCAGAGCTTGTAGTAAATGTTAGCTCCTCCTTCTGTCTTCTTTCTCTTCATTTTCCTCTTCACCCTTCTTCTTTTCTGATTAATTAAAATTCTTTGCTTATGTAGGGCCTGGATCAAATGTTACTTCTTTTGAGAAGCTCTTTCCTGAAAACTGCCTCCCTTGAATACTACTGTCATTTGTGTTCCCATGGCAGTATACAACCTTCAATTTGTTAAAAAAAAATGCTGTATTTGTGAAGCACAATAAAGTGAGGCACAATAAAATGAAGTATGCATATATTTTCTTCCTTCTACTAAATTTGCTCTTTGTTCTTCTTTTTCTAGTTTTTTTAGGTGGAAGGTTATATTACTTATGTGAGATTTTTTTGTTTTTCAAGGTAGGCCTATGACTAAATTTCCTAGAAATGCTTTTTGCTGTGTCCCATAGATTTTGCAAAGTTCTGCTTTTGTTTTCATTTGTCTCAAGGTAATTTTTATTTTTCTCTTTCATTTTTTTCATTGACCCATTTGTTGTTTATAGTAGAATGTTATTTAATCTTCATTTGTGTTTTTTCAGTTTTCTTCTTATAATTGATTTCTAGTTTCATAGCACTGTGTGAAGAAAAGATGCTAGATATAATTTCAGTATTCTTAAATTTGTTGAGATTTGTTTTATGGCCTAACATGTGATCTATCCTGGAGAATGTTCCATGTGCCTTTGAAAAGAATGTGTGTTCTGCTGTTTTTGGATGGAATATGTTGACTGTATCTATTAGTTTGGTCTACTGTGTCATTCAAGGCCATTATTTCCTGATTGATTTCCTGTCTGGATGATCTATCCATTGATGTAAGCAGTATGTTAAAATTCCCCTACTATTGTTGCAAAACTGTCATTTTCTCCCTTTATGTCTGTTAATATTTGCTTTATATATTAAGATGCTTCTATGTTTGGTGCATATTTACCATTGTTACATACTCTTGTTGGATTGATCTCTTTATCATTACATAATTCCCTTCTTTGTCTCCTTACAGTATTAATTTTAAAATCTATTTTGTGTGAAATAAGTATTACTACTGCAGCCTATTTTCTGCTTCCATTTGCATGGAATATCTTTTCCCATCTTTTCATTTACAGTCTATGTGGGTTCTTAGGTCTGAAGTGAATCACTTGTAGGCTGAATACAGATGGGTCTTGTTTTTTGCTTTTTTTTAAAATTTATTTAGATGCTGTGTGGTCTTTGATTAGAGCACTTAGCCTAGCTACGTTTAAAGTAATTATTAATAGGCATGTACTTACTGCCATTTTGTTTTCTGGGGTTATTTTATTATAGTTCTGTTTCTTTTTTCTCTTTTTCTCTTCCCTTGTGATTTGATGACTTTCTTTAGTATTATGCTTGGATTCCTTTCTCTTTATTTTTTGTTATCTATCATAAATTTTTGGTCTCTGGTCACCATTATGTTCAGATATAACAACCTATATTACATAGCACTCTATTTTAATTAATTAATTAAGTTATTTTTTAGTACATTTTTATTTAAAGATTTTTCTTTGTGAAAACACTTATTTTAGTTACAACAAGGAAAATATAAATAGAACTGATGAAGCATTTAAAAAATCAGTAAAATTCTAGATTGTATATCATAATACAGACTCATTGTTCTAGGCTTCAAGAAATGTTTGTATGTAGTTCTTTATCATTCCTCCTTTCCCTCATTTCACCAATCCCCATACTCACCTCCCCTCTAGTAACCATCAGTTTGTTCTCTATAGTTAACAGACTATTTCTTTGTCTCTTTCATTCTCTTTTTTCCCTTGTTCATTTTTTTCATTTCTTAAATTCCCTATGAGTGAGATCATATGGGATATGTCTTTCTTTGACTGACTTATTTCACTTAGCATTATATGCTCTAGCTCTATACATGTTGATGTGAATGGCAAGTAATGTTTTTTATGGCTGAGTAATATTCTATTTTTATATAGCCACTTTTTTTTTTATCCATCCATTTCTCAATGGATACTTGGGCTGCTTCCATCCATAGTTTGGCTATTATAAATAATGCTGCAAAAAACATAAGGGTGCATGTATTCCTTTGAATTAGTGTTTTTGTATTTTTGTGTAATACCCAGTAGTGTGATTACTGGATTGTAGGGTAGTTCAAATTTTAACTTTTGAGGAACCTACATACTGTTTTCCAGAGTCTGCACCAGTTTGCATTCTTACCAACAGTGCACAAAGTTTCCTTTTTCTCCACATCCTCACCAATGGTTAAATATGTCATTTGTAAATATCTCCCATTCTGTAGACTGCCTTTTAGGTTTGTTAATTGTTTGCTTTGCTGTGCAGAAACTTTCTAGTTTGATTAAGTCTCAGCAGTTTATTTTTGCTTTTATTTCCCTTGTTTCGGGAAATATATCTAGAAAAATGTTGTTATAGCCAATGTGAGAGAGATTACTGCCTGTGCTCTCTTCAAGGATTTTTATGATTTCAGGTCTTACGTTTAGGTCTTTAATCCATTTTGAATTTATTTTTGCTTATGGTGAAATAAAGGCATCCCGTTTCTTTTTTTCTTTTTTTTTTTTAACACGTGGCTGTCTAGTTTTCCCAGCACTCTTTGTTGAAGGCTCTGTTTTTTTTCTTTTCTTTTCTTTTTGAAGTTTATTTATTGATTTTCAGGGGACGGAGGGGGAGGAGAGAGAGAGAGAGAGATGGAGAATCTCAAGCAGGCTCTGTACTGTCAGCACAGAGCTAGACTTGGGGCTCAAACTCATAAACTGCAAGATCATGACCTGAGCCAAAATCAAGAGTCAGATTTTTTTTTAAATTTTCAAAGTTTTTTACAATTTATTTTTGAAACAGAGAGAGACAGAGCATGAGCAGGAGAGGGGGCAGAGAGAGAGGGAGACACAGAATCTGAAACAGGGTCCAGGCTCTGAGCTGCCTGCACAGAACCCAGTGTGGGGTTTGCACCCACGAACTGTGAGATCATGACCTGAGCTGAAGTCGGACGCTTAACCGGCTGAGCCACCCAGGTGCCCCAAGAGTCAGATTCTTAAACAAATGATCCACCCAGGTGCCCTGGGACTGTTTTTTTTTTTTTCCATTTGTATATTCATTTTACCTTTGTTGAAGATTAATTGACTGTATAATTATGGGCTTATTTCTGGATTTTCTATTCTGTTCTATTGGTCTATTGGTTTTTAAGCCAGTACCATACTGTTTTAATTATTACTACTTGTAATATAACTTGAAATCTGGAATTGTAATATCTCCAGGTATGTTTTTTCTTTGTTTGTTTAAAATTGGTTTGGCTCTTTGAAGTCTTTGATGGTTCCATAGCATGCATGGCAGAATGATATATCAAAATGGCTACCACCACTGTCTCAGTTTCGAAGGAGAAGCTTAGCACCCACTTACCTCTATGGCAGGTACTTCAAGATTAGTACATAGATCATCTTCATCTATGATCTAAGCATTTTTCAATTTGGTATTTTTTGTGCTGATTTCTGGGTTGAGTGTGTTTGCATATAAATGCTTTAGGAGTGGGTTTTCCTTTCCCTATAATTTTGTAGTTTTACTGGATGTATTCCCCATTGTTTTTCAAAGTTAGGTGTTGTGGTGAATCATCTCCTCTCCTATGTAGGATCTAAGTGTTGCGGTACCGCAGGGGAACTTGAATCTCTTGCGCCTCAGAGAAAAGTTCTGTACTTGTGAGATCCCACCTAACTGTGGAACATTCTCTGCAGTGTTTTGGTTTGGTGTGTTTGTTTGTTTTCTGTTTTTGTTTTACCAAGACCATATCTCTTCTTCTTCTACCCATCTCAGTGTTGTCTCTTATTATGGAGGCTCTGTTCATGTGGTTTTAGGTCATCTTTGAAGGGAATTATTTTGTATGTAGTTGTAGATTTGTTATGTCTGTGGGAGGAGGTGAACTCAGGATCTTCCTACAGCAGTATTTTGAACGTTTTGGTGAATTTTGAGTTTTGATTTTTTTCTTGGGCTTTTCTTTCATTACAGTATTCAATAAATTACATGAAATATTTAATACTTTATTATAAAATAGGCTTTGTGTTACATGATTTTGCTCAAATGTAGGTATGTTTAAGGTAGGCTAGGCTAAGCTATGATGTTTAGTAGTTCAGGTGTGTTCAATGCATTTTCTACTTAGAGTATTTTCAACTTACAATGGGTTTATTGGGATGTAACACCACCCTAAGTGAAGAAGATTCTCTATTTTCAAAACTTTTTTTTTTAGTTAATTTATTTATTTTGAGCAGGGGCCAGAGAGAGAATCCCAAGCAGGCTCTGTGCTGGCAGTGTGGAGTCCAATGCGGGCTCAAACTCATGAACTATGAGATCATGATGAGCTAAAATCAAGAGTTGAACTTACTGAGCCACTCAAGCACCCCCCATACTTTCAGAATCTTTATTAAACTTAAATACTCTCCAAAAATGATGTCTTTCCTATAACAGTGCCAAAGAGATTGTTCTGGTTTTGTTTTCCCAGAACTAGGAAGCATTCAGTTTTTCTGACTCCTAGTTACCTCTCTTCTAGGTCACCTCCATCCAATTTTAGTTTTTTTCTCCTTTATTTTACATAATAATTTCCTGTCTTCATTCACACTAGATATAGCCACCCATCAATTTGCTCAGCAAATAAAGGGTCATACTGATGTATTGGGAATAGTTCTCTTCAGAGGATAGTCTGCATTGAACAATCACAGGATTCTCATAGTAAAATTAGTAATCATATAAAATTATGAGTTTAAAAGTATAAGTTAACTTTACATAATAAAGCAGAATGAATATAGTATCCTGGAAGATCTAGGCTGTCTCTAAACCTGGAATTCTGATTATAAAAATACTTAATAAAGAAGGCCCAACCACCTTGGGCCAACCTTTTAACATTTGATGATCTTTTCTTCAAGATAAGCATATCTGTTATGTAATATTAAATATTTATAATATGTGTATGTATATATACAGATTTGCAATTATGATAATAATTTCTTAATTTTTTCATTATTGAATGTTTCAAACACATACAGAAGTAAAAATAATAGTGCAGTGTAACTTCTGTGTATCCATAGCCCATTTTCATAGTTAACATTTCATGGCTCATCTTGTTTCAACTCTCTGACACCTACTCCATTCACCTACATTTAATTTTAAAGCAAATCCCAGACATCATATTATTTCATCTGCAAATATTTTAATCATATGTAATTTTATAGTTCACTTTTTTGTTATATTATTTATATCAACATTTCCCCCATGGAATTACATTTTTTTTTTTTTTTGGAAAACAAATACAGTGGATGCATAATTACATTGTGTGGATATGGTATAATTTAACAATAACTTTATTGTTGGATGTTTAGTTTGTTTTTAGCTTTTGGCCTTATAAATAACATTCATTGAAAATATTTCTTCACAAATATTTATTTTAATTTCCGACTGTTCCTCTTGAATAGAATTTCTAAAAACAAAGCTGTAAGCGTAGTAAAGGTATGTTTTGCCAAATACAACATCTTATGACTCATGATTATTCTTTAATTTTTGGAACTTTGTTTGAAAAGCAAACAAACTATAAAATAATCTTTAAAATTTACAATAAGATAAAAAAGTTGTTTTAGGTGTTTCTTGTAATCAATAGACTCTCCTAAATTGCTTGTAATCCATTAAAATCAAAAGTATAATCTTGAGCATGATGTTTACAGACTTAATTCTTCATAATTAATGACAATGAGTATTTAGTCTTGGAAGTCTCTTCTTTTGGTGATATTCTGAAATCCATTGGTGTTGCCTGAACGTTTTTTAAATTTTCTGAATATTTTGCCTTTCATTTTATACAATCATCCTAAATATTTATAGTGTAATACCCAGAAGTAATTTCCAACTATGCTCCATACCATTCAGATTCTCATTAAAGTTCTGTGTTAGAATCCATAGATTAAGAATATGAAGAAATTTTAAAAATGGAAGACAGTCATAGAAATTAATGAAAGACTGGAAAACAAGATCATTAAAGATGGATAAAGAAATTGTGTTAATTTAATCTGTGGAAGAGAAAGCTCAGGAACATATGTGAGTCACAGAAGACATTATAGCAGTTTACAATGTGATACTGCCTCCTACACATTGTAAACACCAATGGGAAAATTGTAGTTGGTTCTATGCTTTCAATTTAGAGGTAGCCTCTGAATTTGTTGATCTAGATTGTTTCTGATTTCACTAATTTTTTATTGTCTCTATCATTTCCATCTTATTATCCTTTTACGGTTTGCTGTTATTCTAGTTTCAATTTCTTGAGTTGGCCGCTTAACATTCAATTTCAGTCATTTAAAAAATAATTTCAGACATAAATAGTAAAGGCTCGATCTTTTTCACTAAGTAATATTTAGCTGTTGTAATTTCATCCAAGTTTTCCATCTATGTGTTATCTAATTTACATGAAGAATTTTTCCTTACTCCTAATGATAATTGGAGTAAGAGTTCTATTTCTTGAGCCAGGCTGCCAAGGACCACAGCTGAGCTCCACCACTGTGTGTGTGTGTGTGTGTGTGTGTGTGTGTGTGTGTGTGTGGTGTATTTAACAGTTTATTCTCTTTCTGCCTCAGTTTTGTTCATATGTAAGCCATGGAGTTATAATAGTAGTACCTAACTTACCTGCTTTTATGAAGATTACATGTGCTGACATAGTTCAAATACTTAGAAAGGTGCCCAATATTAGCAAGAAGCATATGTGTTAGTTATTATTATTTATTCAGAACATTTTTATTGATTTCTAATTTAATGTCATTGTGATCAGAGAACACAGGCTATATTATACTGGTTCCTTTTCTTTTATAGACTTAATTTTTCAGAGCAGTTTTACCTTCACAGCATATTTGTAAGGAAGGTGCACAGATTTCTCATATATACCCTGCACTACACATGCATAGTCAACTCCATTATCAGTATCCCCACCAGAATTGTACATTTGTTACCAAGGATGACCTTACATTGACACATCATAACCACCTAAAGTCCATATTTTACCTTAGGGTTTATTCTTGGTATTGTACTTAGCTGTTTGTACAATTATAAAATGACATATATTCATTATTATAATATCGTACAGAGTTTTCATTGCCCTAAAAAATCCTTTGTGCTCTGTCTGTTCATCTCTTCTTCCTTACACATCCCTGTAAATCACTAATCTTTTTATTGCCTCCATTTTTTTCCATTTCCAGAATATCATTTAATTGAATTATATTGAATTATATATTGAATTATATATTGAATTGAATTCAATATCATTATATTGAATTATATAGTATATAATCTTTTTAGATTGGTTTTATTCTTTTAGTAATAAGTATTTAAGGTTCCTCCATGTATTTGCATGGTTTGATAGCTCATTTCCTTTTAGTATTGGATAGTATTCTATTATCTATATGTACCACACTATCTGTTCACCTACTGAAGGGCAGCTTGGTTACTTCCAAGTTTTGTCAGTCATGAGTAAAACTGCTGTGTGGTTTTTATGGGAACATAAATTTCTACCTCCTTTGGGTAAATACCAAGGAGCGCAATTGCTGGGTTGTATGTTAAGAGTATGTTTAGTTTTGCAAGAAACAGCAAACTGTCTTAATGTGGCTGCATCCTTTTGCATTTCCAAAAGCAGTATGTGAGAGTTCTTGCTCCATGTCCTCATCAGCATTTGATATATGTTGATTCTTCATATTAGTTAAGATTTGCTTTGCTTCACGGCTTAATGGGTGGTTAGTTGTGTGAATGTTTCATGAATGCTTTATTCAGTATATGTCTTCTGTAATTGAATGTGAAATTCCATATTTGTTTATTAGATTAAACCTAATCATGTTGTCCAGATCTTACATATTCTTACTAATTTTATGTCTCTTTAATTTTTGATTACACAAAGAGGTATGTTACAGTTTCTCACAGTGATTGTAAATATACCAGCATCTCATGATTTGGTTAATGTTTTAAATATTTTGTATTTATGTTATTGAGATCATGAAAATATAGAATTCTAATTACTTCCTGATATTCTTTTTTCATTATCTGATGGCCATCTTTGTTCCTAGTAACTCCTTTCAGCCTTAATGTCTTTTTTGGTTTGATATTAAAGTAGTATTTTTTAGATTTTATTTTATTTATTTTTTATTTTTGTTTAAAAAATTAATATTTGTTTATATTTGAGAGAGAGAGAGACAGAGAGAGAGCAGGGGAAGGGAAGTGAGAGGGAGACACAAAATATGAAGCAGGCTCCAGGCTCTGAGCTGTCAGCACAGAGCTTGACGTGGGGTTCAAACTAGTGAACCATGACATCATGACCTGAGCTGAAGTTGGATGCTTAACCGACTGAGTTACCCAAGTGCGCCAGTATTCCTTACATTTAAAATTTATCATCCTATTATTTAGTATTTGTTTTATAAGTCTTCTTCCATGTGTGTGTTTTTTTTAAATCTTTCTGTGTTCCTTGTATTTTATAGTTTTGTCTCATAATAACATAAACCCAAAATCTAAAAATTCGAAGTATGTGCTTCTTTGTCTGTTAGTTTAATTTTGCTACTGTAATTAATGCTTGCTGATATATTTAGATTTATTTCTGTCTTCTGCTTTTAGTTTACAGTTATTTTTGTTTGTTTTAGAGTAAATTTATGGTAAAGCTTTCGAACATTTAAATGTATGAATCTAAAGTGTACATTTTGAGTTTTGATAAGCACATAAATCTGTGTAACCCATGACCTCAGATACTTTCAATTTCTAATATGCCTCTTTCCAAAGTTTTGTCCCACTTCTCCAGAGATGACTACTTTTCTCATTTTTTTTCCATCCTAGATTAGGTTTGCAGGTTTGTATTACTTCATATTAATGGAATTGTAAGATATGTCCTTTTTTTGTATAAGGCATCTTTTACTCCACATGATGTATGTGATATCCATCTATGTTGCTGTGTATACCAGTAGTTTATTTTTCTATTAGAAGAGAATGCTAGTATACCATAATTTGTTTAAATATTATTCTCTTGACTGACACCTGGACTGTTTCCAGGTTTTGGTTATTATGAATAAAGGGCTACTTATATTTATGCACAGGTCTTTCTGTGAAACAGACTTTCATTTTTCTGAAATAAACATGTAGGAGTGGGATTATTTGATCATAAGGTAGTTTTGTTTTGTTTTTTAGTTTTATAAGGAACAGACTCTTTTTTTTTTTCTGAAGAAGTTGTACCAATTTTACTATTTCACCAACAAATGTATGAGACTTCCAGTTACTGGAATTTAAGCCTTTGGTAAATTATACTTTTGAGTATAATCATTTTCATGTGGTTATTGGTCATTTATAGTTCTTCCTTTTTAAAGTCTCTGTTAAAATATTTTCCTAGTTTTTATTTTATTTATTTATTTTAATTTTTTTATCTTTATTTTTGAGAGAGAGAGATAGAACGAGAGTTGGGGAGGGGCACAGAGAGAGGGAGTCACAAAATCCAAAGCAGGCCCCAGGCTCTGAGCTGTCAGCACAGAGCCTGACATGGGGCTCAAACCCATGAAGCATGAGATCATAACCTGAGCCAAAGTCAGACGCTTAACCAACTGAGCCACCCAGGGACCTCATTGCTTGCTTTTAAATTGTTTTTTTTTCTTGGTATTATTAAGGATTTTTAAAAAATACTTTTATCTTTTCCTTCCTTCTGTTGAATTGTAATCATTTTCATTTTCTCTTATTTATCTCTTTCAAAAATTTGATGAAATAGATATTATTATTTCTATTTTAGATATGAAGAAACTATGGCCTATGCTACTTAAGTGACTTTTCCCCATAGTCTCATAAAGTCTCATAAGTAATCAGTGATCAGAATCTGATACAGGGAAGTCTAGCAACAAAACTTTTGCTCTTTACTACATTATGGTTCAAATAATAGTATGGGACTTAATGTGAGAGAGGGGTTTCTGTGGGCTCAGATGGTTAAGATAATAAGTGAGAATGATGGATTTTTGAGGAATGACTAAAATTTAGATAACTATCTATTACATAGTGGTGGTGAGGGGTATGGAGATTTAGAACATTACCTCCATGAAAACGTATATACCTTAGATGTAGTAATTAAACAGAGAGATGGACCAGAAAGTGACCTTGAAGTTCTAACTTATTTGAGGCCAGAAACTTTAACAAGTAATTGTTAATGTGTTTCAGTACATTACCAATTATAAGAAATATAATTTTCTTCTCCATTTTAAAAATATTACTCTCTGTCCTCTACTACTAAAATGGTTTGGCTCCCACAGCTCTGAATTAATAAAGTATTGATTTTTCTTAATACTTTTATTTAATGGGCATTTGAAAAAAATTGGGTACTACCATTCTTGAAGTAAGTTGGGTCAAGTTTGGAACCTCAGGATATTTTAACTTGAGAAATTAGGACAACTTCCATGATTACAGAATAGCTGGAATGGTAGGGCATTTAAGTTAGCTCAGTTTGGTGGGTGAATTCCTGAGAGATATTCTTTTTTTTTTTTTTTTTTTTTTATAATTATTGCAAGCACTTTATTTACATCATGGTAGAAGCTTAAGTACCATAAGAAGACATTGACAATGAATGAAATCTCACAATGAAATATGTTTCATGTTTTCAGCTCATGTGATTCCAAATCACATAAAAAATACTAATACATTTTTAAAGACAAATCACATGAAAATATGACATATACCACTTTAATTTAAACTTTATTAAAATTGTGGCTCAGTCAGTTGAACATCTGACTTCGGCTCAGGCCATAATCTCACAGTCTGAGTTCAAGCCCTGTGTCAGGCTCTGTGCTGACATATCAGAGCCTGGAGCTTGCTTCAGATTCTGTGTCTCCCTCTCTCTCTACCCCTTTATTAAAATTCACACTCCAGTGAAGCAAAAACTTGAATACTGGGTGAGAAAAATGAGCTAAATGATTACAAAATAGTCTTTAAAAAATTCTTAAATTCCCTTCGTGTTTAAAACAGATTAGATAAAATATATTTATTTTAAATACTATTATAACCTATTAATTTGATTTTAAGCAAAGCATATGGTTTGTCAAAAAAATAATACTGGGATTATATGAATATATACTCATGTGAATGATCATCAAGAAAGGTTTTTAATAAAGCAAGTTATTTGTTAAAGATAAATTTAATTTTGTTTTTCCCCTATAGTTTTCGTTTATAACAAATCATGGCTATTTGAACCCTCTGAATTTCTTCTTTTTCATTCAAATTCTTTCATCCCTAGCATCATTATATATTTCTATTGTATGGCTTCTTTTAGGATTTATGTATTACATATTATATTTAACGTGAATCTATTAATCTTTTCATAATGTTTTTTATTTATTTCTGAGAGAGACAGAGAGCATGAGCAGGGGAGAGTCAGAGAGAGAGGGAGATACAGAATCCGAAGCAGGCTCCTAGCTCTGAGCTAGCTGTCAGCATAGAGCCTGATGCAGGGCTCGAACCCACAAACCATGAGATCATGACCCGAGCTGAAGTCGGACGCCCAACCGACTGAGCCACCCAGGCGCCCCTGTGAATCTATAATCTTATGATGCTTCTTATATTTTTGGTAAAGATCACTTCCAATTTGCATTCTCTGAAAGAAACAAATTTAATTTTAGATTTGAAATTATTTTACCTACAGCTTCTAACTGAAAAGGCAACCCAAACATTTTTATAGATTTTTAAATGTTCATTTATTTATTTTGAAAGAGAGATAGAGAGCAAGCAGTGAAAGCGTAGAGAGAGAAGGGAGAGAGAGAGACAGAGAATCCCAAACAGGCTCCATGCTGACAGCTGATGTAGGGCTTGAACTCACAAACCGCAAGATCATGACCTGAGCCTAAATCGAGGCTTGATTGCTTAACCAACTGAGCCACTCAGGTGCCCCACAGCCCAAACATTTTTTAAAAGAATTGACTTAACTTATTTCTATAGTTGGGAAGGAAATATTAGAACTTAAGTTTACTGTCAAATTTAAATGTTCTATAATATACAAAGCATACGTATTTAACATATGAATTAAAAGTAAACAGATAAATATTTAATTATATATGTATGCTCAACCATTTTACTAATAGAGGAATCCTATATTTGGTTTGGAGACTTCACCAGGTCAGGGAGGGAAGTAAAAGATTAAAAGATTTGTTGTGAAAAATCATCTCTTGAGAGATATTCTAGAAGGGATTCAAAGACCTGTCAGAAGTGCAGGGAAGAGAATCATATAAATACATAAAGTTCTGTGGATTTAGTGGCCTATAAACAAGGTTACTTTTTTATTCTGTTTATTTAGTGATAACCCTCTTTTTCCATTTTAAAGCAGTACAAGAATTTCTCCTTTGGTAATTCTGCTTTATGGTTACCCATCTTGTTAGTGTTGCATGCTCTGAACTAGTAAGTAGTATAACTAAAGAAAAATATAGCTTAAATCTTTCTGTTTATATGAATGAAACTAATTTAAACATAAGTTAATGTGTTCTTTTAAGCTTCAACCCTTTGTGACACTTTAAGGCTTAGATTCTTTGTCAACTCATGTCTACTTCTTTTAGATGCCTATAATTGTTTCCTTGGCATTTTGCTCAATGTGTACACACCCTGAGAGGCTGTATGTGGTGCTCAGAAGACTTGAGTTCAGCTTAAGGACATTTGACAAAGGAGAACTTGTTTGAGTTCCAAACTATCTGATTTTGAAGGAAAGGATTAAGGGGTATGGTATAAGGGAAGAAAAATTGTCAGCATCAATGAAGAATAACCTCACCTACCTCTTTTGTATCTGGCCGACTGTGAAGATGATAGGTAAATAAAGCTGCCTGTTTTCCTGTCACTCTGAGTATATTCCTATCACAATGTTTATATAATATTGTAGTCAAAGTCCAATAAATTGCATAAGTTTCAGAATAAACCTAACTGGTTGAATTTCTTACGATTATTGTTTTTAAGAGAATTTATATTTCTGATATTGAGCAAGAAAATTTCTGATGTTGAGCATTTGAAAATAGGTCCAAAGTTTGACAAAATATCAAATTTCTGCATATAGAACGTTATAGCTCTATGTGGAGATTTTAGAATTTTTCTTTGTCATTATTATTAAGGCAAAGTGGCTTCTTTATGAACCAGTTACATATGAAAACTCAAACAATGGTAGATTTATAAGTAAAGTCAGTACTTATACACTCTGTTGTATTGACTTTAATGAAAGTTGCAAGTGAGTAATTTGGTTGCTCACACAAGAGCCAATTAATATTCCTTTAGTGAGTACAGCTTTCTATTTTCAGAGTCCACTTCTTACATGGAGCAATTGTTACTGCCTGTATTATTCTTTAAGAAGCTTAGGACAGTCCTTATATTAAACTTTAAATACTCTGTCTCCAAGGTTTATCCAAGAACTGGAATGATGAAGTTAATCTTTGAAACTTTTCAATTAGTGTATTAACTTAAGTACTATTTTTAGTATCACTGTGCTTTGCAAGTCATCTGGTTAATGTGTTTCCTTCTGCAGGATTTTACCAGAGCATAGCAATTGGAACGCAGAATAAGCATTAAGAGACTTTTCTTTGTGCTTGCATTTGGTTATAAGGAAAACTTTTTTCATTTGTTGTTTATATCCTTTTAGAAGGTGCTCCTTAAAATGAGTGGGATTAAGCATTCTGTATTTTAGCACCATGTCAAGATGAATAGATATGATTATCCAAATAGATTCCCTCAAAGGATAATTTTTAATTTTTGTGGAAGTGTGCATCAGAAAAAAGGGAAAAGCAGGTTCTGTATTTTCAGCTTTTTCTTGACAAATACTGGTGTTGTAAATTATCCAGCTGTTCTTCCTCTGTATGGATTTTGTAGTACTCAGAGCAATTTATAGGTCTAGGGTGCAGCTGCTGAAAGTCATTTATTTTCAGTTCTGTGTTAAATCCATCATATACAAATACATTAGCATTCAGTACAGAGCTCAAAGGCTTAAGACATTTCTTCCCTTCTGGGCTGCTGTCTTGGCAAATGTTTGTAGGATATACGGAACAGCACCCAAAAATTATTAGGTTGATATGTACTTTTAGAAAGACTTCTTTTAGTATTCCTATTTGGAGTATTTGAAATCCATTCATTTATTGATATAAAAAGAACAGTCAAAATGAGTCTTCTTGTCAACATTAACAGATTGGTAATACTAATGTGCTTACTTTTGACAAATTAGGATGTCATCTTGGTCTGTTCATTTGTCTTTCCTGCCATATGTCTACTATTCAGATCTGTTTAGTTTTTAGAAATTTAATTAATTGCAATTTCTTTGGAGGAGCACCTGCTTGAAAATAAGGGAAATTTTCATATCCTAGTTTCTTTTCTATTTGAATATATCTATTCTACCTAAGTATAAATACATAGCTTGTAAAGATCAGTGTGTGTGTTGCTTGCTTATACTTTCTTTAAAATGCCTCTTGCTGTTTCCCAAATGATGTGAATTTGAAATGTATACATTGCTTGAGAATAATGATATTTCTTAAAATATGTGACCGGATATCTGTTCAGGCAATGTGACTTTCTCCTTACTACCTATTAATGTTGAATGAAGCATGGCTCTTGTTTCTTCCCTTTGAATCCCTCCCATGTATATTTCAGGTTAGTTTTTCTTAATAATAATAATGGATGGGTCACTCATTTCTCAAAACCCTTTAATAACTCCAACATTTGGTTACATGAGTTATAAAATGGTTAACCTGACTCTCAAGGAGTCCTATGGTCCATTCCCAGACTATTTTCTTCATTTACTTTTTACTCTTCCTCTTCATTCACATTATGATGCAGCCAAAATGAGTGACTTGCTACACTGACATGTGCTGTATCTTCCTTCTCCCATTCTTTATTGATACTATTATTTTACTCCCAGATAATTCTCTATCTTCACATATTCAATTTCAGCCTATTTTCAAAGAGCATCTGTTCCATGGTCCTCTGAATTATAAGTAATTTTCTCTACTCTTCACTTTATCTACCTGTTTTATACCCCTATATAATTTTTCACATTTTTATAGTAATTGCCATGTCTATCTTATGTTTCTTATAAGGTTATAAACTCCTGGGTGATAGCGACTGAAATATTTTATTAAAAATTTTTTCAATGTTTATTTATTTTTTGAGAGACAGGGAGAGACAGAGCATGAGTGAGGGAGGGGCAGAGAGAGAGGGAGATACAGAATCCAAAGCAGGCTCCAGGCTCTGAGCTGTCAGCACAGAGCCCAATGTGGGGCTCAGACCCACGAACTGTGAGATCATGGCCTGAGCCAAAGTTGGATGCTTAACCGACTGAACCACCCAGACACCCTGAGACTTAAATATTTTAACTTTTATCTCTTACAAAGCTTAGGACATATATAATAGGTATTTAATTAATATCTATTGTCATTAGCTGGAATTTATAGTTAATAAAATAATCATATGACTGAAGATTAAGTAGAAAATATTCAATTTTTATTGAGAATGATTCTGAGATATGCATTTCCTAGTCTTAATAAATATAGTACTACATATTGAAAGTACTTTATTTGAGGGATCCTGGGTGGTTCAGTCAGTTGAGCATCTGATTCTTGATTTTGGTTCAGACCATGATCCCAGGTTTGGGATCCACTGAGTGTGAAGCCTGCCTAAGATTCTCTCTCTCTCCTGCTCTGCCCCTCTCCCCCACTTGTTCTGTCTCTCAAATAAAAAAAGTAATTTATTTTTGATAATGATTGAGATTATTTTTCTCCCAGGTTTGTTGAGATATGATTGACATAAAACATTGTGTAAATTTAAGGTATACAATGTGTTGATTGGTTATAGTTATATACTGCAAAATAATTGCCACCATAGTGTCAGTCAATACCTGCATCACATCACATAATAATCATTTTGTGTGTGTGTGTGTGTGTGTGTGTGTGTGTGTGTGTGTGTGTGTGATGAGAACATTTAAGATATACTTTCTTAGCAACTTTAAAGTGGAAAATATTATTAGCTATAATCACTGTATAGTGGATCCTCAGAATAATGATTGAAATTCTTCAAGCATTCATGTGACCTTCACTAAAAATTCTCATTGTAAAAGTATAAAACATGATACAGAGAAACCCACTGTTTTAAATAGTTAATTTTGGGGCACCTGGATGACTCAGTCAGGTAAACATCCACTTCTTGATTTCAGCTCAGGGCATAATCTTGCAGTTCCTGAGGTCCAGCCTCATTTCAAGCTGTGCTGTCATCAGCAGGGAGCCTGCTTGGGATCTTTTTTCTCCCTTACTCTCCACCCATCCCCCACTCATACATGCACTCTCTCAAATAAACTTAAAAAAATAAATTTTTGATTTTATCAGGAGATGAGCAAGTATTGAGTTCTTTATTCCTATTATGAGTTTTGTTTTCTGAATATCTGATTCAGTATACCAAAGACAAATTCCTCTTATTCACAGACTTGTTATTTATGATTGTTTTTTATAAAAATTTTAGTTATTAATGTTTTATCAAGTGACCAAGTTCTCAGATAGTATTGAAAAGCTTAAAATGAAAAATAGTAGCCCCTTGCTTAGTCCCTTTCTATTTTCCAATTATTCTCGGTAGACACTGTTACTAAATTTTTTAGCTGTTTCTTCTGATATTTAACTCCATGTTTGTACATGATCAGAGAAAACTGCTGTTTTCATTTAATTTTACTTATATCAAAATAATACATACAAAGAGTCAAATAATGCTACATTGAAAAATGGCAATCCCATGTCCCAAATTTCTTATCTTCCTTTTCTCATGCCTCTGAGGCAACTATTTTAAGTTTTATTTTATTCTTCTAGTATTTATTATTACTATAATTTTATAACACATAATATACTATTTTTCCTGATTTCTCAATATTAGATCTCTATTGACTTCCTTTTAGAGTAGATTAGGATTTAGTTTCTTATGGCTCTACACACATACACACACATACACACATACACTGATCTTCCTCATATCTTTTCAATAGAGTTACTTTAGTTTTTGGTTGAATCAATAGTAAGTGATTATGGTCTTATGACTATGTCAATATTTTTTACTCTAAATCATACAGTGTAATATGATTATAGTTTGAGCCTATATAACTTTTTGTTTTTTCCAAAGTTACTAGTTGTTTGTCATTTATTTGCTTAGTTTTTCATAAATCTACTACTTCAGGCTCCCAGACTTTTTGAATAGTCTGAAGCTCCTGCCGATGTGATCAAATATATTGTCACATCAGGATAGACTAGGTTACCTGCAGTAACAAATATGCCCAAAATATCAATGGCTTTCAACAACAAAAATTTTATTTTTAATCATAATATTTTTTCACTGTGGGTCAGCTGCATATCTGTCCACATTTTCTTCCCTGGAAGATTCAAAATGTTTGGAGCAACTGCTATCTAGAATATTGCCAGTCTTGTGTCAGAGGAAGAAAACTAAAACTACATGCCTGCTCTTAAGGTTTCTGTGAAGCGTCACATCAAAACATGTTTCATTGGCAAAAGGAAATCAATGGCAAATAGCCTGCTATATATACAGTAGGAAAGAAAAATCCTCCTCCTGAGAGGAGTAGAGAATATTTTTAAACAGTAATACAGTTTGCTACCTACATTAAGTAAAATGTAAGTTTAATTTTTTAGTGCTCATTACTGTTTTCTATTTTTTTATAGCATCTCATTCTTACATTAAATTGTAATTTTAACATCTTCATATATCTTTCTGCTAATACTGATTACAATTTTTACTGATGTTAGGGAGGAAGACCTTCCTGTGCCTTTCAAGGTCCTTCTAACTGGACTTAGAATCAATTTTTTATTTATTTTTTTTAAACTTTTTTTTTTTAATGTTTTATTTATTACTAGGAGAGAGAGAGAGAGAGAGACAGCGCGAGCAGGGGAGGGTCAGAGAGAGAGGGAGTCACAGACTTAAGCAGGCTCCAGGCTCTGAGCTGGCAGTCAGCACAGAGCCCGACGCGGGCCCGAACCCACGAACCGCGAGATCATGACCTAAGCGAAAGTCGGACGCTTAACCGACTAAGCCACCCAGGCGCCCCTAGAATCAATTTGACATGAGAAAGATTAATAGGAGAAAATCAAATTTATTAGACGTATGTATGGGGAATCCACACAGACATGAAATCACAAAGACAGTGAGGCAATATAAAGCTTATTGGAGCTAAAGAGAGGGGTAGGGTCTGATGGTACATAGAGGAGGAAGGCCATTAGCAGGAAGGTAAAAGGAGGTGTTTTGAAAAACAAAAATTGTCCTGATCTCTATCCCTTTCTAAAAGTAACAATTTTCTTCTTCCTGCTGAGTATGTTATTATATAGATAAGTTTCTTAGGTAAAGGGGAGTCTCTGTTAATAGCTCTCTTCCTGGTACAGGCTCTCCTTTCCAATGTAAATTTAGGCAGTTGAGGACCAAGAAGAGAGCTTTTTGTCTCTTCTTGAAGGAATATCTGCTGGGTTTTGTTTTGATTACTTTTAACTCAAAAGCCTATCTTGGGCAGCCTGCCCTTGGCCTCTACAAAGATTTTTTTTTTCTATTTCCAGCATCTGTCAGTTTTTTCCAGGTCTTTTTTTTTTTTCTCTTTCTTTATTTTGATTTGTTTCACATTGGAGCATTTCATCAAATATTTGATGATTCTATGGTGTCAGTCTCCATTGAATGAGGTATTAAAACTGCTGATGTGAGGATCTGGGTTTTTTTTCATGTTTTATTTATTTTTGAGAGAGACAGACAGCATGAGCAGGGGAGGGACAGAAAGAGAGGAAGACACAGAATCCGAAGTCAGGTTCCAGGCTCTGAGCTAGCTATCAGCACAGATCCTGATTTGGGGCTTGAACCCACAAACCACGAGATCATGACCTGAGCAGAAGCCAGATGCTTAACCAACTAAGCCACCCAGGTACCCCGTGTGAGGATCTGTTTCTAGGCCTTGTAGACTGGCCTACTTCATTTTGTAATCTTTTGCGTGTTGAGAGCCACAGCTTTTCTGGGGAACATCAAACACGAGAATAAAGATATTTTTCTCAAAGCAGATAATTTTTTTTTCAAGTAAGCAATCATTCATTTCTTGCATATGTAGAAGATGCCATGTCCTAGCCATTTGCTGGGATAATCTGGATAGAAGATGATGTGGGGGAGGGTCTCATAACAGTATGTAGATTTTAATTAAACATTTTTTTCTTGCCTTAGGTTTTACCCTTGCTCTCCTTAGTACCTGAAGTCTTTGGGTATTGAGCTTCTCCAGTTAAATTTTTCTCTTGAAAATTGTAATACTCTGTTAGTATTAGTACCAGTATCCAGTAATACTCTCTTAGTCTTAGTGCCAGTGTTCAGTGCAGGAGATGGGAAAAAGGTGCATGTAGGTATTCTATGCTTCATTAATAATAGGCTTTGTGTCTTGAGCTTCTCTAAGGTTTCTGTGAAGTGAATCCACTTTTTTTTCTGATCTTTATCACCTCTCTTTAAGCTATACCTTTCTTCTCCCTGCTATATGATATCTATCTTTCAATAGCTTCCCTACCCCAAAATGTTGAAAATCTCATTCAATGATGTCTTTTCTTTTCTTTGGGTGTGTCCTCTCCTCCTTTACCATTTTAGTGAAGATAGGGATGGGGTGGGGAGAGAAGATAAAAAAGTTATGGTCAAAGGGCACCTGGGTGGCTCAATTGGTTAAGCATCCAACTTCAGCTCAGGTCATGATCTCATGGTTCATGGATTTGAGCCCTGTGTCATGGATTTGAGCCCTGTGTCAGGCTCTGTACTGATAGTTCAGAGCCTGGAGCCTGCTTAGGATTCTGTGTCTCCCTCTCTCTTTGCCCTTCCTCTGCTTGCAGTCTGTCTCTCTTATCAAAAATGAATAAACATTAAAAAAATGTTATGGTCAAGTCACCATAAGTCTGTTGGTGAAATATCAAAGTAATTATGGATTATCAACAGCACATAGTGTGGAACTTTGTAGTAGAAACTCTGAGAATGATAGTTGAACGTGATTATTCTAGAAGATGGAAATATGGAGAGAGCTGTGCTAATCCCAGAAGTGGGACTGAAAAGGACTTGTACAAGTTAGGGCAAATGGACAAGAAGATCTAGTGTACAGGGTTTGTTAGCTTGGAAAGACATTTAATTGTAATTAAAACATTACAGTGTTTTAATTTTCTTAAGAGTAAGAAAATTCTATTAGTGTGGTAGCTGCTTTCAGAAGTTTACCCTTGATGCAGAATCATTGTATATAATTGTTACTTTCAAAATACTAGAATTAGATTTTCCAATATTTTAAAAGATGCTTTCATAATTACTTATTTTGGGAATGCATCATATAGTAGAAAGGTTATACAATTCATGGGCTATTTGGGATGTAAATTGTACTTTGTCACTTTATCAGAGGGTGAACTTCCATTTCCAAAATTTCGTGAATCCAGGAAGTTATGGTATCTGTAATGGGAAGAAGATAGGAGAAAATAAACACTTAAAGGACAAAGCCAGTCAGGTGGAAATGTAAATACAAAATGGATTAAGTTCCAATGACCAGGCATTTAATAAGAGTTCCAAATTCATAGCTGTTATGAATTTTGGAAACACACTGAGGCTTTGGAGGCAGTGACTTGGACTGGAATCATGTTTCTCTCACTATCCAATGAGGTATGTTACTTAACTTCTTTGTGTCTCAGTTTCCTAATAAAACAGGTAAAATACTAACTTCATTAGTTGTTTAGAAGATATAAGTGAGATAATGTACCTAGAACATAGTAAGCCCTTAATAGTTATTCTATCTTTAAAAATATTTAATAGTGAGTTTTGCAGAGGGAATCTGAGGCACAAAGAAAAAAGGTCTTAAAAGTCAGCCAGGCTTTAGTTTAATCATACTTCTGGTTTTTTTCAGTGGCATGACTTTGGGCTAGTTATTGATCCTCTCTGAGCTTCTTTCCTTTGCTTACCAATGGATCTATCTGACTCAAGTATACTAAGTCAGATAAAATATGTTGTCTCTGGCCCATAGTAGATCCTCAATATACTGCAGCAAATATTAATTTTTGGTATTTCTTGGGGCACCTGGGTGACTCAGTCCATTATACACCTGACTCCTGATTTTGGCTCAGGTCATGATCTCATGGTTGTGAGACTGAGCTCTGTGTCAACCTCCATGCTCAGCATGGAGCCTGCTTGGAATTCTCTCTCTCTTCCTTTCTCTTTGCCCCTCCCCCACTCATGGTCTGTCTGTCTGTCTCTCTCTCTCTCTCTCTCTAAAAATAAATAAATAAACACTAAAACAATTTCTTTGATATTTCCTAAATATGAAATATTATAACAGAATAGCTCCTATTTAATCCTAGTTCAAATGTTTGCCTGTTTTTTAAAAGAAGTGTTCTGACAGATACACACATAGCAGTAAAAAGCTGACATTACCAAATTGCTTTATTGTCTGACACTTTTTTTTATTACATTCCAGTCCCAATAGCTTTGTGACTTAAATGTAAATTTCATCTCATCAGCGTTACCTCATTTATTGGAGTTGAAGTTTTCCTTCCCTGGGGTAGATGTCCTTTTCTGCTCTGATTTGCTAGTTCTTCACCAGTGACAGAAGAATTCTCATTACTCAGTCCTGCCAGCAGTGGAAGTGTGTGTAAATCCTCAGAGTCTAGGGTGTGAATCAGTTGGCATTTTATAGAATTTCACATCTGGTACTTTTTTTTTAGCCTGCATATTCTTTCCCTGGTGTAGAAAGAAGAGGTTATGAACAACTTCCTTACCAAGATGAAGCAAGGAGGCTACAAAGAGGAAGGTGGAGGTCTTTTAGTAGCACTCTAAAAACCCTCTTGAAGGATGAGGCATTTTTCTTTTTTTATAAATAGGTGCTTATAAATTATGAAAGCAACCATCTGCACTTGTTAACATACCTCTTGGACTCTAATGCCAAAGGAAAAGATTTTACACAGTTCTCCATGCCACAAATCAATGCATTACTAACTTTTTCTCCACCTCTGACTTTTATCTCTCAAAACAGTGCTAAGACTTCCAGGAAAGTTGTTGAAAGTAGTGTTTATGATGGGATAATAAAAAGATACCAGATCACAATAGTACTAGGTCTGAAAGTACTGGAATCCCATTAGGTTTTAAACTAGAGTGCTGTTTTGGGCTTTTGGGAGGTGATGAAGCTGATGGCTAAAACAAGAGTTCATTTGTAAAAGCAGAGCCCCATGGCCCTGTAGTGATGTTTGGCTAGTTTGAATAAATATTCTCGCCACTGCTCCTTATATGAGGTTGGATTGCTTGGCATCTGGGCCTGCTAACTTACATAGACTTCATTTACTCCAAGTACTGTGTTATGGCATCAAGCTCTCTTCCCTTCCCCCCACTAAATAATTCGTATAAGCATGTAAGATGTTAATTACTTGAATTTGTACAGTTCTTTCTTTTTAAATATTTTCCCATCAAAGACTGATTTAAAGAACCCTGGAGCCTGTCATTTCAGAATGAGTGGTAATTTACTGTGTTGCTTGCCTTCGCTGATTATCAGTGCTATTTTTCACCTCCTCTTTGTGTTATTTTGCATTATCGTTTTTGGCATTATCTCTGCTTTTGTGAAATTATTTTTTTCTTGACAAGTTTTAAATCACTTTAGGCTTAATCTTCATGCTTTAACTTCTTCCTCTTTCTGCCTCTGGTAGGGATATTTCTTTCCCAAAGATCCGTAGGCAGTGGATCTTTTGCATTTTGCATTCTTTACAGGCACTTTTTATTAAGCCACAGTGGGACTGTGAGCTGTTTATTTTCTTTTTTAAAGCAATTATAGTTTTTGTGATTTGTAGAACTGTAGACTTCTGTGACAGTCATAGATCCTGTTAAAATTTTATACCCTAGATTTCCTTTGTAAAATATCTTAATAATCTAGTATTATGTCCTGAGGTAGGTGCTATATCTAACTAATGTAAGCTGGAAAATCTCATGGTCATTAGTAATAAACTCCTCTCTTCTCAAAATATACATTATTATCTCCAGTCAGCTACAGAGCCAGTTGACCTCCTTGAGTGGATTCCCTACTTTATGACTTTTGAAGAAAGTCATAGAAAAGTTAAGAAAATCAACCTTTTTGATCTACATATATAGCAATTTTTACAACATAGTAGATTATTAGATTGCATAAGGTCTCCTGTTATTTATTATGGGCATTAAAATTCTCAGATGCCAATATAGTATTCATTCTATTTCATGTGAAATTTGTGATTTTTAATTATAATCATTGCATTTTCTCTCTTTCCATTTTTCCATTTATTTTTAGTCTAACAAGGTATAAGACCATTATTTTCTTTATTGAAATTTAGTGATTTATACTTTGATTTCTTGTTCTAAATGCTATTCTGGAGCTTTTGACTAACAAATACATTCTAATTTTTGTTTCTTTATCTCTTAAGTACAAATGATATTATACTATCAACCTCTAAACTATTAAAACATATAGAGTAGTATATTTAAATGAGGTGCTGTGTGTAAACCTCTAAAAATAGTACCTGACACATAGTAAGTGCTACATTAGAGTTAGCTGTTAGTTAATTTTTAAAGCTATTCACATTTTATTCAAATAGCAGAAATCTGTGTAGCTGCATATGTAAAGAAAAGTAAACACAACTCCAAGCAGCATCTTTGAAAATGAGTCATTTTCCCTTTGATTTTTTTTGAATTATTTTTTAATTCCAACTACTACTTGCTGACTATATTGAGTGCTGTAGTTTTGTTTTTTTTTTAATGTTTTATTTATTTCTAGGAGAGAGAGAGAGACAGCGTGAGCAGGGGAAGGTCAGAGAGAGAGGGAGTCACAGACTCAAACAGGCTCCAGGCTCTGAGCTGGCAGTCAGCACAGAGCCCGACGCGGGGCTCGAACCCACGAACCGCGAGCTCATGACCTAAGCGAAAGTCGGATGCTTAACCGACTAAGCTACCCAGGCGCCCCTGAGTGCTGTAATTTTGTGTTTTTATACTAGAGACCATTAAATTATTTTGAATAAATGTATGTACTTGAAATTATAGCCTCTTTGAGCTATAAAAGTGATCTAATTCAGGGAAGACTCAAGGATATTTTTAGGTGCTTTATATTCATAAATCTGTTGATGTTATGCAGTGTTTCTTTTTTTTTTAATTTTTTTTAATGTTTTATTTATTTCTAGGAGAGAGAGACAGCGTGAGCAGGGGAGGGTCAGAGAGAGAGGGAGGGAGTCACAGACCGAAACAGGCTCCAGACTCTGAGCTGGAAGTCAGCACAGAGCCCGACGCGGGGCTTGAACCCACGAATCGTGAGATCATGACCTAAGCGAAAGTCGGACGCTTAACCGACTAAGCCACCCAGGTGCCCCTATGCAGTGTGTTTCTAAGCCAGAACTAATGAGAAAGCACACCTCTGTCTTCTCCTTACTCTACTTCATTATGCATTATATAATCGGTCTTCATATCAAAGTGCTTTAATTTGTTAGTCATTGTAAAATGCCTCCCTCTTGGCACCCACAGTGTTGATATTGCTGATATACAGCTTTCAAGATGTTGTTTTTGAAGACCATTCATGTATTTTTCAAGTTTCATGATTAATTCTAAGACCTTTTAACTCCTTGAACTTAGTTAAATTGTAGACAGTGTTCTTAGCATCTCTCTTCATTTTAAAGCTCGGCCTTACATTTAGTTTGCAGAGATTTTGAATATCTTCTGTGTGCATTCTGTAATCTCATCATTCCAGAGTATCTGCTTGTCAATGTGAGCTGTCTTTGCGTACACAAATAATCAAGGTTATCAGGATTAGCCCTAGGCAAATTTTGGAGCACAGGAACACTCTCATTAAAAAATATTCCCAGGTCAGATTTATAGGCAGACTGACCACATGAGTGATCACTGAGCCTCTTCTATATTAGAGCACTTTATGCTTTTAATTTCTTTTGTTAAATAAATGGATTTATCAATGGAAAAATCTAACATGTTGTGATTTCAATGTTATCAACACTTACAATGTTTGAATTACAAAGACATTATGGCATTATAAGGAGGGTACTTCTTGCCTAATGGATTAAGAATGAAATTCTAGGTGCTTGATATGAGAGATATTTTAGAATGAGAGAACTTTCTGGGCATCTGTCAAATGACAGCTACCATCTTTTGTATCAGACGGTCCCTAAAGTTATTTTTTGGAGAAAGTATTTTATATTTGTTGTCAGATATTTCCATTAGGACTACTTATAAAGGGAAAGGTAATTATAAAGGAACAGCAAATCCCATAGTATATTTTGAGGCCTATTGATACTCAGGGCTTCCCTTCTGCGTTCTGGCTACATTAGATTCTCTTTCAAATGTGGCATCCCCTTCTCATCATGATTTTGCATTCCTTAAAACCTAGGTTCCTTGAGTGAGACACACCTAACCTGTGTGGTCTTTCTCCCTTCAGATCATGACTATTATTTAGGAAATGACACTTATTATTAGGTTAATTTATTACTTAGTACAGTGCTAGTGTATATAATATATGCATAAGCAAATGTATTTTGTTTGATTAATTACTTCCTTAGGGGTATTAGCATCCAATAAAAGACTATTAAAAAGATTAGGCTTTAATCCAAAGAAATGAATTTATAATGGTGGAACTGCTTAGACGAGTAGAGGTGTATTTAGAAAGGAGGCCTTTCCAATACTGTTTCATTCACACTTTGTAGGAAACGGCTTGTGCTACTTATGAACCTGCTCCATTGGAGTGATGGTAGGAAAGAGGCAAAGTCAGAGAGCAAGGCCGTCTGGCATCCTGAAAGTGAGAATATGTTTTCTAATTAAGCAAAAACATAGAGGGTCATGGGAGTTAGAAACAAGGAAGCTGGAACATAGAGTAGTATAAAAATAGTAATGAAATAGGGAGCAGGGAGCAATCTTGGGGATATATATATATATTACATATTATATTATATTCCTTATAATTTAAGTACTTTCACATACACATTATCTTTGTATAATCTTTTCACTCTTTATGATAGGATTATTGTTCACTTTGTAAAGTGATCCAAGGCTCTGAAGTAAATGATTTACTCAAGGTCTTATTGACTTGCTAATAAGCAGGTGAGCCAAGATTATATTTGGATCTTCCTAAATGCTTTTTTTTTTTTTGGTTGGTTGTTTTTATATAATACAATTTCAGAGTCAGGCTGAGATTTGAGGTTTTGAATTTATTATCAGAGTCCCAAGGCTGATAAGAAAGGTGTTGTAAAGATCTGTCATTAATATTTATGGATGAAAACATGGGGAGACAACCAAGAGACACACTAAAAGACTGAATGTAGTAGGTTTTACCCTGGTATATTTAGGTTCTATAGAATGGGGACTTGGGTTATAATAGTATTAAGTTGCTAAAAACTAAAAAGAAATGGGAATATTTATAAGTATTTTAAAAGAATATTGTTAGAGAATATTTGAACATTTCTAATACAAAAACAATATTTGGCCTACAACAGAGTATATGTAAGTTACATACTGAATGCAATGAATTCTTACATATTTCTTTACTGAGAAAATGACTGAGTTTTAAGATCCATGCAGCAGCTAGGGTTTTGATTTTCATGGAACTGGGTATCACTGAAGTTTAAAAAAATATTACAGGCTCAACAGAGTATCATAAAATATTGCTAGATATTCACCTTTGGAAAACTATATATGGTTACTGTAAGAAAATGTGGATATTATGAAAAATATATTCAGAAATAATCACTATTGAAATGAATGATGAAACTCAGATTTTTGAAAATGATTGCATCTGTAGATGGAACAAGGGAAGGGTTTATCTTTCTTAATTTCCACATCTCAGGTGCCCAGTGGATTGTCTGGCACACAGTAGACCCTTAATAAATGGTGAGGAATTGATGACTTCATGAATTCTTGAGCATTTGGGTTGGTTTTGTTAATATTTGTGATTTAAGTAGAGTCAAATGGTGATTACTTTCAGAGCCTTAAAGTCATAACTGAAGACTCCTAGCTATCTCTTTCAGAAAAATTTTCAGATATATTCACGGAAATCTGCACACAGCTTTAATTCTAATTTAAATTTCAGTTATGTTATGTATTTATTATTGCTCTTAACTGAAGAACAAATTCAGTTTTCCTTATCCAAATAGTCTAACAAAACAAGTAAAAAAAAAAGTGCTTAAAAAGATAGGGAACTTAATGAATGCTTAAGTGTAAAAATTATGAAAAAGAAAAACATGCATAAAACAGTAGTCCACCCATTGTTTAAGAGGACCCATACTTGCGTTTGGTGGATTCGAGGCAGTGTACTAGAGCATCCTTATCAAATATAAAACATCACTATGGAGAACATGATTACGAATATAAAACAAACAAAAGCCAAAGTTATAAGCTATCTCCCTGTAATATTTCACACTTTATGTAATAAGGCATTCATGTAAGAACATAATTAGAAGCAAGAGCACTGCCCAAGTCTAATGTGAGAAAATTAATGTGGTAATGAGAACATTAGCTTTTGCCTTCTCTGGTTTAAACTGGAATTTGTGCTTTTAACATTGCACTCTAGGAGCCTTTATACACTTTATTCTCTAAATTACTTTTTGAGTTAAAAAATCTCAAACCCTGTCTTTAACTCCCCAAAAGCCTCTTGTTTTTAAAACAACAGGCTCAGAATTATAGCAATGCAATTATCACTCACACAGTGGTTTTAAAAAGCTCAGCCGTGTAAGCATCACATGATGATTCCAGAAACTATTTAGATCACTATTGTTTGCTATTGTTTTATAGTTATGAAATGATTACCCTCTATCAGAATTCTAAAATTATAAACATATTTATAGTGGAAAAGTGGTGAAATGTCTTACTCATAGTGTTTACGTAAGCATAAAATATTAGCAAGAATGTTTTTCCTTTCATTTAAAGGAAGACATAATAAACAGAATTTGCATTTTGCCATTTTAATAAGTTATTTAACTAAACTCTTCTTTTAAATTCTTAAACATTTATGTTGGTATTGTTATTTCATTAAAAAATACTGCTAGGTATTTTAAGTGTCCATAATGTTGCAGTTTTGCTGGTTTTCCCCTCTGTTGCTCTGTTACCTTCCTTATTTTGATCTTAAACAATCCTAAGTAAAGCTTAGATTGAATATTTTATATTGTATTCTCTTTCTCCTTCCTGGTGGGAAATAAATGACTAGTCTCACTTGGAAACTTTCAAAGCAATGTTAAATTCCCAGATAGTTAACCCTAAGAGAATTGCTAGAGTATCCTATCTTATGTCATTTAATTCAATGTAGGGATAAGACGTTTTTTGGAGAAAAAAACATCATCCTTATTGGGTGACCTTTCATCCAGATAAACATCCATAATGAATAAATATGTGAATGATGGGATTTATGTGTCCCATTAGTTTCTCCAAAAAGGGACATAAAGCTACATGATTTTTTACGATTTATATGTAGTGTTGATTTAATAATAAAATAAATTTAATGTCCTAATATCTTTAGCTGTTAAAATGGATCAAAAGAAGCCATTTGGTAAGACAATGAGGTGATTAGATAAACAATTTAGAATGAAGCCTAATTGTGGTATAAATTCAAGATGACAAGGTGTTGCTTCTGTAGTATCAAGAATGTGTTGTTCAGTGAACAATCAATGCAGTCAGAAAAAATTTACTCCAACTTGTAGAAAGAGAGCCAAAAGACAGGAAAGGTGGGGGCAAATAATGGTTTTGCTAATAGTTTACGTGGATGAAATTTTTAAGATCCAATGGTCTTAGTGTAGTCGAGGTCATTTCATTGAAAGAGAAAAGAATGAAATTGAAAAATTATGAGAATTTCAGAGGAGAAAATAGATAATTTTCCTGCTGCTATTCTTGTCTCTCTTATCCATTGTATCTACTAATGCCTATATAATATTTTATATTTAAATTATTATTTCTCTGGTGCCTATTTTCAGTCTTAGGAATTCACTAAGCAGGATTTCATGCTGTACTGAAAAAAATTAGATGTGTTTTATGCCACTTGATAGCTGTATTACACTGAACAAGCCATTTTTTCTTTATTTTCCTATGCAATGGGCATAATATAGTGGGATCAAATTGAAAATGTATAGAAAACTAAAGCACTGTGAACCTCTACTAGGATGTTTTCCATTCTCATTGGAAGGCCACAGTGGTTAAGCACTTGGGCTCTGCAGCCAGAGTATTTTGATTTAAATCTCACTTCCACAACTAACTAGCTTTTTGACTTTAGAAAGTTACTTAACATTATCTGTAAAATGAGAGATAACAATATGGTCTGTAGAGTCACTAGGATTAAAATGTTTAATATATATAGGATGAGTGTAACAGTCCTGACACATAGTCATCATTATATAACAGAGTATTAGCCTATGTGCTTATATAATACATGGAAGAAACATAGTATAGTTGGGATTTTAGCCTGTGTAATTTTCTTTCTCAATACTATTTGGTTAAGACATAATGAGAGAAAATTTTGGAGCTATAATAGATTTTAGAAATTACTATAATTTTATACCATAGGAATAGCCACACAAAAATTTGTTATTTTAAAGTGACACTTCAAAATTTAGACATTTCATTTGATATATTAGAAAAAGAGTTTGAGAGATGTGTTAGATGTAGCACTGCACTGTACTCAGAGCATGGGTTTAGATCAGAAAGATCTAAGTTTCAGTGCCAACTATAGTAGCAGTCCTGTGATCTTGGATGAGTTACAACCTCTGTGTTTTCATTCTTATTTTCTGTAAGGATGGTGATAAGGATTCTTACTTTACAGGAAGGAAGGGAAAACACTTGGAACACTGCCATCTGCATAATAGATGTTTAATACATGTTAGATTTTTATTCATTTCTCCCTCTTGTCCCTTCTTTATCTGAGTGGCTTTTCTTAGATACTGTAAATCGTTCGTACCTCTCGCTAATTTATGTCATTATGTATTTTGAACTGAATCTAAACTGAATTTTGAGACCCGCTTTGGGACATTTTCTTTATGAACTCAACTTTGTACTTCTTTTCCCTTCCTTCCTCTCTCCCTCCCTCCCTCCCTCCCTCTCTTCCTCTTTCTTTCTTTCTTTCTTTCGTTCGTTCGTTCATTCTTCTAGTATTCTTCATAAAGGTAGCAAGATGGTATATCCTAACAAGGACAACACAGGAGCTTGTAAAGATTTTAAGAATATAACTGAAAATATGGGTCTTCCCTGATTCAGTCCTGGTATGCTGGATCCTGAATCTGACTGGCTGAACCATGGATGTTTGAGTAGCCCTCATATTGCATCACTTGCCATCCTTCTTATGTTGGTCTAGGGTATAGAACCAGAATTCTTTCTTGCTTTGTTCTGCCATCAAGGTTTGTCTGCAACTCCATCACCATCATTATCCATCATTGTTTTTCATTTGTGATTTTCTTGGTATTGCTCTGTTAGAGAAAACACTGAAAGGAACAGTGATACATTCCTGTGGTGCTAGCATTCTCTGTTACCTCCTATGAGTCTGCATTCCTTATTCCCAAGAGCTGAGTTTCTCGATGGTCTCCATTGTAGATGTTTGCCTTTCCCAAGACTTTACTAAATCATAAGAGAGGCAGAATAAGAGTGAGAGTGAGAAAGGGGGAGGAAGCATATTAATTGTCATTCTTATCCCTCCTCTGAATCCTATTCTTCAGACTATGGACTAACCCCTTGTTTCTCCACTTCCTCTCCACATATTTTTTGGTGTCTTTTTTATCTGATATAGAAATGCTGCTTTCTTCAAATCCCAGATAGCAGGTGAGCTTCTAATTTCCCACATGTTAAATACCATCCTTTTCCCTTGAGAATTGATTCTGTTCCTCAAAAATAGAGACCATTGGTGAGGATCTTGTGGGAAATGGATTGATTTTCTGACACTGAACCTCACTCCATTTATGTTTCAATGAACACTGCCAGCCACTCCCCCAATTGCCAGTCCCCAAATCTGGTATTCCTTACTGTTGGAACCTGGTCATCTGATTGTATATTTTAGAAGACACTCTATTTGTAACTTATACTGAAATGAATTTTTGTAGACAGGTATGATCTGGCCTATTTAGATGTTTTAAGCCAGTAGTTTTCCAAACCAAGTCTCCATTGATCTTTGCTTCCTTTTTCTCCACACTGGTCCCGAGTATCCAAAGTATTAGCATACTTAAGTCTGAGACTCACGGATTATGACAAGCTGACCCATTCATTTCTCTTTCTGATGACATACTGACATTTGTATCTTCATCTTTATTTTTAACCACTGTATTAAATGTGATTCACATACCATTACAACTACCATTTAAAGAGTACAGAGTTGTGCAATGATCAGTAAATCTAACTTTATTTTTTTTTCAAGACTATTTGTTTAAGTAATCCCCACATCCAACATGGAGGTCAAGCGCACGACTGAGATCAAGAGTCACATGTCCACCCACTGGGCCAACCCCGCGCCCGAGGGGAAGACTTTTGTTTTCTTAAACAGTTTATTGTCAAGTTGGTTTCCATATAACACCCAGTGCTCATCCCAACAAGTGCCCTCCCCCATGCCCATCACCCCCCTTCCCCTCTCCCCCACCCCCGTTAGCCCTCAGTTTATTCTCAGCATTCAAGAGTCTCTCATAGTTTGCCTCCCTCCCTCTCCCCAACTATTTTTCCCCTTCTTCTCCCCATGGTCATCTGTTAACTTACTCCTAATCCACCTATATGTGCAAACATATGGTATCTGTCCTTCTCTGCCTGACTTATTTCACTCAGCATAACACCCTCTAGCTCCATCCATGTTGCTACACATGGCCAGATTTCATTCTTTCTCATTACCATGTAGTATTCCATCGTAGAGATAAACCACATCTTCTTGATCCATTTGTCAGTTGATGGACACTTAGGCTCTTTCTATGTTTTGGCTATTGTGGAGAGTGCTGCTATGAACATTGTGGTACATGACCCCTATGTATCAGCACTCCTGTATCCCTTTGGTAAATTCCTAGCAGTGCTATTGCTGGGTCATAGGGGAGTTCTGTTGTTAATTTTTTTAGAAAACTCTACACTGTTTTTCACAGGGGTTGCACCAGTTTACATTCCCACCAACAGTGTAGGAGGGTTCCAATTTCTCCACATCCTCTCCAGCACCTAGAGTCTCCTGATTTGGTCATTTTAGCCACTTGACTGGTGTGAGGTGGTATCTCAGTGTGGTTTTGATTTGTATTTCCCTGATGAGGAGGGACGCTGAGCATTGTTCCACGTGTCTGTTGACCATCTGGATGTCCTCTCTGGAGAAGTGTCTGTTCATGTCTCCTGCCCATTTCTTCACTGGGTTGTTTGTTTTTCGGGTGTGGAGTTTGGTGAGTTCCTTATAGATTTTGGATACTAGCCCTTTATCTGATATGTCATTTGCAGCTATCTTTTCCCATTCCATCGGTTGCCTATTAGTTTTATGGATTGTTTCCTTTGACGTGCAGAAGCTTTTTATCTTGATCTAGGTCCCAGTAATTCATTTTTGCTCTTGATTCCCTTGCCTTTGGGGATGTGTCAAGTAAGAAATTGCTGTGGTGGAGTCAGGGAGGTTGTTTCCTGATTTCTCTTCTAGGGTTTTGATAGTTTCCTGTCTCCCATTCAGGTCCTTTATCCATTTTGAGTTTATTTCTGTGTATAGTGTGAGAAAATGATCTAGTTTCATTCTTCTGCATGTTGTTGTCCAGTTCTCCCAGCACCATCTTTTAAAGAGGCTCTTCTTTCCATTGGATATTCTTTCCTGCTTTGTCAAAGACTAGTTGGCTGTACACTTTTGGGTCCAAATCTGAGTTCTCTCTTCTATTCCATTGGTCTATGTGTCTATTTTTGTGCCAATACCATACTGTCTTGATGATGACAACATTGTAGTAGAGGCTAAAGTCTGGGATGGTAATGCCTCCTGTTTTGGTTTTCTTCATCAATATTATTTTGGCTATTCAGAGTCTTTAGTGGTTCCATACAAATTTTAGGACAGTCTGTTCTAGTTTTTAGAAGTATACTGGTGCAATTTTGATTGGGATTGCATTGAATGTGTTGGTTGCTTTGGGTAGTAATGACATTTTAACTATATTTATTCTTCGGACCCATGAGCATGGTATGCTTTTCCATTTCTTTGTGTTTTCTTCAATTTCCTTCATACCTTGTCATCATACCGATCTCTTGTATCTTTGGTTAGGTTTATTCCTAGGTATTTTATGGTTTTTTGTGCAATTGTGCAATTTCTCTTTCTGTTGCTTCATTGTTGGTGTATAAAAATGCAACCGATTTCTGCACGTTGATTTTGTATCCTGCAACGTTACAGAATTCTTGCATCAGCTCTAGTGGGCGTCTAGAGGAGTCTGTCAGGGTGTCTATGTAGAGTATCACGTCATCTGCGAAAAGTGAGAGTTTGACTTCTTTGCCAATTCTTATGCCTTTGATTTCCTTTTGTTGTCTGATGGCTGATGCTAGCACTTCCAGCACTATGTTAAACAGCAGTGGTGAGAGTGGACCTCCCTGTCGTGTTCCTGATCTCAGGAGGAAAGCTCTCAGTTTTTCCCCTTGAGGATGATGTTAGCTGAGGGCTTCTCATAGATGGCTTTTATGATGTTTAAGTAAATTCCTTCTATCCTGACTTTCTCTAGAGTCTTTATTAAGAAGCGATGCTGTATATTGTCAAGTGCTTTTTCTGCACCTATCAACAGATTATATGGTTTTTATCTTTTGTTTTGTTAATGTGATGTATCACATTGATTGATTTGCGAATGTTGAACCAGCCCTGTAACCCAGGAATGAATCCCACTTGATCATGATGGATAATTCTTTTTATGTGCTGTTGGATTCGATTTTCAAGTATCTTGTTGAGGATTTTTGTATCTGTATTCATCAAGGATATTGGCCTGTAGTTTTCTTTTTTTGCTGGATCTCTGTCTTGCTTGGGAATCAAAGTGGTGCTGGCTTCATAAAATGAGTCTGGAAGTTTTCCTTCGATTTCTATTTTTTGGAATACCTTGAGAAGAATAGGTATTAATTCTGTTTTAAATGTCTGGTAGAATTCCCCAGGGAAACCATCTGGCCCAGGGCTCTTATTTTTTTGAGTATGTACTGAGTAAAGAGACTGCTTGGTCATATGGTTATTCTATGACTAACATTTTGAGTAACTGCCAGGCTGTTGCCCAAAGTGGCTGTGCCATTTTACAATCCTATTAGAAATATGTGAAAGTTCTGCTTTCTCTACATCCTTGTCAACACTTGTTACTGTCTGTTTTTTGATCATAAGCATCCTTGTAGATAATGTGGTATCTCATTATGGTTCTTTTGCATTTCCCTAATGGCTAATGATGGTAAACATTTTTCATGTGTTTGTTGGCCATAAGTTTATCTTTAGAGAAACGTCTATTCAGATTCTTTGCCCACTTAAAAATTTTTTTAATGTTTATTTTTGAGAGAGAGAGAGAGTTTGAGCAGGGAAGGGGCAGAGAGAGACACACACACACACAGAATCTGAAGTAGGCTCCAGGCTCTGAGCTGTCAGCTCAGAGATCATGACCCAAAGTCAGATGCCCAACCAACTGATCAACCCAGGAGTCTCCCTTTGACCACTTTTTAAATGGATTATCTTTTTACTATTGATTTTTTATAGTTCTTTATGTATTATAAATGCAAAACCCTGATCACATATATAATTTGCAAAATGTTTCTACCATTCTGTGTTTTGCTTTCACTTTCTTGATAGTATCCTTTGGTGAAAAAAAGTTTTAGTTTTGATGAAATCTAAACATATATTTTTGCTCTTATCATTTGTACTTTTTTTTGTCATGTCTAAGAAACCACTGCCTAACCCAAGGTCATTATTATTTACTTATATGTTTTCTTTTAAGAGTTTTATAATTTTAGCTCTACATTAAAGTGTATAATGCATTTTGAGTTAATTTTTGTGTATGGTATGAGGTAGAAGTCCAGCTTCCTTCTTTTGCATATAAATATCTAGTTGCTCCAGCACTATTTATTATACAGATTATTCTTTCTCCATAGAGTTGTCTTGATGCCCTTGTGGAAAATGAATTAACTATAAATGTATGGGTTTATATTTAGACTAAATTTTATTCCTGATTTATAAGGCTATACTAATGCCAGTAACACATTTTCATGTAGGTTTTTGGTAATTTTTTGAAACTGGAAAGTGTGGGAGCACCTGGGTGGCTCAGTCGGTTAAGCGTCCGGGTTCGGCTCAGGTCATGATCTCACGGTTCATGGGTTCAAGCCCCGCGTCAGGCTCTGTGCTGACAGCTAGCTCAGAGCCTAGAGCCTCTTTCAGATTCTGTGTCTCCCTCTCTCTCTGACCCTCCTCTATTCACGCTGTCTCTCTCTCTCTCTCTCTCTCTCAGAAATAAATTTTAAAAAACCATTAAAAAAAGAATAAAAAGGAAACTGGAAAGTGTGAATCTTTCAAACCAATTAATTGTTTTGGTTTGCTGGGTCCCTTGAATTTTCATATGAATTTTTAGGTCATCTTGTCAATCTCTGGAAAAACATGGCTGGCATTTTGATATGAATTCCACTGACTTTATAGTTCAATTTGGAGGAATATTGCTATCATAATCATATTAAGTCTTCCAGTCTATGGAATGGGAAGTCTTTCCTTTTATGTTAGTCATCTCTAATTTCTTTTAATGATGTTTTATCATATTCAGTGTAGACCTCTTGCACTTCTTTTCTTAAATTCATTACTGAGTATTTTATTCTTTGATGCTATAAATAGAATTGTTTCCTTAATTTTGACTCATTGTAAGTGTGTGTGTGTGTGTGTGTGTGTATCATTTTGTACATTTATAGTACATTCTACAGCCTTGCTGATCTTGTTTATTAGCTCTAATAGCTTTTTTGTGTATATATGTGTGTGTGTGTGTGTGAATTCTTTAGGATTTTCAGTATACTAGATCATGTTATCGTCAGATAGAGATAGTTTTACATCTTATTTTCTAATGTGGATGCCTTTTATTTATTTGCCTTTCTTCAATTATCTGACTAGAACTTCTAGTACAATATTGAATAGAAATGAAAAAAGGTATTTTTGTCTTGTTCCTGATCATAGAGGAAAGCATTTAGTCTTTCATCATTAAGTATGATCTTAGCTGTGGAATTTTCATAGATTCTTTTTATTGGGTTGAAGAATGTTTTTGTCTTTTTTACTGAAATTAATGTTTCTGAGTAGGTATTCCTTACAAATTCAACAGTGAATAAAATGTGAATGTAATTTCAACCCACATTGGGGTAGTTGGAGGTAGAAAACCTGAGAAACATAGCTGGATGATGAGACCAAGGGTGGTATACTGTCATTTTCTCTGTGTGTTATGCTTGTAAAAGAGGTGATATTGAGAATTAGGCCTTCCTAGTAACAGAATTTTTTCCCCATACTTACTATAGAACAGTCCGACACTTATTACTTATCTTTTTGCTCTACATGTCTCACACCATTAACAGTGCCATGAATTTGGGTAATACTCAAGATTTAGTGTGAGCTATAGTAACTGCAAATCATTTATGTGGCAAATGTTTATCTTGGACCGAATGATTATTGTTATAAATTTGTAAGATATTTAATGATGTTTAACATCAAATGTAGCCTTATGCTTCATTTGGACTATGGAAGCCTTTGTGATATATTTAGTCATGAAATCATCTTGTACGCAGTAAAGAAACCAAGGAGTTCTTCCTGACTCTGGTATACTATATGGGATGCATTTCTGAATGGTTTATTTGTGCATTAGAGGAAAACACCAACCTTCTGGGGGTTGCTCACATTCCAGCATCTTGCATCTGTTGTATTTATGACAGAAACAAGGCAGAAAAAAAGAGTATTTAGTCATCTGCTGATTCCATTTGGTGCTAAACACATACTTTTCTCTAGAGTGCAAGAATACTAATTTATTTTATGTAGTAGGGTGGATTGTAGCCATTCCTAGAGACATGAGTATTTAAATTGGCAAAAGCTACACAGTGAATACTCTGCATGTAGATGATCCATGTTCAGCATATGGCATGAGTAAGGCAAAATCTTTGTTAACTAGGGATCTGGATTTTAAATACAAGTTACTTTCTAATAGGCAGTTGACCTTTCAACTATGGCCATTAGTTTTGAGTTCATAAGCTTTCTATATGCATTCTGGGAAGCATGCAATATTATCCAAGTAAAACTCACTAGTTAATCACATGATATATAGGTGAAACTGTTCTAAAATCTGTTTCTGGAATGATAGATAAAAGGGAATAGGAAGTTTCATGCTATCTGTTTCTGTGCCCTTTATCTATTTTCTCAGGTATAACTAGACAGTTTCCTGGTATTTTATCCCCTTGTGTAAGAGGATAATTTTTTATATGTGTGATCAGTAAGATGTTCAAATTGTTAATTGCAAATTTTTAATTTGAGTTAATGATCATTAATTAAGTAAAATTATCAAATATCTTTCATATAACTTCAAGGGGCTTATACTCTATTGGAGAAGACAGAAAGCAAACATGATAAATAACTATGGTATAAAGTATATTAATGATAAATAGAAGAAGATATAGCAGGGAGAGAGGATATGGCATATTGAGAGTGAAATTGTTGGTTGAGCTTTAAGATAGGGAGACAAGAGGAGATCTCACTCAGAATTTTATTTTTGAGTAAAAACTCAAAGGAAGTGAGAGAGCGACCCAGAGATGGATATAGAAGAGTGTGCTAGCAACAGGTTGGCCTAAGACAGAGACATGCCAGTCTTTTAAGGAAAACAGTGAGGAGGTCCATGTGACTGGATCACAGTGAGCAAGGAAAGTTGTAGGGATGAGGTCAGAGAGAGATGCTGGATGGTTTCAGCAAAACAATGACATGATCACTTTCTAGAGGTAATAAGAGGTCAAATTCTGTTAAAAAGTGATAAGATTTACTCACAGACTAGATGTGAGATAGAGAAGAAGAAAGGGAAGTAGAGGATGATGACAAGGTTTTTGGCCTGGACAAATGGAAGAATTGATGTTTACTAAACTGATGAAGACTGGGAGTAGTGGATAGAGAGACTCTAACCATAAGGAACTCAGGTTTTGAGATGCCAAGTGACTTTAATGTCATATTTTTTGGTTCTCTTATACCTGATGCATTTTCAAGATGCTCATTTGCCTGTCTATGAAGCATTTCTTAACCTACCCATGTCTTTCCTTACAATCCCTATAGTATCCCAATCTATTCTACTAGTTTTAGCCCATTTTATGTAACGTATTATTATTTAACAATCTCCAGAGGGCAGAGGTTCAGAGTAGGTGCTTACTCTGAGTAGGCAGAGTAGGTACATTGTATTTGTATTTCTTCATGGTTCTTAGTCCAATTTCACTGTATAAATAATCACTATCTCAGAATACTAAAAATTTAACAAGATTATTAACCTAAGTTATTTTTTCCTTAGTCAGATGGATCTGATTATTGGTTAACATAGGAACACTAATTTAACCTTCTGAAAAACATATACAATACAGGACATCTTTATCTGCATTCTGTTTATGGTCTTGCTTCCTGCTGTGGAACATGTTTAGAAATCAGATATTTTCCAAAACAGCCTGACATATGTAGCAATAAGAACTGAATATAAGTGGTAAAACCTGGTATCACTGACATTTTAGTAGAGGACTAGGCCAGAACACTTTGAAGAATAGTTCACAGATAAATCTAGTTAGCCTAATTGGGAACACAGTTAAAGAAGAATATTTTCATTCTTGGCTGAACATATCTTAGCTCTTTGTAGTTATGATTTCCTTTTCCAAAAGTAGAATTATTATCTGATGGAAAAATAAATTATTTTATGGCAGTAACCCTCAAAGTTTTTGGTATCTTTAAAGTTGTAACAGATGTCCTTAATTCATTGGTCACTTTGTGCCCAGTGGGTGAAAGAATTAAGACATAGTTTTGACTCCAATAGGAACTCATAAGTTGGTGAGAAACACAGATTTGTCAATGAATAACTATAGCAAATGGTAATTGTTCAATACATGTTAGAATAGTGGCATGTAAGCATGGTTGGAGCACGTAAGTACCTCTGTCGGTGATAGAACATGAGAATCCAAGATGTCTTGAGAGAAAAATAGACATTTACCTGGAGATGTGAGGGGAGATTGGCATATAGCTTAAGGCACTTGCAGAACCTCATGTATGAGAGAGCATGACTATAGAAAAGGGTGCCTATGAGAGACGTGGTAGGAAATGAGACCAGAGAAAGAAACTGGAGTCAGATCATGCTTGTCTGTAATAAAAAATATGAGTTTTATTATGTGTGGATTAACAGTCACTTGAAACATTTAAATTGAGGACTGATCATATTTGAGTTTGGGGGGGACTTCTCTGATGATATTACAGGGAAAAGATTGTATTAGTCAAAAAGTTGTGTCTCTAATTTGCGTTATTCTCTTTGTATTCACAAACACTTCCTTAGTTTTATCCCTAATCATTTCTCCTTTAGATTAGTCTAGTACTGAGGAAAAAAAAGGTACATATTGGAGGAATATTTAATGGATAGAATAACAAAACTTCCCTAATACTGAGAATAAGGGAATGGAAGAGTCAAGGATATTCCTCACATTTCTGGTTATTTGGATATTGGGGCCAGTGAGTCTGAGAATGTTGGTGGAGAAACATATTTGTGGGGGGAAGTATAAGAAAGGCAATAGGTTCAATTTTGGACATGTTTGAGATTCAACTTGAATTATGAACCTGGAGATTAGAAGAGAGATAAATACTATCAAGTAATGTCAACTTAAATTTAGTATTCACTGTCATCTAAGAAAGAGGAGAAACATTTTAAGGAGGGAACATGACTAAATAGTTTGCTGTATAGAGGTCAGTAAGAAAATGCTGGAAAAATGTTTGACATTAAATAATTTAACCTCACAATACTATTTAAGGTAGGAATTATTATTCCTATTTTGTAGCTGAAGTAAGGTTAATTATTCTACTAAAAGCCTCCTTCTTTGGGGTGTTTTTTGGTGTTGGAATTTTAACCCCAAAGCTCATTCTATTAGAATGAGAGAGACTTCCTGCCTTGGAATTGGTCAGCATCTGCCTCACTCTGCTTATTTCAGGCTCCTCAGGCCTAGGGACATGCATTATCTCATTCCAGTCTTCTCCAAGGTCGTATACACATACGTTATGAAAATAAAACATGGAGACTGCACTCATAAGGCTGACACAGACATCTGTGCTGATATTTTAGAGCAGAGGTCAGGGACTCTTTTTGTTTGGCCAATTTGGATTTGAATGTTTTCAAATGGGGCAGATATTATAAGGGATATGAGTGCCTCACCACTGTTTATGGACTTACATTTGGCCTATTCATGCTTCCTGCTTAGAATAAACATCTGAGCTTATAATCTTAGAGACATCTGAGTTTATAGCCTTATCTCTACCTTAGCTTTAAAGTCACACCTTAAAGCACGGTGTTTTCAAGCTTGTTGATTTAACTAAAAAGCCAAACAGTTTTATCCCCCTCTGGGAAAAGCAACCATTAAGCTTTACTTTACGCCATTACTAAGGCGTTATATTTAGAATGTTTCCTTTATCAAAGGTAGATTGAAAGAGCTAAGATGATAGTTTGAGTATTTCTCCATTATCTCTGACTTATATTTTTGAGCAATATAATGATCTATGGATCACACTTTAATTTCTATTGTTATAGTTTTGGCTTCCGTTTCTTTAAATAAGTCTTGTACTGAAACTGAATTAAGTAATGTATTTCTAAACTGAGTTGTATTACATATGATCATTATTCATCAGGAAGATATGCCTGAAATAAGTATTCTCTGTTGGGCCACCACAGAACTGTACAGTTGTAGGAAAGTCCTTCGACAGACAGTGGGAACAAATGATGAAACTACTAACAGTTAATAAAAATAGTGTTGGGTAGAAAGAGTGTTAATACAGGAGCCAGTCCTGGATCCTATTCATAGCTGGGCTATTAAATGAAAAAATGACTAGAGAGTGTTTGAGTGTAGGAAGCATTACAGCTGTTTAGTAAATGATAGCTTTCTTTTTAAAAAAGTTTAATGCCTATTTACTTATTTTTTGAGAGAGAGAGAGAGAGAGCAGGCCAGGAAGGAGCATAGAGAGAGAGAGAGAGAAATCCCAAGCAGACTCAGTGTTGTTAGTGCACAGCCCAATGTGGAGCTCGAACCCATGAACAATGAGATCATGACCTGAGCCGAAATCAAGAGTTGGACACAACCAGCTGGGCTTCCCAGGTGCCCCAGTAAATGATAGCTTTCTTGAAAACAACCATCACCACCACTTTTTATAATCTTGTGTGCCTTTGGACCAATGTCCTTTTCCTCTTTTAACATTTAGGGATAATACCATTTTTCTCCTTACGGAATTCTTTATGAAAGGATAACTGGAGACATGTTAAATAGGATAAACCACTACATGGATATAAGGGATTACTAATTAGAAATTTGGATCAACACCCTGGGCTTGGATTCCATTTGAACTAAGTTACCATATTCGCTTTCTGAGATGCACCAGAATGTATGGAAAATGATGGTCTATTTCTCACAAGGAAGTCATAGAAACTTTAAATAGGAAGAAATTTTAAGGAAAATGATATTTTGTTATCTTTGACTAGGTGTTAAAATCCAACTTAACTCTCATAGATGTTAATAAATCTGTGTTTTAGAGTAAAAGTTTTCTGACTTATAGATGTTTGAATCTTGTTAGATTAGTGATGAAATATATGCACAAAATAAGTAGCTCATTATTTTTCTGCTTTCCTGTTTACTCCTTTTACTTTAATCATATGGTAGATGACTTCAGAAAAAAGCTGTATTTTGGGGATATAAATTTTAGGCAAGTAGTAGATGTAATATATAGTATACTTGTTTCATATAGAAAATGAACATACTGCATTTCTGATATTTATAATAAATTTTCTTGGTAGATACTTTACCCTGCATTAGATTAATTAATAATGTTTTCCTAGAAGGAAGTATCTTTGGAGTTATTAATATTCACTCTTATATATTTTGTCTACCGAAGGTATGCATTAATGGCCCAGAATGCTTACGTTGGTGGATATCCTAATACTACTATCACATGGTTTCTCAGTTTTCTATTTGAATTTGAAGAATTCTTTTATTTTCTCCTTTCTTGTATTTGTCTTATGATTATGAAATGGAAAATGAGAAATAAGATTAGAAATCAATAGTGGTCTCTTTCTGTTGCTTAATAATGTTTTGATTGCAAAATCTTGCATTTTTTTCAATCCATTTTTCTCTCAAAACTTTCTTACTATGTCTGCAGTCTACACTTTTTTTTTTCTATTTTGTATCCCTCAGTTCAGTTAAGGCTAAATATTCCACTTCCTAATTTATGTTGGAGAAAAACATTTAAATTAGCAGGTGTTGGCACTATTTTGTTTTCTGATAGAACATGAAGCTGCCTAGTGACCAGTGAAGCAGTTTGCAGGCAGCATCTTGGCAGAGGGAAGACTAGGGATAGAAGCCAACCAAGAATGGAATCCAAATAGCAAAGTATCCATGGGCTTTTCTGCTGTACATCTTAGTCTTAAGAAAACAAAAAATGTTCTTCATAAGCCTTCCTTCTCCTACTAGAGTGGTTTTGTCAGCTTCAGAAACTTCATTTAAACACCTGGAAAAGGAACTTAATAATTTGCATATAGTTCTGCTTTGTTGAGCAGAATACCTGCTGACTATTCCAGTTGGGCAGGGATGTAGCTTAGTCAAAGAAGTTTTCTCTGATCTTCTGAAATGAGGGTTCAAAGGTGCATGGAATCAATTGCTATGAAAATCCTTTAACTTTGCCCTTCCAATGGCCAGGCTATGGAAACTTTCTTTTCTTATTTTTTAAACATTTAGAATTCTTTCTTTTTAAATAAAAGCCCTCAAAGTGGGTAGAAAATATTTGCAAATGAACTGCATATCCAGTGCTTTCATCCTTCCCCAAATATCATGGGAAATGCAATACCAGGGCAAGACCATAGCTTATTCATACCAGTGTCCTTTGCCAGGAGAACTCAAAAACTGAATGTTTGCTCGGCTTTACTAATATTTTTGTTTTGCTTGCTTTTATATAAATGTTTTAATTGAAGTATGACATACATACAGAAATATGGATGTTGTAAGCATATAGTTCAATGAATTTTTCAAAGCTAAACATACCCATATAACCAGCACCCAGAACAAGAAAGAGAAAACTACCAGAATCCAAAAGGATCCCTAATTCCCTTTCCAATTTCTAATTACCTTTCTAGATTAAGATTTCTGATTTCTAAGACAATAGATTAGTTTAGCCTGAGTTTGAATTTTATATAGATGGAATCATATAATATATACTCTTTTGTATCTCATGGCTTTTGTTCCATGTTTCATATTGTTCCATATACTGGCATTTTGTTCATTCCCATTACTTGAGTTGTTGCCAGTTTGGAGCTACTTTGAAGAGTGCATCTGTGAACACTTTTGCACATGTCTTTTAAAGAACATATAAACATATTTCCGTATCTGTGTATCATCTCTTAGAAGTGGAATAGCTGGATCATGAAGTATATATATATGCTCAGTTTTATAGGTAAAGCTTTTCAAAATAGTTGTGCTAATGGCTTCACTACAGTTTAATTAAAGTATTTTAATTTTACTCTTTAGCTTCCTGTGACATTATCATGCACTAGTTTGTTTAAACTCTCTAGGTTATATATATTTTCCAAAAAATTGATTTATATACACAGTTTCTTACCCCTTCTGGCCTTAACTTCCTATTACTTATTTCTTACTGGTTTGTCCATTTGTTTCTTCAAAAACTGTTTTAAGCTCATATTATGTGCCATAAACTAATAGAGAATACAAAATAAGTAATCTATAATGCTTGCATTCAAGGGACGTATAGTGAAGTGAGGGAGACAACAATATGAACAGATAATATTTTTAATTTTTTTCACTCAAATCTAAAAAGCTACTTCCTCCATATATTGTTTCTAGATTTAGTAAAGAAGTCCATTAACAACTTGTCAAAATGATTCATAATTTCTAGGCTTTTAAAAATCATGTGTCTTCCAATATAAATGTTATTTTTTCAAAGTGAACAGATCCCATATTTTTAACACCTTAATGCAGGAGTCATTCTGTCTTTTCAAATTACTTAAAAAACTATTTTTTTCTTAAAGTATGGTGACTATAATTATCCACAGTAATTCAGATTTTAAGCTTTATGGTGTTTATGTGTTATTGTTGTTGTTTTTGCTTGTTTTCCTTTCCTCCTCTCTCCTCCCTCCCTTCCTTTCCTTTTCTTTCTTCTTTCTTTTTTCTCTCTTCTTCTTCTTCTTCTTCTTTTTTTCATAGCATTCTTTTTTTTAATGTTTTTTTTTTTTTTTTTCTAGGAGAGAGAGAGACAGCATGAGCAGGGGAGGGTCAGAGAGAGAGGGAGTCACAGACTCTGAAAGAGGCTCCAGGCTCTGAGCTGTCAGTCAGCACAGAGCCCGATGCGGGGCTCGAACCTACGAACCGCGAGATCATGACCTAAGCGAAAGTCGGTCGCTTAACCAACTAAGCCACCCAGACGCCCCTCTCCTCCTCCTCCTCCTCCTCCTCCTCCTCTTCTTCTTCTTCTTCTTCTTCTTCTTCTTCCTTCTTCTTCCTTCTACTTCCTCTTCTTCTTCTTCTTCTTCTTCTTCTTCTTCTTCTTCTTCTTCTCTCTCTATCTCTCTCTATCTCTCTCTATATTTTTTTTCTGAAAACTTTCTTGATGATTTGCAACATATATTTGGCCTTTTGGCCTAGCACATATACTTACCAGGTTTACTTCCTCAGGAAACAATTTATGATCACTCCCAGGTTCTTACTGTAACATTAATCCTCGGCAAAGACCCTATAACTTTCACACCCATGGCTTTATCTCCCAACTATGATCTAGTGATTTATAGATCTCTGTTTCTAGTCCAGACTCTCTGAATTCTAGATCCATGTATAGTATATTTTCATTTAGATATTATGCTGGCATCTCACATTTGGCAGATGATGAAATGTACTTTACCTCTATTTTCCAAACATATTATTCATTCTGTGTTCCCCCATCTTGGTGAATGCATCACACTATGTATATGACTGTTGAAAATTTTTCCAGACACTTCTAAATATCTCCTCTCCCCTTTCCTATAAAAACATCACAAAGTCCTACAATTTTTACCTTCTAAATATTCTTGGATCGATCATACTACAGTCTAGCAATAGTATTCAGTGTTCAGGCACTCATTGTCTCTTGCCTGGATTATTTCTTAGTCTCCTGGCAGCAATTCCATTTCCTCTAATCACCTAAAAGGTCACTGCTAGAGTAATCTTTGAAAATATACATCTGAGGGGTGCCTGGGTGTCTCAGTCAGTTAAGCGTCTGGCTTTGGCTCAGGTCATGATCTCATGGTTCATGGATTCGAGCACCGCGTCGGGCTCTGTGCTGACAGCTAGTTCAGAGCCCGGAGCCTGTTTCAGATTCTGTGTCTCCCTTTCTCTCTTTGACTCTCCCCTGCTCACACTATCTCTCTCTGTCTCTCAGAAATAAATAAGACCATGAAAAATACTTTTTAAAAAATACACATCTGAGCTTGTTGCTCTTGTAGTTTTTTGCATGGTTGTTTTGTTTTTTTTTTTTTTTTTCCTTTCTAGCTGCATTCATCACCATTCTCCCTTAGGTTTCCTGTACTTGTCAAACCACCTGCAGTGGCCTACATGCTCCTTGCTCTCTCATGTGTCAGGCCTTTGCACATGCTGTTTTCTTTACTTGTTATTCGGTTATGCACAAGGATAACTTCTACTCACTCTTTAAGAGTTACCTCTGATAAATTTTCTTCACTACCCTCAAGCCAAGGGACTTTTCTCTATGATATGAATAACTCTATAGCTCTCATATAAAATTTTCTCCCCTTCTGATCTATAAGTTCTTTATCTTTGCATTCTTAACAGTTCACTGTCTGATATATAGAAGGGCTCAACAATATTTATTGAATGAATGGTTGAATTAATTAACTGATAGCTTAGAGTTCTCCATTTTTATACTTTGTGATCTTTAAAATCCCTAAATATATTTTGTTCTCTTGCCAGGGTTAAAACTCATATGTTGCTTCTCTACCCACTTGCACAGACTTGTAAGGTCTTTTTTAATCCCATCTGTGTGTTTCTGCATCAGCTGGAAGCATTTAATGTCTCCTAAACTTGGAAATCTCATGTGAGCTTTTTCTTCTGGAGCATTTTTAAAAAGATATTAAAAAAGTATCAATTCCCAGGGAGCTGAATTCTTTATATTTCTCTGCCCAGAGAAATCCCTAACTGACCCTACCATTTAATTCCTATTTTGACCTGATTTAAAATTTTAAGATAAATGAACAGCTTATGAACCTTTGAACCCATGATTTCATCAGTTAACACAAAACAACCACAATCACTACCACAGCCTTTTGTTTAGAAGGATAGCATTCATTAGTTCCCCCTTTATCTGTGTGCCTGTTGACTATAGTAAATTTACCCTTTGGGATGTCCTTTAGGAAAAATGATCTTGCCTTCTCAGTTTCCTTTACTTAAACTCTGCAATGTGCCTTTCTTACCTCCATTTATTCCCATAATTTGTTATTTTTGTTATGTTCACTGAACCTGTCCTTTCTCACAGATTTATCAGCTTGATACTTGGTATATCGGTTCTCATTAAGGATTTAGAATTAATTGCTTTGGGCAGAGTTAACAAAACATAGGCTCAAAATCCAAAATATATTAAAAAATTTTAAAGTCCAAAGTTCCTGTAGCATTAAAGTTACGACAGTTAACAGCGAGCTTTACATAGCCATTATCAGAGTAAAAGAAATAAAACTTAAAACTTTATCTTTATTTGTAGTAATGTATGTTCACCTTTCAGAAACTACCTATACATTGATCTTGCCATTCTGAATAGGGCAGTTAATGCATAGGTCACTTCAGAGGGAATTATGTAATTAGTTTTAATTATACTCTAATATGCAGAGGATTTTCTTCAGCTCCTTCTGAATATTTGTACTTTTTACTGTTACACCTCTTGAGAGTGAGCATTCTATTTAAACAGTAAATTATTTATCCTCCAGGTCACACTGAAATAAATGTAGGTAGTGCTATAAAATTGTGGGAAAGATGAAAATCATTCACAGCATCACAGGACAAAAACAGTACCCTGGGTTTGATAAGTTTTAGGAAGATTATTTTAGAAATGTTTTCAGAAGAATAATTCTGTACTCATTTCATAATTCTCTACTCCTATTCAACTACATTCCATTTCTCTCTTTTTTTAAGAAAATACATTCCATTTCTGATGTGTTATTTACTCAATCCCATAAGGGGGTTGGCAGAATTATCATTATTCCATTTTTACAGATGGAAAAACAGACACTGAAAGAGTAGAAGACTTACCCAGATCACAGTGCTAATGACAGAGCTGGAACTAGAACCTAGACCAGAAATACGAGGGGGAAATCATAGCAAGCCGAGAAAACTACAAAGTGTCTTGTCTTGGGTAATTAGTGAGTATGAACAGTGAGTTGACAGCTACTTCTAACTGTCCTCCCTACCATCTTGTAAAGAAGTTAATCTCCTCTAAAGCCTACATGAAGTCACAGACAGCCTTTATTTTCAGAAAAGAAGGAACTAAAAATACAGTAGCACAGCCATTTATTAACCTCAAGCAGCATTATCCTGAGGTAGCAGAGTGCTGTGAAAAAAGCATGGGATTTGCAATCCGAAGACTTAGGTTTGGATCTCAGTTATTTTGCTAGCCTCTTATCTTCTTCCACTAAATACCTATTTAGTTAAAATGGGGTTAATAATACCAGTCTTACTGCCTCAAAGGGTGTTGTGATGATCAATAAGATACTATGTAGAACTACTTTACAAACTGTGCCATTATATGAGTACAAGTCCCTGTCCTTGTATAATAGCAAATAAAGGCAATCCTTCCTGTGTAGGAAGGAGTATGACATAGTTGTTAGGATCATGGCTTAGCAGTCACACTGACTTGGGTTATAATACAAGAAATGCCACATTCTAGCTCCATAATTTAGCTCAGGAACTTAACCTTTCTAAACCTCAGTCTTCTTACCTTTAAAATGGGAGATAATATCTAACATGAGGTTTTGTAAAGATTATATAAAATATTGTCTGTGTCATGCATAAGCTATTGTTAAGTTCTCTTGAATTTTCTTAAAATTTTTTTAATGTTTATTTATTCTTTGAGAAACAGAGAGAGAGAGAGAGAGAACAAGCAGAGGAGGGGCAGAGACAGGGAGACACAGAATCTAAAGCAGGCTCCAGGCTCTAAGCCATCAGCACAGAGCGCGAGGTGGGGTTTGAACTCATGAACCATGAGATCATGACCTGAGTGGAAGTTGGAGACTTAACCGGCTGAGCAACCCAGGTGCCCCTGAATTAGTTTTCTTTAAAATGAACATTTTTTTTTTAACATGCACTCACTTTGATAATGAGTGATAGAGCAAACAAAATATTATTTGATGAGTACAACATACATACACTTAACTTTCATATTAAGGTCAGTTAAGGCTGATAGAAAAGCAGGCACAGGAAGAGGAGAGGAAGGCAGGGGCACCCACTAGTCCCAAGTTAAGAGTCATAAGCTCCCTAGTTCAGAACACAGACTTTGTGTTTAAATCCCAATCCTGTTGGGGCACCTGGGTGGCTCAGTCGGTTAAGCGTCCGACTGCGGCTTAGGTCATGGTCTCACGGTTTGTGGGTTTGAGCCCAGCATTGGGCTCAGTGTTGACAACTAGCTCAGAGACTGGAGCCTGTTTTGGATTCTCTATCTCCCTCTCTCTCTGACCCTCCCCTGCCCACACTGTCTCTCTCTCTCTCAGAAATAAAATTAAAAAAAAAATCATAATCCTGTCATTTATCCCCAATAACTTCTTGTCCCCTACCTGTAATGGTAAGAGTGACCAACATATATTGAGACTTACTAGGTGCTGGTCATTATTATAAGCGTTATTTTTTTAATATAAATTTTAGTTAGTTAACATACAGTACAATATGATTTCAGCAGTAGAATTCACTGATTCATCACTTATATACAACACCCAGTGCTCATTCCAAGTATCCTCCTTAATACCCATCACCAATCTAGCCCATCTCCCACTCATCTCCCTCCATCAACCCTCAGTTTTTCTATATAGTTAAGAGTCTCTTGTGGTTTGTTTTCCTCTCTTCTCTTTTCCCCCTCACCTTCCCCTATGTTCTTCTGTTTCATTTCTTAAATTCCACATATTAGTGAAATCATAAGGTATTTGTCTTTCTCTGAATGATTTATTTTGCTTAGCATAATACTCTAGCTCCATCCATGTCACTGCAAATGGCAAGATTTCATTCTTTTTGATGGCTGAGTAGTACACACACACACAGAAACACACACACCTTCTTTATCCATTTGTCAGTCATGAACATTTGGGCTCTGTCTGTAGTTTGGCTATTGTTGATAATGCTGCTATAAACATTGGAGTACTGAAACGAACTTTTAATTTATATTAATAATTTTAGATTTCCAGGAAAGTTGTAAAGATAGTACAGAGAAATCTCATTGACCTTTTTCCTGGTTTCCTATGTTAATATCTTACATTTGCCACTTGTGAACATTGATGCGTTACTGTTAACTAAACAACAGGCTTTATTTGAACTTTACAAAATTTTCCATGAATGTCTTCTTTCTCTTCCAGGATCCAATCCAGAGTACCACATTGCATTTAGTTGTCATGCATATCTCCCCTGTATCCTTTGGTCTGTGACAGTTTATCAGTCTCATCCTTTTTCATCACCTTAACAGTCTTGAGGAATATTGGCCAAGTACCATATAGGATGTTCCCCAATCTAGTTTTACTTATTGTTTTTCTCATCATTAGGCTGGAGCTGTGCACTTTGGGAGTGAATACCAATGAGGTGAAGTGCTGTTCTTGTCACAGTATGCCAAGGGGTACATGATACTCATGTGATATTACTGATGATGTTAACCTTTATCACTTGGCTAATATGTTTTTTGCCAGGTTTTTTTTTTTTTGTGGCATTTTGAGCTGGTTTTGATCAGTTATCACTTTTATCGGACTTTTCTCTTTCCTGTCTTCCCACTGTTTGGAATGCTTTTCATTTATATTTACTTCAAATGTCATTTTCAGAAATATCTTCTCTGACCACTCAAGCTAAAGCAGTCTCTATGACATTTCACTTTTGTGTTTTCTTCATAGCATTTATCATTGCCTGAAATTGTCTTGTGCACTTGTTTACCTTGTTTATTGTTTGTTGATTGTCCCCCACCCCCTCAAACTTGAACATAGGCTTTAGGAGAACAAGATCCTTGTAGGACTGTTCACCTCTGTACACTTGACATCTAGCACAAGGGCTAGCATATACTAAGTGCTCAGTAACTATTTTTTAAATAAATGTCAAAGAAAAAAAGATCTAGGATTAAATTATTTATAAGTATTTCTGAGAAAGAATGAAAAATAGCTGAAAGGTAGGAGGTTCAATTTAATATTCTTAACTGAGTTGGTTTAGTTTTAATGAAAAGGTTAAATGCAATCATAAGCTTCTATGGAAATAGGTAATCAACATCCTTGTAACTCAGACTCTCTTATAATGCACTTAATAATGTGAATGCCAGAGTATTTTTCTGACTTATAGGCAAGATATGACTGACAAATGTAAGATCTACTTAGTTATTATACATCTGCACCATTTGTGACCTTTATTTGCTAATTGGCTCAGCTTTCCTATTGTAGAATTCTTAACAGAATCTGAAGGAGTGTAGAAATAATTGATGCCCTTGATTTTAACTTATACGTGACTTCTTAGCATCTATTATCTTTTCATTTATATTGACAGAGAAATGGAATACTTTTTGTATAAATCTTTTTTTTATAACCGATTGTAAGGAAACTCTCTTCTTATGTGTTTCTTTAGGACTTAAAGTCTCCATATCAGAGGGATGAAATCGCAGGTGCCAGGGCCTCACTGAAGGAGAACTCCCCGCTCTTGCATTCAATTTGTTCAGCTTGTTTGGAACATTCTGATGTTGCTTCCCTCAAAGCCAGCAAGGACACAGTTTGTGAAGAAATTAACAATGCCCTCAATGTAATTTCAAATGCTTCACAAGGCATCCAGAATATGGTTGCCCCCCCAGAATCTAAGGCAGCAACCCTGGGAAATGCCCTTGATGAGCTTGAGGTAAGTGGAGAGAAAGGTAAAATGTGATTTGATGTATCCCAATATAAAAATAAACAGACATGAGTTTTCAGATCTGTGCTGGAGTTTGGACTATGAGTAAATAAAAGTCCAAGTGCTTAATCAGTCTCTATGATTGCCTTGTATCTTCCAATGAATTGATTGGCAGGAAAATATTCTATCAGTAGACTTCTGATTCCTTTACATTTCTTCCAAGGAAGTCAATGAATTTAAAGTGAGATTGTGGATTATACTGAAATGACGATTTTAGTTTACATGGATGAATTTATGAAATGTAGGATTTATTAATACCACAAATACTTATTACTGGCACTTTCTTTGTGCTTGGGATATAATAGAGCACTGCCCCCATGTAGCTTACATTTTAACAGAGGAATATAAGAAATATAGGAAAACAAAAACAATGAACATTGTAGATAAGTAAATAGAATGTTACATTGAGAAAGTGAGGTAACTTGAAGGCTTGAAGGAGATTAGATATTTGGACAGATGGAGATCTAGAACCAGGGTTTAAAAGCATGTCCTCATTGTTTAAGGACAGCACAGAAATCACAGTGCCTGAGTGAGGAAAGTAAGGGGATGATCAGAGCTGAACTGAGGAAACCCATGGGTCCAGGTTATGGAGGACTGTGTGGGCTGTTAGGGGTTCTGGCTTTTACTTCAAGTTAAATGGGAGCCATTGTAAGGTTTTAAGCAGAGGTGTGACACTGGAGTCCTAAAATGACTACATTGGCTATCTGCAGAGCATAGACTGAAGGGAGACAAGAGAAGGTGAAAAACCAGGCATAAAACTATTACAGAAATACACGTTCTATCTTTATATTTTACATACACTGCCTCATTCCACCTCATGGTTTAGTTTGGACCAAAGTGGCCTCAGTAATTATTAAGGGTAAATTTTGTAAGTGAAGCCAACTGGATTTGACAGAACTGATGTGGGATGTGAGAGAAAGGGAGGAGTTATGCTGATTTTTCAGGCTGGATCTTCCCAAAGCACACACTGAACAGAGTTTGAGATGCAGGTATTGTTAGGAATTAACACGTATGAAGGGAAGAGGGAGGGAGCAAGAATGAGCAGAGGAAGAATTCTACTTATGGGCCAGACCCACAAAGCATAGACCAGTCAGCAGAGAGCTCTAGAGGAAGAGTTACCCTTTAGTGCTTTAGTGTACCTTGTCAGGCAGAAACAGCCAGACTTTTTTTTTTTTTTTTTGCCTCCATAAGCCAATGGATGCAGGTCATCTTGCCTTGGGAAGAGTATGATATCCAGGCACAGGGAAGAGGGAACAGCCCCCTGCATCTGAGGCAGACCTTGTGGGAACTGACAACTGGGGGCCATCTACTGGCCTTACTCCCCACAGCCCAGCAGTCAGTCCTACTCAGAGAGGGATATGAACAGTACACCTCTCTGTCTACCACAAATAATCTTAAGGTTTTGTGTTTTCATTTTTTGGAATTTTTGTTTTGTTTTGTTTTTTGTTTTTCTTCTTTAGCAGCTTGATAGATGAAGTTTTCATCAACCGCAATGGGGAACACTGGGTGAAGCCAGTTTTGAGAGGAAGATCAGAAACTCAATTTTCAGTTTAGTTTGAGATATTTATCAGACATTCAAGTATGATGTCAAAGATCATTAATTCTTCAAGTCAGACATGCAGTTGCTTGATGGGAGGCAACACAGTGTAGTGCTTAAAGACAAAGATTTTAGAACCCAAATGCCAGGGTCCCTATCTCAGCTGTGGACTTGTTGCCCATGTGACCTTAGGAAAGTTACTTAAAAAATTTTTTCTTAATGTTTAGTTATTTTTGAGAGACGGAGTGAGAGCCGTAGACTGCAAGTGGGGGAGGGGCAGAGAGAGAGGGAGAGACAAGAGTTGGAAACAGGCTCCAGGCTGAACTGTCAGCACAGAGCCCTACATGGGGCTCAAACCCATGACCTGAACCTAATCATGACCTGAACCTAAGTCAGAGGCTTAACTGACTGAGCCACCTAAGCATCCCATGACCTTAGGAAAGTTACTTAATTCTCAGTTTTCTCATCTCTAAAATGGAAATAACAATAGGGCCTACATCATTGTTTTGTCCGAATCAGCGAATTAATAATACATATAAAATACTAAGAGGAGTAACTGGCACGTAAGTGCTCAGTAAATATTAGCTCTCATTATCGTTAGTGGAGATGACTATTTGGAGGCAAATTTTTCCACAATGAAGTCAATGCATTTAAAATTACTAAAGTTTTACTGGTAATTTAAAATATAAACTAAACACATATTATTGTTCTTAACATTATTACTTTCATGACAAACATCATGAAAATGTAATTTATTTAAATTTAACATAACCTTTATGCTTTTCCTTTAGTTATATGTCTTTAAACAGATGTCTTCATTTCTAATTTGACATTATTAAATTCCTTATTTTTGGCATCCATGCAAAAATTTATTAAGTTCATGATAATTAGCATATATGTGAAAACTCTAGAAACTAAGTAAGATAGAAAATTAGTGGTGTCTCTTTAACAGTACCCCATCATCTAATTTTTTTCCATCTAATTGCCAATAAACTTGTCTATTAGGTGCATATGTTCTCTTCATAATAAGATTGAAAACTCCTTGCTTTAAAGGGCAAGATTTTGTTTCTTACTAATTTTATACCAGTGATGCTAGCAGAATTCTAGGTCCCCCATACATTAATATTTAACATTTCTTCATAGCTAACTTAATTGTTACAGTATCCCTATAAGATAAATACTTTTATTTTTGTTTTTACAAAAAATAAAACTGAGACTTAGAGAAGTTATATAACTTGCTCAAATTAGAAAGCTAGTGAATGGTAGTGTCTAGGATGTGATCTAATCTTTCTGATTTCAGAAGGTATTTAAGTTCTGTGCTGTATTGAATTCTCACAGATACAACTTAACATGCTTAATTTATGCTAAGATTCTTAATCTATATGAACTATCAGAGAAATTATAAATGTAACCAAATCCAAAAGATAGAATACTTTTTTAGGGAAAATAGCTTTGTACTTGAGTAATTTAAGTAGAACTACTTAAGTATCTCCCAGAAATCCTAATACCGTCTTAACAACCTTTGAAACAGTTCCAGTTAAAGCTAGAGATACATAAACCAGTACAAAATTATACAAAATTGTATATGTGTGTGTGTGTGTGTGTACGTTACAAATAGCTGCTGAGGATCTCTGAAACAGATAAGGCAGAATTTATTGAGCATTTAGCTTTTTAAAATGGTTCTGTAAATTAAATGGTTGCGTTTTTCTTTATTTACACAAAGCTGTATTGGTAAACCTTTGCAAATAATCTGCAAATATAATACTATGAAATAAACTGATGTAGTAAATACTCTGTTGGGAGTAAGTCTCATTAAATGTTTATAGTGTGGAAATGTATCAGAGTGGTTATTCAACAACTACGATGCTGAAGCTTTGTTAAATCTTTCATTCTGGTTCATGGCTGGTTGTGGATATGAAACCTGAGATTTGTTGCTAGAGGAGAAAATAGAAGTGAATTAGAACACTATACAGGCTAAATTGATTGATACATTGGAGAGCTTGATATGAATTATAAAGTATTCTTTTTGCATTTGTGACTAAGAGTTGAGAAGTGTCAAATTGTAGATTGACAGAATTTTGAAGATACCTTTAAGGAAGAAACTTTGGCCGCAAAAATTGCTTTGAAACTTCAAGTCTGTTAAAACATATTTTCTCTTTTTAGAAATTAAATTAATTAAAAACATATATATATATATATATATTAAGCTTATTTATTTATTTTGAGAGAGAGAAAGAGCATGAGTGGGGTAGGGCAGAGAGAGACAGAGAGAGTTCCAAGCATCCTCTGTGCTACTAGTGCAGAGCCCCAAGTGGGGCTCCAACTCATGAACCATGAGATCATGACCTGAGCAGAGATCAAGAATCAGACCCTTAACCAACTGAGCCACCCAGGTGCCCAAAGACATATTTTCTTTTGTGCAGTGGGAAAAAGCGGTTGTTGTAATAATGGCTATAAGAATAATCCAGAGCTTCTTGTGTTAAAGATGATAATAACAAAGGAGTATATTCTCAATTTCAAACAACTGTCACATTTATTTTCTTATTTTTAATGTATTCATTCATATACATCATTCATATATTTCTATATTCCCAACACCTCGAAGAATGTCCTATACACGGTAAGTGGTAAGTGAATATCATTGAGTTGATGGAAGGCAGGAAGGAAGGAGTGGTGTAGGAAAGAAGAAAGGAGGGAAAGAAGGAAAGAAAGCATAAAGGAATGCTTTGTGATTTGGAGTAAAGAACATGTTTTCCTTATCCTTTTTTTCCCCCTCTTCTTTCTCAACTAATAGCATATGTATTTGGAGTATGTTGCTTTACTTAACTTTTAACTGGGACATGGATTTAGTGAGAGTAACTACCAGAAGCATATTTAAGTGATATGCTACTTAGATTTTTTTTTCTGTGATAAGAGTAAAAGTTCTCTACTTTTAGTAGCTATTTAGACTAATATCTAGCCTTAGTTTAGGTTCCCTGCTACTTCCAACATATGCTGCCTTTTACCAAGAGTAATTAATTTTGAGGAATGTGTATACCTGAAGGAGAAAATGGCCTACGTTAATCAGATTAGCATTTAGAAATGAAAGAAAAATTGTCTGGGTGCCTGGGTGGCTCAGTCAGTTAAGCGTCCGGCTTCAGCTCAGGTCATGATCTCACTCAGGTCATGATCTCATGGTTGGCGAGTTAGAGCCCTGTTTCGGGCTCTGTGCTGACAGCTTAGAGCCTGGAACCTGCTTCAAATTTTGTGGTTCCCTCTCTCTCTGTCTCTCCTCTGCACGTGTGCGCTCTCTCTCTCTCTCTCTCTCTCTTTCAAAAATAAAGAAACATTAAAAAAATTTTTAAATGGGCATCACTGATGTCTAGAAGGTCTTAGATTTTATTTTTTTTTAAGAGTTGGTTTCTAGAAATATAAACTGGAAGAACTAAAAGTGGTATATAAAATATTTTTAACATGGGCAATCTGATAGGTAAATTGGGGAAATTCATTGAGGCCTGCCAGATACAAAAAGCAGACATCCAAACTAGCAAGCCAGCAATAGTACTGCAGTGATACTGAGGATTTCTTTTCCATTATGGCCTGTAGCTTGGATTTTGAAAGACCGTGAACTGAGGACAAAAGATAAAGCCTTTATCTTGCCATCTGGAAAGTCAAATGAGTCCCTTGAGTGAAGCAGAGAATCCTTAAATTTCACTACCTTATTGGATGAACAAGAAAAAACACTAGCTCCTACAGTAGGAGATAGTAGGAAGACATGGATGGCTTAACTTTGACTCTGGGTAGCTCAGAAAAAAAGAGTATAAAATACCTTGGAGATTTTTTAACCATAAGTCTTTCCTTATCTGGACTTTGGGTCAGAATTCATATTATCTGAAAAGCCTCTAAAACCCAAGCTGAAAATTTAATTTAAAGTTATTCTGTCCTGGCAATACCCCCACATACTTGCCAGAAGTAAACTCAAGTTCTCTGTGTACTTTATCCCTAGTCCACAAAAAATTTTCATAAAGGTATAAGGTAAGTAAATTGTCACAAGATAAACAAATAAGCAAGACATATGAATGAGACTTTACAGAAAACAAACTGCAGAATTAGAACTTAAGACACTGCAGATATTTAAATTATGATACTGAATATAAAGTAGTATGCTTAGTATACATTATTCACTCCTTTATGTATGAAAGTATGAGGAGTAAGGAACAAAAGACTGTCAAAATTGGCCAGGCAGAACTATCTCAAATGAAAAACATAATTGTGAAAAATTCAATGGTTAGGCAAGACAGGAGATTAGATAGAGAGTTAATGGTATGAAAGATATATTTGAAGTTCTTTAAAATGCACCACAGAGACACAAAAATGAAAATATTTTTTAAAAAGCAGTTAAGATACATGGAGGATGTGTGAGTGTTAAAAATATTCTAATATAAGCTGCAGAAGAGAGAAGTATAAAAAAATATACTAAGAATTTCTGGGATTGATGAAAGATACCAACCTTCATAGCTAAGAATCCCAATAATTCTCAAGCAACATGTATGAAAGGAAATTCATGTTTACACATATTGTAGTGAAGCTGAAGAACACCAAAAACAAAAAGTATTTCTTTAAAAAGGGAGAACTTGTCATCAGCAAGATGACAGAATAGAAGGCTCCTGACTTTTCCTCTACCCATGAACACACTGAATAAACAACTACATGTGAATCAGTCGCCTCTGAGAGAAATCCAGAAACTGGTTGAGATATTCCTGCACTTTGAACAACAGAAACTACGCACATCAAAACAGGTCGGAAAAGCTGAGATATACTTTCACCATAAACTCCATCTCAAGCACAGTACTATATACATAAGATGAAGCCTCCATTTCCCAGCTTCTCCTTTAAGAGTAAAGTTTTTGTTTTTATTTTAATTGTTGAAGTATATTTGACATGCCATATACTCTTAGTTTCAGGTGTACCACACATTGATTCTATACATTACTTAATGCTCACCACGAAATGTAGTCACTGTCACTATACCATGTTATTACAGTGTTATTGGCTATATTCCCCATGCTGTACTTTTTATCTCTATGACTTATTTTTTTTTCTTTCATAGATTATTGTCAAGTTGGTTTCCATATAACATCCAGTGCTCATCCCAAAAAATGCCCTCCCCTATGCCCATCATCCCCTTTCCCCTCTCCCTCACCCCCATCAGCCTTCAGCTTGTCTCAGTATTCAAGAATCTCTCATGGTTTGCCTCCCTTCCTCTCCCCAACTATTATTCCCCTTCACCTCCACCATGGTCCTCTGTTAGGTTTCTCCTAATCCACCTCTACATGCAAACATATAGTATCTGTCCTTCTCTGCCTGACTTATTTCGCTCAGCATCACACCTTCAAGTTCCATCCATGTTGCAACAAATGGCCAGATTTCATTCTTTCTTATTGCCATGTAGTATTCCATTGTATAGATAAACCACATCTTCTTGATCCATTCGTCCATTGATGGACACTTAGGCTCTTTCCATGTTTTGACTATTGTTGACATGCTGCTATGAACATTGTGGTACATGTGCCCCTATGCATCAGCACGCCTGTATTCCTTGGGTAAATTCCTAGCAGTGCTACTGCTGGGTCATACGAGATTTCTGTTGTTAATTTTTTGAGAAACCTCCACACTGTTTTTCAGAGGGGTTGCACCAGTTTGCATTCCCATCTGTTTTGAGCAGTTCTTTAGCTCTCATTTCTTCCTGGAATTTCTTTGGAGGAGAGTTCTTCCGTTTCATCATTTTGGCTAGCTTTCTGTCTTTCATTAGTGTTAAGAGCTTGATATGTGCCCTGCACCTGCGAGTACTGCTATATTAAAGAAAGCTCATTGACTGTCTAGGCCCTGTCCATTCAGGAAGTGTTCTTTCAATGGTGTCTCTTGGTCTCTCTTGTTGAGACTTTGGTTAATTTATTTCCCTACCCATAGTGGTATTTGGGACTCTCCACCATGTGTACTTTGGCTTGTTTCTTGAGGTAGCCCTGGAAAGGAAAACAGACAAACACACAGGGAACAAAAGCATGCAAATGCACAGACAAATCCAACAAACAAGCAAACCAAAAGGGAAAAAGAAAAAGAAAAAAGAAAACAAAAAACAAAAAGCAAAGGACAGTCTAAAAGCATAAAACCAGAATTCCCAACTATAAATAAAGAGCAGGTGTATGCAGTGCTGATGGAAGAGCATATACAAAGAGAAATGACAGGGGTGGAGAGAAAGAGAATTGAACATTGACCAGGCAGAGTGACTAAAAGGTTTAATTCAGAGAGAGAAAAGGGAGAATATGGCAGGAGGTGAGGAAAAAACAATGAAGATAATGTTATCTAGAGAAACTATATAGTCTGATTATTTCAGAGAGAGAAAGGAAGGTAATGAAGGAGGTGTAGAACATGCATCAAGGGAATGGATTAAATATGCCTGTTTAAGCAAGCCTATAACCAGAATACCCCATCTGGAGGAGGGGAGAAATAAAAATGAGATAAAGGAGAATGTATATGGAAACAAATGAAAACGAAAACACAACAATTCAAAATCTATGGGATGCGGCAAAGGCAGTCCTGAGAGGAAAGTACATTGCTCTCCAGGCCTATTTCAAGAGATTAGAAAAAGTGCAAGTCCAAAATCTAACAGCTCACCTAAAGGAACTAGAGGCAGAGCAACAAGAACACCCTAAACCCAGTAGAAGAAGAGAAATAGTAAAAATTAGAGCAGAAATAAACAACATAGAGACCAAAGAAACAATTGAACAGATCAATGAAACCAAAAAGAAAAGAGAGAGCACCCAAATAGACAAAATTATGAATGAAAATGGACTTATGACAACCAACCCCTCAGAAATACAAGCAATTATCAGGGAATACTATGAAAAATTATATGCCAACAAATTGGACAACTTAGAAGAAATGGACAAATTCCTAAACACACACTCACTACCAAAATTCACACGGGAAGAAATAGAAAACCTGAACAGACCCATGACGAGTGAAGAAATTGAATCAGTGATCAAAAATCTCCCAAGAAATAAGAGCCCTGGACCTGATGGCTTCCCTGGGGAATTCTACCAGACATGTAAAACAGAATTAATCCCAATTCTTCTCAAGCTATTCCAAAAAATAGAAAGCGAAGGAAAACTCCCAGACTCATTTTAGGGAGAATGTATCTGAATAGGAATAATTGATCTAGAGTTAATCGCAACAATGCATCAATGCTGGGTTTGGGGGAGGGGCTGTTTCCACAGCATCTATCTGGGCTCTGGTGAAAAAAAACAGCTACCCAGTGTAGATGGGCATGGTTTGGTGTAGGCAGGTCTTCCCTCCACTGTGGGTTCCATGGGCTGCTCCCTGAGGCCCCACCTTGGTGGGTAGTGGGAGAAAAATGGCAACCCTAAGTCCCTTCTCAAATCAGGTGTTCCAAAATACTCCTTTGGGTCCAATCTCACTGTGCCGAGGGTTCAGCCAAGGTGGGCCGTATTTTATGTCCCACATCCAACCATCTTTTAGCCTTTTACTCTGTGTGCATTAATGATACCACCCAAAATGTAATCCCACAAGCCTGGGCACTTTCCAGCAGGGGTCCGAGCAGGGGACTGAGCAAGGGACTGAGCAGGGAACCGGTTCCTCCTGATGCTGAATTAGTAGTTAGCAGTTTTTATACAAAGCAAACACTAGGACCTAACACATTAACAGAGGAGTACTATAAACCCTTCTGGGGATATGTCCATGTATTCTTATGTTCTTCCTAAGAACAAGATTAGTATCCGCTTTTCAGTTGATTACATGAAGCTGGAACACCAATATGAACAGGCCAGATAAAGATGGGAATTCACATGCCAATCTAAGGATGCAAAAATCTTAAAATATGAGCCAACTGTTTAGCAATAAAAGAGTTTATTATGACAAAGTTGAACTTATTCTAGGCAAGTTATGTTAGTTCAACATTGGAACATCTGTGGATGTTAATTTTTTTAATGTTTTTTTTTCTTCGAGAGAGAGAGAGAGAGAGAGAGAGAGCATGAGCAGGGGAGAAGCCAGAGAGAGAGAGGGAGACACTGAATCCGCTGCAGGCTCCAGTCTCCAAGCTGTCAGCGCAGACCCCGATGAGGGGATTGAACTCACAAACTGTGATATCATGACCTGAGCTGAAGTCTGACGCTTAACCTACTGAGCCACCCAGGCACCCTTCTGTTGATGTTATTTACCACAGAGAAAAACAGTATTTTAATCTCAGGGGAAACAGAAAACATTAGAAAAATTGAACATAGTTTAAAACTTCTAGCAAGCTGGGAAGAGAAGTGAACTTTCTTAACTTAATAAAGGATTTCCATAAAATCCTCACACTTACATTTGAGGTATTATAACATTCCCCTTAAAATTAGGAATGCAACCTAATTATGAATAAAAATGAATAAATTATGGCAATAACATTAACATGAATGAATAACAAATCATAAAGCTTTTACAAAAAAGAAAGCAATGTAAGAATTCATACAACATTTTAAAAATTTATATAAAGATCGAAACTTGCAAAACTAAACCATATATATTTTTTTTTAGTGGTAAAAATGTATATGGTAAGCTATAAAGAGAAGGAAGATTATAATTAATGCAAAACCTAGGAGCAGAGAGGGTGAGGAGAGAGAGGGTACATAACCACATCAGGAAGTTTAGAGCTATGAGCATATTATTTTTCTTAAGTTGATTTGTTACATAGATGTTTTATTTATTATTATTATTTATTATCTTTATAATACTATGTTATATATGAAGTAGTTATTAAAATTTAATGAACTATATAAAAATAGTATAAATCTGAGAATAGATGATGCTACAATATTCTCTTTAAATTTAATAGGCATTTGTTAAATCTAGTTTATGTGAGGCATTGTGCTAGTATTTGCTTATTAGTAGCACCTTATATTTGCAGTATTTAGTGTTTATCTGCATATTTTATTATTAGGACCATATTGCTCTGTAGAGCAAATAGGTCAGGAATTCTTATGTGTTTTATAGAGCAGCAAACTACTTTTCTGTCAAGTTGTATAACTTGTCCAAGGTCAAGTAGATAGGAATTAGAAGAGATACAACTTGAACTCATTTCTTATGGACCTCCTTCCCCTAATAATTGTCCTTTCCAAATAACAACTCTTTTGACAAATGATAGACAGTGTTAGAATATACTAGGTCTTGAGTTTAATACATTTATTTGTTTATGTACCTGCCTTTCCCTATTAGATGATGAGTTCTGTGAGTAGAGGAATGGTGTCTTATTCATATTTATATTTCCCATTGCTCACCACAGTGCAAGGTACATAGTAATTGTTTAATAAATATTTGTTGAAAAGATAATGAATTGCAGGCATTTGAGAACCTGGTGAAGGATTTTAATACATCTAATAAATGTTTACCCAGTAATAGGAGGACAGAATCATCTATCTTAACGATTTAAAATGGAAAGTAATGAGTACATTGTAAATAAAATATGTGGATAATAATGATTGCTAGACCTTGCTTTATATTGGCCTCTTGAGAATATTAGATACATGTTGTACATGGTATTATGGAGATTGTTCATTGTTATGATTTCATAAACCTGATTATCAAGTTTAGAAAAGGCTTTCAGGTGGCCAGACATAATAATGATTTTATTTCTTTTCTCCAAAAGTTGGAAAAGTTAAAACTGAAATCTAGAGCAAAACTTAAATTCTTTTGAAATAGTATGCATTTTATTTCATCAGTTTATACCAATATTTATTTATTAGGTAGCTTTTCTTTATTCCCACATTGTCATATACTTCATGGAACTAGAAAAGAAGTAAAAGAAATTGTCTCCAATTCTAAGACTTGAATATCTGTTTAGGAGATAAGAATAACATAAACCAAACTAGTAGAGTCCAACACAGTATTGCTCCTTCATGTCTTCAGTCGTGTCATAGGTTGGCTTCTCTAGGAGGTTGGCTTTGGGGTGGCATTGAGTGCTAGTTAGTGTTAGTTTAGTGTTAATTAGGGAGTGTCCTAGTGAAGCACACAAATGAGAAATAGCATGGAGGAAAAATAATTTCTGAAGGTTAATTTTGCTGTTCTTCTATAATATCTTGAGTACACTTAGTTTATTTTTAATTTTATTTTTTCTTCCTTGTTTTATTTATTTACTTAAAATGTTTAGTTTTATTTTTGAGAGAGAAAGAGAAGGGAGAGGGGAAGCGAGAAAGGGGAACATAGAATGTGAAGCAGGCTCCAGGCTCTGAGCTGTCAGCACAGAGTCCCACATGAGGCTCAAACTTGTGAACCAAGAGGTCATGACTCGTGCTGAATGAAGTTGGATGCTTAACCGACTGAGCTACCCAGGCACCCCCTTCTTCCTTCTTTTAAAATAAATTCATATTGTCAGTTTTCCTCTGGGCACCTTATATTTGAGATGAAATTTATTTCTTTATTTTTATTTTGTTTAAAGTAAACATCTATATCTAGGTCTATCTATCAATCTAACTTTTTTTTTTTGACCTAAGAGTGTTAGATGTGTTTTAAAATTTTTGAATTTTTTTAATTATTTAATTTTTAAAAACTTATTTATTTAAATTCAAATTAGTTAACAAACAGTGTAGTATTGGTTTCAGGAGGAGAATCCAGTCTTTCATCCCTTACTTATATCACCCAGTGCTCATCCCAGCGAGTGCCCACCTCCCCATCCACTTCCCATCTAGCAACCCCCAGTTTGGTCTCTGTATTTAAGAGTCTTTTATGGTTTGCCTCCCGCTCTGTTTTTATCTTATTTTTCCTTCCCTTCCCCTATGTTTCTGTCATTATTTAATTTTTTTAAGTTTATTTATTTATTTATTTTGAGAAAGACAGAGACAGCAAGCAGGTGTGGAGAAGGGGAAGAAAGAGAGGGAGAGGAGAGAAGGAGAGAGAGAGAGAGAGAGAGAGAGAGAGAGAGAGAGAGAGATCCCAAGCAGGCTCTCCACTTCCAGCACAGAACCTGACATAGGGCTTGAACCTATAAAGCCATGAGATCATGGCCTGAGGTGAAACCAAAAGTTGGACACTTAACTGACTGAGCCACCAGGCGCCCCTTAAATTAATATCTTGTTTCACTAAATTTTGGTCAGAAAATATAGGCTTTAGGAGCACCTGAGTGGCTCAGTCGGTTGAGTGTCCAACTCTTGATTTTTGCTCAGGTCATAATCCCAGGATTGTGTCATTGAGTCCCATGTAGGTCTCCTCACTGAACATGTAGCCTGCTTAAGATTTTCTTACTCTCTACCTCTGTTCCTCTCCTTCTCTCTCTCTCAACTTAAAAAAAAAATAAAGAAAAAAAGAAAATATAGGTTTTAGTTTGCAAAATGTTTTGGAATTTTTTTTGAAACTTGTAGATTTTCTTTGTGGTTTAATTTATGGTTTTTTGAAAGTTGCACATGTATTTGGGAAATGTATATTTTCTTTTTATTCAATAGGCAGTTCTAAAAACTCCATTATATTGAGCTTCATGATTGTAATAAATTATCTGCATCCTTGTTCTTGTTTTCTACATCACGTGTTTGAAAGAGGGGAGCTGAATTTTCCTGTATTACAGCAGAATTCCATTTCTCTCCTTATATTTCTAGTGGAATTTTGTTCTATATATTTGGAAACATATTTTTAGGTTCAGAAATGTTCTTGACTGTCATGACTTCCTGATAGATTGTACCTTTTATCATTATATAATGTTCCTCTTTATCCTGTTTAATAGTGTCTGCTTTGAATTCTATTTTGTCTGATATTAATATCGATATTGTTGGCTTTCTTTCTATTAATATTTTTGTGGTATATCTTTAGCATTAATTATATTCATTTATGATTAACTTAACTAATTTCATAAAAAATGCATGAGTTTAATCTTGTAAAATAATTATAAAATTACAGAAATGTGTAAGGGAATTGTTAGTGTTCCTTTTTATTCCACCTCCATTCCATTCTTATTGCCAGAGATAACTGCTATTAAGGGCTTGCTGTATATTTTCCAGACCCTTTTCTAGGCAGAGACACTTTTTCCCCCTTTTGTTATTTATTTTCTTTTCTGAAACTTTTATTAAGATGGATGTTGGCCTGTCTGGGTGAGTCTCCTGTCTTTTAATTTTCTTTCTCATAGTTTGCATATTCTTGTCATTTTTCATTTTGGCAGACTTCTTTGGCTTTGTTTCCTCATCACTAATTTTGTTATTACCTGTTCATTCTGCTGTTCAAGTCTTCACTTGTGTAATTTTTATAACTGAAATACCATTTTTAATATCCAAGAACAGTTATAGTTTTATTATGACTATTCTTGTTATAGCTATGTTAAATGTTTAAATCTCTGAAGATGTTAATTATACTAATTATATTTCCTTAATAATTTAGTACTTCTGTTTGTTGAGTTTGAGGCCTCTCTTTAATTCTGTTGATATTTCTCAAATGTTTGGCCATTAACCACTTGCATAATGATCATTTGGGTGCTAGTAAAAGTGAAGATTTTTATTCCCCCTTTAGATCTACTCCAATGATGGGATCGTGAATCTTTTTCAAGAAACAAGCTTCCCTTGTGATCCTTAGGCACACTCAATGTTGAGAAACATTCATTTAGATTGTATAGCTACTGCTATAAATATACCAGTAGCTGAGGTGTATTTAACATCTTAGTTAAACTAAGTATTCAGGTAATTTCCTTGCAGTCCCTGTTAGGTCAAGTTGTTATACTTGAGTAAACAGATAGAGGTGCTCCTTTTAACCAAAAAAAAAAAAAAAAAAAAAGGTTTGTCTTCCCAGAATAGGAACTTCTTGTCTCCTGTGATGGACATTGCCTAGATTCCCTGGTTGAAGATCTCACTCTGAGTTTTAAAGTTATGACTCCCAGGGTGTCTTAAGCTGAAGTAATAGGGATCCATTTTTAGAATCCAGGGTGTCTGTGGATTGGATGGAAAAAAAACAGATCTTTATTTTCAAAATTGGATCTGAAGTCTAACATTTTGTTCAATTATTAATATAGATGACAATCCATGGTAGCACTGGCACTGCCTAAGACTTTGTCACCGATACAAATTACAAATATATTCATGCCACATTACACATGCACAAAATATCATTTATGCATATCACTACCTCTAAATTATAGGAGTTAATGGATCCACTGCTAGATCTTGTTTCGTGTGTTAATATGACAAATTTAAAAATACTTTTGTAACTCTCAATGTAATTGGTTTCCTTTTAAGCCTATCTTTGATTTCATGCATTACGGTCATTGTTTTGAGAAGAAATTTTAATTTTCACCAAACTGCCAGTGGAGTCCAGGATGCAATAAAGGTTAAGAACCTTTGTATTTGACTTGTGATTTCAGTCTGGGTCAATTGCTGAGTCAAGTTTTGTTGTTGTTGTTGTTGTTGTTTTGAGAACAGGATATTGGCTTGATTTTTCTGTTCTTTTATTACTTAGCAGACAATGTAGTAAGGTCCTAAAGCCTTCCCAGGTTACAGTTGGAGTCTTAATTTTTAAAAAAAAATTTTTTTCCCTAAGTGGAATTGTCTTTTGTTTTTACTTTTACCATTAGCCTTTTCTTTCTTTTCTTCCTCCTTTCCTCTTGCCCCCTTCACTTCCTATACTTTCCCTCCCTATCCTCTCTTAATTTGTTCTTTTAATTTTTATTTAGAAGCTAATACATGTTTGCATTTACATATAAACAATGATCTCTAGTGAGTTTTGGGGAAATAACATTAAAAACAAAACAAAACAACATAAAAATAACATTAGAAACATTAAAAAATTAACAACAAAACAAAACAAAACATTAAAAACACCTGCCAACCCAGAAAACTTTTACAAAAGTAGAAGAGGAGGACAAACTTGGTTTTGGAATAAGCATTTAACCAGAATGTGATATTAATAATCACAGGCAATCCACTAGAGATTGCTGATGCAGAAAGAAATTTCACCATTCTATATTGCTAAGCAGATGCCAACCCATTATATACATGTTCTCAAGATAAACAATTACTAGTTCTTAAATAAGAGGACTTGATAGTACCATTTGCATACATAGTTCATCCTAAATTAACCAGGTAATTAGAATGACAGTCTGTGTTAGCTAATTGACTTTATCCATAAGAAAATTAAACTGCATATATCTTTGTGAGAGGAGAGAGTGTGTGACTTGAGTCAGGTGTCCACAGAAGGTAAGCTTCTATCCTACCACGGAAACTTGAGAGATAGGGGTGCTATCTTTGATTATTACATTTCAAAGAGATGGCTCCCAGGTCGTTGAGAAAGGCATTCCTGGGTTGAAAAGCTAGCAAAAAGCTTATTTGGATTTTGAAAAGATTTACATGCATTTCAAAGGGACAGGAAAAAAGTTATAGTAAATTTTCTGAAGTAAATGGTGAAAAAAAAAGTGGGGGCAGTTTTTCATTGCCCCAGGGAAATTATTTTTTCAATTTTCAATTTCTCTTTTATCTTTACTTTTCTCCCAGAAACAAGTATTTTTTTTACCACTCTTTGTATGTTATTCCTGAGGTGTCTCTGTATATACAAGTGTGGGTATAACTGAAGGATAATTTCCTGGCATATTAACTGTCCTATAAATGTTTGTTGAGTCAGAAACATTTCAGGCTCTGTTCTCATGACTCTTATAGTATAATTTAGCAAGAAGCAATCAGGGAGAGCTTTATTGGAAAGAGAACTATAGTGGGTCTTAAGAATGAGGACAATTGCGATAGGACATTTAATGACTTTCAGTTATTTAAAGGGATTTTACAAACTTTGATGCCTACACAAATACAAAAATTTGCAATTTGGGTTGGTATATGGGGACTCTTTAATAAGATAATTTACCAGCAAGAGAACCCTTATCTTTTTTATGGGGATTGGCAGAAAACCCCATACAGGAACACATCATTAAGGATGAGTTGTGGAATGGAATTGGAGTTAGTCTTACTTGGGACTGTTCTGTCAGTTTGATTAATCAGCAAATCAGTGTATTTTGTTTAGTTCAAGAGTTTATACATTTAGCTTTCTTATTAACAGTGATTAGGACATTTTATAGTACTTACAGTTGGGGGATTATTTTTAGGTCTAAGAGATTTGCCGTAAAATTTCTTTTTAGTAAAAGCTTGTTTCTTTTTAGGGAAAATCACCTTTTAAATTCATAGTTTTCTTTTTTCTTTATTTATTTTTATTTTAGAGAGAGAGCAGGCACATGAGTAGGGGAGTGGGGCAGAAGGAGAGAGAGAAAGACAAAGAGAATGAACCATAAGCAGGCTCCATGTCCAGCACAGAGACCAACTTGGGGCTCAATCCCATGACTCTATGATCATGACCTGAGCAGAAATCAAGTCTAGAGACTCAATTGACTCAGCCACCAGGTACCCCATATTTTCCTCTTTTAAAGACAGAGTAATGAAATTGGATTTCCCAGCCCATGATCCTAAACACTATACTGTAGTGTCTATAGTAGGAGCATGGCAGACAATATGTCTTGGGAAACAAATCTGAAGGAACCATAATGAGTGTGAAGCTAAGAAACTTAGATTTTATTGAGTAAAGCATGTTTGATTAGGAAGGGGGGATATCAAATAAATGTTGTAGGAAGATTAATCAGCCATGATGTTCAGATTATTTATGGTCAGGGATACATGGGTGGAGGCAAGAAGAATCAAGAGATTTTTGTAACATTTCTGGTAAGTGGAAATAAGGACCAAAACTAGTGCAGTTGAAATGGGAAAGGGAAGGGATAGATATAAAGAAGGAAGAATTGACGGCTGTAGTAACTAAAGATTGAGAAAGGAGAAGTGTCCCAAGATGGCTTACATATCAAATAAACCTATGCTTAGAAGAATGGTGGCATCATACCCACAAATAGGAGGATGAATGGAGTTAGGAGAAGGAAGCTATCATATGGAGCAAGAAAGACAGCCAAAAGAAACGATTATAAGCTTCTGAGTATTCAACGATATATTTTTGGAATTAGTATTATGAGGGGAAATTATTTGGCATGTGAACTGAAATAAGCAACTTCTTATTTTCATACTGTTCCCTTCAAGAATATTAGTTAAAATTATTCTAGGTCCAGAGGCTCTCTACCCTTTAGCCTTATTAAGGTAAAGATGTCTGTGGTGTCTTCTTAGAGCTGTAGATACAATTAGTAATCAGATTATCACAAGGCATTTGGAGTATTGTATTTACTATGTAAAGTGATCAATTATGTTTACTTTTTTTAATGTTTATTTTTTAGAGAGAGAGCGAACGAGCGAGAGAGCGAGTGAGCATGGGCTCAAGCTGGAAGAGGGACAGAGGGAGAAGTAGAGGAAGATCTGTCAGTGCAGATCCTGATGCAGGGCTCAAATTCACTAACCATGAGATTATGACCTGAGCTGAAATCAAGAGTTGGCCAGTTAACCAACAGAGCTGCCCAGCTGCCCCAATTATGTTTCACTTTCTTTCTGCCACATGTAGCATGGCCAATCTGTTAGACAAAGCAGTGTGTTCAAAATGGATTGCTTATTTGAGAAATGACAACTAGCTGCAGTCAAGAAATGTGAATCATGGGGCGACTGGGTGGCTCAGTCCATTAAGTGTTGGACTTCCACTCAGGTCATGATCTCACATTTCGTGGGTTTCAGCCCCGCATCGGGCACTGTGCTGACTGCCAGCTCAGAGCCTGGAGCCTGTTTCAGATTCTGTATCTTCCTCTCTCTCTGACTCTCCCTGCTTGTGCTGTGTCTCTCTCTCAGAAATAAATAAAACAATTAAAAATTTTTTTAAAAAAAAGAAAAGAAAAGAAATGTGATTTATTTCTTACATTTTAAAAATTAGTAAAATGTTATCTTATTGGTGTTTGGTCCTCTGAATTCTAGCTTTAATTTAGAGGAAACTTTTTGCTCTAATCAAAGTATGATGAATGGAAAATTATAACTTATTTGTTATTAGGACATGGTTTGGTGAAACTTGGTTAATGTGAGTTCCAGCCGAGTGCCATACTTTGCTCTTTAGGATGTTGATTATTCCTTTCGTACAGAGAACATTGCACAGTGGCCATGCTTTTCCCAGAGTTTGGCAACTTAAACTGCTAAGTTTAAGATTTAGGGTTGCCTAAATCCAGCTATGGATATTATTTACAAGCTTTATTTGCACATTTTAGTATTTAAGGTAGATTTGGAAAGGCAAGAAAAGTGGCAGGCAATTATATTTTGAAACCTCATTAAACTTTATTCCATGAGTAGAATTTCAAAGCTTGTTTTCTGAGAACAGTTGCATAGGATCAAAGAGTCTTTGTAAATTCTAGTCACAAACTTTTGTTGAAGATACTATTGATTGTGAAGAAAATATTGCCAACATATTAGTTGTTTTTAAGTTTATTTATTTATTTTGAGAGAGGCAGAGAGCAGAGGAGGAGCAGAGAGAGAGAGAGAGAAAGAGAAAGAGAGAGAATCCTAAGCATACTCCGTGTTGTCAGCGCAGAGCCTGATGTGGGGCTCAGACTCACAAGCTGTTAGATCATGACCTGAGCTGAAATCAAGAGTTGGATACTTAACTGACTGAGCAACCCAGGTACCCCAATCAACATATTAGTTTTTATAATAAGTGTGCTTAATGTTTAAAAGAAATGACAAAAATATCTCATGTTTTCTTCTACAAATCTGGGGCTATATTCATGATCATTACAAACTGTGTCGTTGGATATGGCCTTATGGTTAGAAGGATCTCAAATGCTATCTTGAAATTCTGAATCCATTTTGAACAAAGGTCCTGAATTTTCATTTAGCCCTGAGTGCCCCCCTCCTCCAAATTATATCTCTGGTCCTGCTTATCTAAATTCTTGGGCTACTTTCAGATTGACTTGTGTTCTGGTTAATTCCCATCACCTGATCCCAGCTCACTTTTGACATATAAAATCCAAGGTAGAATTGCAGTTAACTGAAGCCTGCTAATTTAGGTTGATTACTGACATCTAAGCAGTTTGGACTTAGTGCAAGTCACAAAATCTCAGCTTTGTTAACCACAAATGACCACTTGAGGTTAATTTAGCAGGCAAAATCCAAAAGAGCAAGGACCAAAAGCCCCAGAGCAAAGGGAAGAAATGAAAAGCAATGAACAAATATGAAGTGTCTGCCAACAGTCTGGCTCCTCTCCATGCCCACTATAAGCCATTCCATTGGCATATGTTGTACCCTACAGATGAAAAAGCAGCCTGTGCAAATGTATATAGGACAGATGTATGGATCTGTCATGCAGCTGCCAGAGGTTATATTTGTTAAGCAGCCTGTCAGTAGACATGAGTTTTGAACAATGTCAGTAGACGTTGTGGGAGTTTGATTAATCTTATATGTTTCACAGGGATCTCATGCTGTCTCTAATAGGCCTAGTGGCTTCTTCAGTTCCTAGAATGAGTCTGGCCATATTTTTCTTTTTTCATTGCTATCTTAGTCGTGTGGCTATTGGGTTAGTGTATGAGGTCAGCTTACAGAGAGAGAGAGGGAGGCCAGAGGCAGAGTGGGAACCCTGGTGATGGATGAGACAGTGTAATAAATAGGTTCTGCCATTGGGTGAGTGACCCAGAGATTGAGAGAACATCAGTTGAGCTCAGTTGACTTGTTGATGAAAAGCAGATGAGACACATCATTCTGAAGGCGGTGAGAATAGTGTTTTATTTGACATTTTCCAATACTGAAGAATTTCTAAGTCTGAATATTCCTAATTTAAATATAGGTCTTAAAATAGTTGTAATAAAGTATAAAGCATATGGTATATGTGTTACAATTGTCATTGAAAAGGTGAACAAAAATTGTACACATGACCCTCTTTTGGTTTGGGGTGATTACTGTAGAAATAGCAATAGACTGAGCATAATTATCTATCCTAATATATGACCTTGGACATCTTCAGAATATTGGAACAGTTGGAGTGGCTTGAGCTGGGAAAAGCATGAGAGTTTTGACCAGCTGCAGAACCGTACTCACTGGTCCTCATCATAAAGGGAATTGGAGATGAGGACTTCTTACCTCTAGCAAACAGGCTACAGTTTACCAAGAAGGCTCCTCAGAACCACCGATGTTAGAGGAAGAAACTCATTCAGTGCTAATGCAGATGCTATATCAACAAAGAATCATAGCTATGAAGGAACTTTGTGCTTTCTTGGGGTAACATCAAATTGCTTTGCCTCACTTTAAAAATGCAACTTTGAGTGTTCTCTTTTTTTTAAAAAACATTATTTTAAAAAAATGTTTATTAATTTATTTTGAGAGAGAGACAGAGAGTATGAGTGGAGGAGGGACAAAGAAAGAGACAGAATCAAAGCAGGCTCCAGGCTCTGAGCTGTCAGCACAGAGTCTGACACAGGGCTTGAACCCACAAACTGCAAGATCATGACCTTAGCTGAAGTCAGATGCTTAACTGACTGAGCCACCCAGGCACCCCTCTACTCTTTTCACCAATTCCTATTTCCTTCCCATTTCCTTGATTCATATGCTCAAAGATATGTTGAAATTTCTACACATGTTTTCCTTGCCAGATCCTCAACTATGGAGCTAGCAGGCATGGTCACAATTAAATTACAGTAAAACCTTGGTTTGAGAGCATAATATGTTCTGGAAACATGCTTGTAATCCAAAGCACTTGTATATCAAAGTGAATTTTCTTATAAGAAGTTATGGAAACTCAGATGACTCGATCCACAACCCAAAAATATTCATATAAAAATGATTACAATGCTGTAATATAATACAGCATTGTACAAAATAATAAAGAAAATATAAAGAAAAATAAACAAATTAACTTGCACTTACCTTTGAAAACCTTTGTGGCTGATGTGAAGGAAACAAGAGAGAGGAGAGTTATTGTGCAGGATGACTTTCACTATTCCTAAAGGAATCACTGCTATATATTGGTTCAGTGGAACCCTTTTGTTTTCAGGCAACTTTGATAAGAAACCTATCCAATGAAATATGTTTTTGCTTTCTTTACAGGATTTCATGGAAATGGGACATTGTATTGACCTTATTTATTTTATATATATATATATATTTTTTTTTTTTCTAGGAGAGAGAGAGAGACAGCGCAAGCAGGGGAGGGTCAGAGAGAGAAGGAGACACAGACTCTGAAATAGGCCCCAGGCTCTGAGCTGGCAGTCAGCACAGAGCCCGACGCGGGGCTCCAACCCACGAACCGCGAGATCATGACCTAAGCGAAAGTCAAGTCAGACGCTTAACCGACTAAGCCACCCAGGCGCCCCTGTATTGACCTTAAACAGATTCATGGCCTGCACTGCTACAGCCTTATTTGGGTTGTGCTTTTCTACAAAATTTTGCACAGTTTCCCACATTTTACACATCTTTCTAATTTCATTTGAAGTTACGGATTCCTCCACCTTTCCCTCCTCCTCCTCTGTAGACAAGATCTCCATAACCTCTTGCTGTGGCTCATGATGCAGATCCATCAGTATATGGGTGGTCAGCTCCTGGCCATGTTCCTCCACCAGCTCCTGAATGTCATCTTCATTCACCTCCAGTCCCACCCAAGGACACAAATTCATTGACAACTGGCAGTTCCTGTTCATAAGCAAGTCCCTCTGGGGCATCCCCAAGAACACAATGAGGCCACAGTTTTTTCAAGCAGAATTGAGGGTTCTCTTGGTGACTCCATCTTAGGCTTCGTTGATGATCTTGAGGTAGTTCTTGATGTAGAAATGATTTTTCTAAAACTCTTGGAGGGTAAGGTTTGTTCCTTTGATTACCTTGAACCACTGCTGAAATAGTGCTGAAATAGTGCTTTGTTGTAAAGCTCTTCAAAATTCAAAATGACTTGCTGATCCGTAGGCTGGAGGATTGGAGTGGTTTTGGGAAGAAGGAACTTGACCTTAATGACTTGAATTCCTCCAGTAAATAATCCTTAAAATCCAGAGGATGAGCAGGAACAGTATCCATAACCAGAAAGGCTTTGAGTGACAGATTCTTTCATGAAAGGTATTTTTTCACTGCAGAACCAAAAACTTTATTGATCCACTCAATGAACAAGATATGAGTAACCCAAGCCTTGTTATTGGACATCCACATAACGTTTAACGTCTCTTCTGCATCTTGCATTTCTGAAAGCTCATGGATTCTTGGAATGATACAGGAGTAAGGGCTTGACTTTGAAATCCCCACTCGATTAGCATAAAACAAGATTAGATGGTCTTTCATGGGGTTGTGACCAGGCATTCTTTTCTTCTGGAATGTAGGCTCTCTTTGGCATCTTTTTCCAAAAAAAAAAAAAAAAAAAAGCCCCATGTCATCATACTTAAAAACTTGCTCTGCAGGTAACACTCAGAAATGATGAGCTTCTAGAACTTGGTAGCGAATGCCTCAGCTGCCTTAGCATTTGAACTCACAGCCTCTCCATGCCTCACAACACTATGGATGCCACTTCTCTTAAAGTTACCAAACCATCTCCTGCTTTCCTTGAAGAATTCTTCATTTTATGTTGAGGTACCTGGCAGTTTACTTACAAGGTTGGCATACAGGCCTTTTCTTTCTCACAGATAAAGTTCTTGGTCATGGTATCACCTGCTAGTTGCTTCTCATGTAGCCAAACTAGACACAACTTTTCTACATCTTCTAAAACATGTGGCCATTGCTTTTACTCTGGTAACTGCTTTTTCTGCATCTAGCCATCTTATTTCTTCTTTTTTTAATATTATGCAAATGGTAGACATAGATTTCTTATAAAGTCTTGCAATTTTGGCCACTCACATACCTCATTTATATTTCTGGATGATTTCTTCTTAACTTCTACCACAATCATCTTCTTCTTCTTACAGTCTTTCTTTTCAACCTTTTACTACATGGGAGCCATTGTATATGCTCACATAGATGTTGACTACAGTACAATACTAATAATATTGTCATCTACTGTATTTAATGTAACTGGCAATAAGGCAGCAGAGGAAAGGATACAGGCAGCCTGACCTAGAATGAAGCAAAGTATTTCTTTTTTTAAATGTTTTTTCATTTATTTCTGAGAGAGAGAGAGAGAGTGAGCGAGCAGGGGAGGGTCAGAGAGAGAAGGAGACACAGAATCTGAAACAGGCTCCAGGCTCTGAGCTGGCTGTCAGCACAGAGCCCAACGCGGGCTCCAACCCACAAACTGACATCATGACTTGAGATGAAGTCGGACATTTAACCGACTGAGCCACCCAGGTGTTCCTGAAGCAAAGCATTTCTAAGCTTACACTTATATGGAAATGCAAAGGACTGTCCATAGATGCTTTGAAATGACAAAAAAATAAAAATACACTAGTGCCAGTTGTGGGTACCTTCCAATGTTCTGAAAAATCAATGATTTCTGCCAAACACCACAGCCTGAAAGTAAGCATCCAAGCATGGAAGATGATCACCCACAATCCCATAGAGAGAGAGAGAGAGAGAGAGAGAGAGAGAGGAGAAGATAGATTGGCTCAGTTGTGATCATGTGATATTTGGCATCACGTACTACTCATATTGCAAGACCACTTGTTTATCAAGTTAAAATTTATTAGAAATGTTTGCTCAGCTTGCAGAACACTCACAGAACAAGTTACTCAAAATCTAAGGTTTAATTATAATTTGAAACCCTTTAAATTTAATAATTTCTCATCCAGACGACAGAAAAATAGTCCTGTTCATTTTTACCTAAATTAGTTTTTATTGACACCTGATACTTTCTCTGATGAGCCTTTCTGATATATATCTCTTCTAGTCTATCTAGATAGGACACTCCTTTCAAGGACTGATTTTGGCCTTTATATTGAATTACTTTTTCTTTTGTCAGCAAGGCAAAGGGAAACAGAGTCCTTACTACAGTTTTACTTGACATTCGTAATGGTAAATTAATGATTTATGGCATCCTGATTAAGAAAGTCCGAAATGAAGTCCAGTGATAGAAATTTCCTTCATGGTATTGTATATTGCTGAATTTAAAGTATATAGTTTATAATAGCATACCACACTGCATAAGATCGGTATCTAATTGAAAAATAGTCTCGTTATGTAAACACATTCTTTTAACATTACTTTTGTTTTTAATATTGTTCTGCATCTCATTCACCACAGCTATAAGAATGTTGTAACATTCAGAAGAGGATATGTTAGACAACCTCAGTTCTTAGAAATGTAGAAAAATCAATGGCTTTTAAATATCTTCTCCAGTGATTAAAACTGGATTTTTGGGGCTGTATTGGCAAGTGTTTTATAATCATTCTTTTATCACCTAAACGTTCTGCTGAATCACAGGAGCACGTTGGTTGCATTATGCCAATGTGCAAGACACAGGAGCTTTAGCAAATTACTTCTACTTCACTGTCTTTCTTCTCACCTTCTCTGTCTTCCTTTCTCCTCCCTACCCTCTCCCCTTTTTTTTTCCAGTCCCCTCCTCAAATTCCATCCCATCCTTTCCCCTCATTTTCTCCCTTTGCCTTCTTTGCATCTCCCTTCCCTTCCTTTTTCCTTTCCTCCTCCTTCTTGTATTTCACATACTTTTTTGCCTTAATAGAATTAAATATCTAAATTAGATTAAACAATCACCAAGAGAAAAAGTAAAGCCTTTTGGTAAATTCTCCAAAAGATCAAAGGATAGCAGAATGAGTGATCCTGATTTAACATTTTTTCTGAAAAACTTTTGAGTATGTCATTATGTAACTAGTAAAACAAAAAGATCTAAACAGCAGTAAGTACATAATCAGTTGATTTTTTTTAAAGGTATTCATAATTTGGAAAAGACATTAAGCCAGAAGCTGACCTTTCTAGTCATACATATACACCCTATTATGAACAGCACTGGCACGATTCTTTTTGAATAAAAAAAGAGAAGGATATAAGATTGAGCAACATGGATTACACCGTGGAATAGGTGAATGTTATCTTTGGTGGTCCTCTCCATCCTTCATTTCAGAATTATTTTTTCTCAGGGCATCTGTTCTCTCTTTTCCCACTGATACCCAGTATCACCCAAGATGTGCTTCCTGCTATCCACACTGTGATTCTCTTCCTCTTACTTTAGGTATCTTATTCCCAAAAAGTCATAAGAGAAAAGGACGTGATAAAATAAGGCCTTCATGCATGACAGTAGGTTAAAATCCTGTTCCCCATCAGAGCTTTCTCTAAAAGTATATGTCAGTTGAGGGAAATGGTGCTTTTAATCACAATCAGCCAGTTACTTTTGTTATAAATATAGGCACCAATTGTGGTTCTTTGTTGTAAGGGAGTTTTTCTAAGCAACAAATGGCAGTACAGAGGTATTGATCTCTTCTACCTGAATCACTATCTTTTGTCTAGTGAAACCCAGCCAAGAGGATATCATAGTAAAGAATGTTATGTGGAAAGTAAAATGAAAACCAGTTTTTGGGGCTGTGCTGTTCAGTGTAGTAGCCACTTGTTAAATGTAGTTATTTGAGTTTGCAATTAAATCAGTTGCAACTAAATAAAATTTAATATTTAGTTTCTCAGTTGCATTAGCCACATTTCAAGTGTTTAATAGCTACATACAATAGTGTACAATATAGTAGTGATTATTGTAGTGACCAATGTAGATAGAGAAAGTTTCCCTCATCACAGAAAGTTCTCTGGCTACCACTCTAGAGTATACTTTGGAGTCAGTAAATTTTCATCCCCATTTCTTATCAAGACTATAGTCTTTTTGAAGAATCCAGAAAGATAATTTTGAAGCATTGTAGGTTAATACATTTTAAATACAGATTTTCAAACACAATGACTTCAGCAGTTTTTTTTTTTCTGTAGCCCAGTTAACTAGAACTTAGAAGTGTTTGAGTTAATTTATATGTAACTATATATTTAACTCCAGAAAAAAGCAGATCCTAACTCTTTTCATGTCAAAGCCATCTTTAGTTGTTTGTAATAATATTCAGAATATCACCTCAAAAATCTCTAAATAGCTGTGTTCTAGAGAATGTGAGGAGGGAGTTGGGGACCACATTAATAGTGTCTAAAGGATGCTCTTATTAAGAAATTGTCATCACCTAACAGCCAGGTTAGGTTTTAATTTTTAAAGGGTTTCTAGGGCAGACGTGACTTTGAGAGTTTTTACAGTTATTAGGCATGACTGTGCTATACTGGCTGCTCTTTTTTTCTATGTTGTACTATGCACAATCCACCCATGAATCCAGGGCTTATGCTTAACATGCTGTTTTTCCCAAAGGACATAATTATAGACAGAAGTAGAAGGTGGAATCAAATAGCAATAGAGCACAAATGGGATTACTTATTTTTTCCACTTACCCTTGTGTACCTTTTCTCTCTTTTGTCAATGCATTTCTTTCTGGGAGAACTGCATGGGCATTAACAACTGACATAAACCTTGGAACTGACAGGAACTTTTCAAATGTTCGAATTTTACAGATTTGTATTCAGATAGGTTGCAATCAGTAAAACACATGGACATTGAAGGTAGAATATGTGTGACACTGATAAGAAAATTGAGAATTAATGCTACTTAAAAATATTGGAAGATATGGTGTATTTTTTTTAAAATGTTTTATTTATTTCTAGGAGAGAGAGAGAGACAGCGTGAGCAGGGGAGGGTCAGAGAGAGAGGGAGTCACAGACTGAAACAGGCTCAGGCTCTGAGCTGGCAGTCAGCACAGAGCCCGACGCGGGGCTCGAACCCACGAACCGCGAGATCATGACCTAAGCGAAAGTCGGACGCTTAACCGACTAAGCCACCCAGGCGCCCCAGATATGGTGTATTTTAATGACAGTATTATTGCTGATAAAAACTATCTGTATTTTCTTTAAGTTCATTGTTAACAAAATAAGTGAATCATCATGGCTGATATATTTGTAGGATTTTTTTTACACATGGTTTAAAATCATACTGTTCGTAGAGATGACAAGCACGTGAATCTATATTTCCAAGTAGATAATCAATAACAAAGACTTAACTTGCTCCTTCATTAAAATATATTGCCTCAGGGGCGCCTGGGTGGCTCAGACGGTTAAGCGTCCGGCTTCTGCTCTGGTCATGATCTCACAGTTCGTGGGTTCGAACCCCACATCGGGCTCTGTGCTGACAACTAGCTCAAAGCCTGGAGCCTGCTTCAGATTCTGTGTCTCCCTCTCTCTCTGACCCTCCCCTGCTCATACTGTCTCTATCTCTCTCTCAAAAATCAATCAGAATATTAAAAAAAATATATATTGCCTCAGTCAGCAATATCCTGGTAAGAATATATACTAAGATACATGCAGTATCATATTCAATATTACAACAAAATCAACATCTTTTTAGAATTTTATAGTTCTTTTTCTCCATTTTTATAAATATAATTTATTGTCAAATTACAACACCTAGTGCTCAACCCAGCAAGTGCCCTCCTCAATGCCCATCACCCACTTTCCTCTCTCTCCCACCCCCATCAACCCTCAGTTTGGTCTCTGTATTTAAGAGTCTCTTAAGGCCACACTGAGATACTACCTTACAATTCTTTTTAAGAAAAGGATTTGAAAATAGAAAAGTCTTTAAAGGTTTATTTTATTTTTGATATAACTGGATAGAAACTGATACAAACAATTCATGATTTGGTACTGTGGTTAGACTGAATTGCTAAACTCTGACATAAATATGTCTAGGAGAAGAGGTTACTACCTCAGTGATATGAATTAGATGACTGAAATTTTTATTGGTGATTCTGGTAAATCTGGTAATTTTTATTATGATTCTGGTAAAACCACAATCATAGTACTCATTGGGCTATTTAAATGATGTACAACTCATCATTTAGAGGAAAAATTTTAAGGGTGTCTGTGTATATCTAATTTAATTTATAAGTGTATTGAATGTCTTTCTAAAATATTTTGTTTTTCTGTAATATTAATATACAACAGTATGTTAATTATGTACATTTTTATCTAATATACCTGAATATGTAGTTAGCTGTGTGTGTGTAAATTACACTAATTTACTGAAGTAGTATAAATATATTTGTTAATGATTTTGCTAATTTATAGTTTATTCCTCACATTATGCCTTTTTTCATAATTTTTAAATCTAAAGCTTCCATTGTTTAGACTATTTAAGTGGAAATGCATTAAAATAAGGGATATTCTAGGCAAAGAAGAGCCTGTGAGTTCTCTCAATAGCATTTTCTGTTGGTAATCATAAGGAGAAATTTTGTTCCATTTTTATCACTCACTCTGAAGATTGATAAGATAGTTGCTTGAGGAACATTATTTTCTGCTATGCAGTTATTATTTCTGCAGCTCCCACCTTGAAACACTTGCATGTGTTTTTGTGAAGAATGTTGGTACTTGATTATAATCATAGCTACATCTCTTTTGATAGGCAATTTCACTTTGGAGAATAGGTGTAAGATTTTTAGTGTTTTGAATGTAAATCAGATCAATCTCATCATAGAATATAGAGTGTGTGAATGATGAATAGGGTTTATTACATCATGTTTATTAAAATACAGAAAACTTTTCCAACCTTATTTATTTTATGCTTTAGTTTAAGTTTGTTTTTTTCTTTCTTTTTTCTTTTTAACAACTTCATGGCTTACCATTCCTGGTAAGCCATGGCCAAAGCCTAGTTCAAAATCTGAAGTATATTGGATGATTAATATCCATGGAAAGAATAGCTATCTGATTAAATATCTGTGTACTATATCTGTGTAGTGTGTAGAGTATTCTGTTTTAGGAAGTGTAGCTTCCTTCATAGTACTCTATGGCTCTATTCATCAGGAGTAAATTGTAGTACACATGAAGGAAAAGTAGTATTATCAAGAAAACTATGATGTAGGACCTACCCCACCAGTTATTAAAATATGTTATAAAGCTACACCACATCAAATCCTATATGATAGGTGTGGTTTTATTGCCGCCACTCTAAAAGGAATAAAATAAAGGCTTAGGCAGTTTAAACCACTTTCTTAGTGTGAGTGGAGGACCAAGATTCATACTTGGGTTTTTTTTTACTCCAAAGCTCCACTAAAAAAGAGAGCCCCATAAAGAACAAACTGATGGTTACCAGAGAGGAGATGGGTGGGAGATGGGTAAATGGGTGATGCGGATTAAGGAATACACATGTGACGGGTACTGAGTGTTGCATGTAAGTGATGAATCTTTAAATTTGTGCATCTGAAACTAATATTATATTGTATATCAACTACTGGAATTTAAATAAAAATAAAAATAAAGAAAAAATTTAAAAAGGGAGCTCTGATACTTTAAGGTCATATGTCTTTGTTTTTAAAAAGACATATATATTAATCAAACATACTTGTTTTATGAAACCCAACACAGCTTTAGTTGAAATCCTTCAAACTAGTTAATATGAAAACTTACTGGGGCTCGATCCCACAAACCATGAGATCATGACCTAAGCCAAGATTAAGAGTCGAATGCACAACTAACTGAGCAACCCTGGTGCCCCAAGAATTTTAATTTTTTAATTAGCATATAGTTTTATAAGTAATACACAATTAAGCTATTGTCAAAAAATTAAAACATTAATCATCACTTCAACCTAGATTCCTTTCCGGGATAGAAATTTCTGTGACATTCGTATGTTTCCTTTAGACCTTTTCCTAGGCTCTAATATATTTATGTGTACTGGGAAAATCTAAACTATTGTTGTGTGCTTGTTTTTTAAATATATGTGGTATGATTGTACATATCATGCTGCAACTTTTGTTTTTCATTCTATAATGTATTCTGGCAGTATTTCAAACTTATTTTATATGGATTCACCTTACATAGTTCACTTTCAGATACATCTAGAGCCATGATCTGAATCTTCTAAAAAGTTAGTATTTATTTGTTTCTCAAAGCCATAGCATTTTCTTTCACCATAACTCATATTGACTAAAATAACCTTTACGTTACATGTTATTTCCTGAGAGATAGGCTTTGGGCTACAACAAAAAAGAAAAATGATCAGCAGTGATGATTCAAACTACAGCTACTTCATTGAAAGATTTATGCAATTTAAGTCATTTCTTGTATCATTATTTGGGCTGGCTATCATACTCTCAGTCCATGGGGCCATATACCTGTTTTATATTTTAAAATACGCAAGACTGTGCCAAAGATTTTACAATTTTTAAAATGTTTATTTATTTATTTATTGAGAGAAGGAGAGAGAGAGAGATAAGGGGCAGAGAGAGAGGGAGAAAGAGAGGGAGAGAGAGAACCCTAAGCAAGCTCCATGGTGTCAGTGCAGAGCCTGTTACAGGGTTCCATTCCACAGTACCACCTGAGTTGATATCAAGAGCTGGATGTCCAACAGACTGAGCCACCCAGGTGCCCCTACAATTTAAATTTAATCATTCTTTTGAAGGTTCTGGTTTTCCTCTACTCCTATTCACAATATTTATTCTCTTTCTGAATGCATGTACCTCTTCTCTGCCTTTTGGGCAGTTTTCTGTGTCCTGTATTTCAAATTCAGACTGAGTACTTTAACTTAATATTTTAAGTCCATCTCTTGGTTTCATTTTAGGTTTCATAGTCTTCTGCCTCTTGCTGTAAATTCTGCATAATTATAACTCTGATGCCTAGTTAAGACCTGCTAAGATAGGGTCTGGATAAGTACCTCCAGACTTTCACTTTCGTGTTCTGTTGACATCCAAAGCCCTCCCTGAGAATCCTGCAAATTCCCTGGAGCTTATTTGGCTGCATTGCCTTTAGCTACCTTGATCTGCAACCAGAGTTATGTCTGGTCAACCTCTACTTAACTTTCAGTTCCTTTTATTTATACCCCACATCCACATTGTAGTTATTTATTTAGTTAATATTTGTCAATTCCTCTTGGCTGTGAGCCCATTGAGGAGGGCAGGGATGCTCTCTATTCCAATAACAGTTCTTAGCACAGTACCCAACACGTAGTAGCCTCAGAAATAGGACTCAAAATTTAAGGAAAGAATAATTAAAGATGAGGTTTGGGATCAAAGGACAGAAGGAAGTTAGCCTTGAAAGAAAGGAGATGGAGGGAAGAGAGGGTGAGAGGAAGAAAGAGGGGAGAAAGGGAGAAAGTTCATCCTGAAGATAGATGAAAAGAAAAAAATAGATAAACAGTGTATTGAGAGAGAAGTGAGTGGAATGGTATACCAGGTGGTTGAATCTCAGGTTTCCCCAGAGTAGTAGAAAATTATGTGGTTTGGAAGTTTTATAAAGTTAGAGTAGTATTCTAAATATTCTTTTTTTTTCTTAAAGTTTATTTTCGAGTTGGTTTTCATATAACACCCAGTGCTCATCCCAACAAGTGCCCTTCTCCATGTCTGTCATCCCCCTTCCCCTCTCCCCTACTCCCATCAGCCCTCAGTTTGTTCTCAAGAGACTTATTGAAGAGTCTCTCATGGTTTGCCTCCCTCCCTCTCCCCAACTATTTTCCCCCTTCTTCTCCCTCATGGTCCTCTGTTAGGTTCCTCCTAATACACCTATATGTGCAAACATATGGTAGCTGTACTTCTCTGCCTGTATGTATCAGCACTACTGCATCCCTTTGGTAAATTCCTAGCAGTGCTACTGCTGGGTCATAGGGGAGTTCTGTTGTTAATTTTTTGAGAAAACTCTACACTGTTTTTCACAGGGGTTGCACCAGTTTACATTCCCACCAACAGTATAAGAGGGTTCCAATTTCTCCACATCCTCTCCAGCATCTAGAGTCTCCTGATTTGTTCATTTTAGCCACTCTGACTGGCGTGAGGTGGTATCTCAGTGTGGTTTTGATTTGTATTTCCCTGATGATGAGGGATGCTGAGCATTGTTTTATGTGTCTGTTGGCCATCTGGATGTCCTCTTTGGAGAAGTGTCTGCTCATATCTTCTGCCCATTTCTTCATGGGATTATTTGTTTTTTGGGTGTGGAGTTTGGTGACTTCCTTATATTTTTGGATACTAGCCCTTTATCTGATATGTCATTTGCAACTATCTTTTCCAATTCTTTCAGTTGCCTGTTAGTTTTATTGATTGTTTCCTTTGCCATGCAGAAGCTTTTTATCTTGATGAAGTCCCGATAGTTCATTTTGCTCTTGATGCTCTTGCTTTTGGGGATGTGTCAAGTAAGAAATTGCTGCAGTTGAGGTCAAGGAGGTTGTTTCCTGCATTCTTCTTTAGGGTTTTGATGGTTTCCTGTGTCCTTTATCCATTTTGAGTTTATTTTTGTGTATGGTGTGAGAAAGTGGTCTAGATTCATTCTTCTGCATTTTGCTGTCCAGTCCCAGCACCATCTGTTAAAGAGACTGTCTTTTTTTCCATTGGATACTCTTTCCCACTTTTTCAAATATTAGTTGGCCATACATTTGTGGGTCCAATTCTGAGTTCTCTATTCTGTTCCATTGGTCTGTGTGTCTGTTTTTGTCTCAATACCATACTGTCTTGATGATGACAGCTTTGTAGTAGAGGCTAAAGTCTGGGGTGGTGATGCCTCTCATTTTGGTTTTCTTCTTCAATATTACTTTTGTGGTTCCATACAAATTTTAGGATAGTTTGTTCTAGCATTGAGAAGAATGCTGGTGAAATTTTGATTGGGATCACATTGAATGTGTAGATTGCTTTGGGTAGTAATCACATTTTAACTATATTTATTCTTCCACTCCATGAGCATGGAATGTTTTTCTATTACTTTGTGTCTTTCTCAATTTCCTTCATAAGTTTTCTATAGTTTTCATCATAGAGCTCTCCTATATCTTTAGTTAGGTTTGTTTCTAGGTATTTAATGATTTTTTGTGCAATTTTGAATGGGATCACTTTCTTTATTTCTCTTTCTGTTGCTTCATTATTGGTGTATAAAAACGCAACCAATTTCTGTACATTGATTTTTTACCCTGTGACTTTGATGAATTCATGGATCAGTTCCAGTAGGCTTCCGATGGACTCTATTGGGTTCTATGTAGAGTATCATGTCGTCTGTGAAAGGTGAAAGTTTGACTTCTCCATTGCCAATTCTGATGTCTTTTATTTCCTTTTATTGTCTGCTTGCTGATGCTAGCACTTCCAGCACTATGTTAAACAACAGTGGTGAGAGTGGACATCCCTGTTATGTTCCTGATCTCAGGGGGAAGACTCTTGGTTTTTTCTCATTGATGATGTTAGCTAAGGGCTTCTCATAGATGACTTTTAAGATATTTAAGTAAGTTCCTTCTATACCAACTTTCTCGTAGGTCTTTATGAAGAAGGGATGCTGTATTTTGTCAAATGCTTCTTCTGCATCTATTGACAGGATCATATGGTTTTTATCTTTTGTTTTGTTAATGTGATGTATCACATTGATTGATTTGCGAATATTGAACCAGCCTTGTAACCCAGGAATGAATCCCACTTGATCATGGTGGATAATTCTTTTATGTGCTGTTGCATTCAGTTTGCAAGCATCTAGTTGAAGATTTTTGCATCTGTATTCATCAAGGATATTGGCCTGTAGTTCTCTTTTTTTGCTGGGTCTCTGTCTGACTTGGGAATCAAAATGATGCTGGCTTTGTAAAATGAGTCCAGGAATTTCCTTCCATTTATATTTTTTGGAATAACTTGAAAAGAATGGGTATTAATTCTGTTTTAAATGTCTGGTAGAATTCCCCAGGGAAGCCATCAGGTCCAGGGATCTTATTTGTTGGGAGATTTTTGATCACTGATTCAATTTCTTCACTAATTATGTGTCTGTTCAGATTTTCTGTCCCTTCCCATGTGAATTTTGGTAGTGCATGTGTGTTTATGAATTTGTCCATTTCTTCTAAGTTGTCCAATTTGTTGGCATATAATTTTTCATAGTATTCTATGATAATTGCTTGTATTTCTGAGGAATTAGTTGTAATAAATCCATTTTCATTCATGATTTTCTCTATGTGTGTGTCTTCCCTTTTCTTTTTGAGAAGCCTGGCTAGAGGTTTGTCAATTTTGTTTATTTTTTCAAAAAAAACAACTCTTAGTTTCATTGATGTGTTCAGTTGTTTTTTTGGATTCTATATTGTTTATTTCTGTCATGATTTTTATTATTTCTCTTCTTCTACTGGGTTTGGGTCCTCTTATTGCTCTCCCTCTAGTTCCTTTAGGTGCGCTGTTGGATTTTGTAGTGCTTTTTCTAATTTCTTGAAATAGGTCTGGAATGCAATGTACTTTCCTCTTAGGATTGCCTTTGCTGCATCCTATAGAGTTTGAATTGTATTTTCATTTTCATTTGTTTCTATATATTTTTATTTTTATTTTTATTTTAATGTTTTTTATTTATTTCTAGGAGAGAGAGAGACAGCATGAGCAGGGGCGGGTCAGAGAGAGAGATGGAGTCACAGACTGAAACAGGCTCCAGGTCCCGAGCTGGCAGTCAGCACAGAGCCTGATGCGGGGCCCAAACCCACGAACCGCGAGATCATGACCTAAGCGAAAGTCAGACGCTTAACCGACTAAGCCACCCAGGCGCCCCATGTTTCCATATATTTTTAAATTTGTTCTCTAATTGTCTGATTGGCCCATTCATTCTTTAGTAGGGTGTTCTTTAACTTCCATAGTTTTGGAGGTTTTCCAGACTTCTTCCTGTGGTTGATTTCAAGTTTCTCAACATTGTGATCTGAAAGTGTGCTTGGTATGATCTCAATTCTTTTATATTTATTGAGGGCTGCTTTATGACCCAGTATGTGATCTTCTTGGAGAATGTGCCATGCACATTGAGAAGAAAGTTAATTCTATGGCTTTGGATGTAGAGTTCTAAATATATCTGTCAAATCCATCTGGTCCAATGTGTCATTCAAGTCCATTGTTTCTTTAGTGTTTTTTTTTTTTTTTTTTTTTTTTTTGTTTTTTGTCTAGTTGATCTATCCATTGCTGTAAGTGTAGTACTAAACTCCCCTGCCATTAGCACATTCTTATCCATAAGATAGTTTCTGTTTGTGATTAATTGCTTTATGTATTTGAGTGCTCCTGTATTCGGTGTGTAGACATTTATAATTGTTAGCTCTTCCTGATGGATAGACCCTGTAATTAGTATATAATGTCCTTCTTCATCCCTTGTTACTGCCTTTACTTTAAAGTCCAGTTTTTCTGATACAAGAATAGGTACTCCGGCTTTCTTTTGACTTCCAGTAACATAATATAAATTTCTCCATCCACTTACTTTCAATCTGAAGGTATCCTCAGGTCTAAAATGAGTTTCTTGTAGAAGGCAAATAGATGGATTTTGGCTTTTTATCCATTCTGCTACCCTATGTCTTTTGATTGGAACATTCAGCCCATTTACCTTCAGTGTTATTATTGAAAAATATGGGTTTAGAGTCATTGTGTTCTTTGCGGGATTTATGTTTGTGGTGGTGTCTCTGGTACCTTGTGTTCCTTGCAACATCTCCCTCATAGAATCCCACTCAGGATTTCTTGTAGCCCTGGTTTAGTGGTGATGGATTGTTTCAATATTTGTTTATTTGGGAAGACTTTTATCTCTCCTTCTATTCTGAATGACAGGCTTGCTGGATAGAGGATTCTTGGCTCCTTTTTTTTTTTTCTGTTCATCACATTGAAGATCTCCTGCTATTCCTTTCTGGTCTGCCTAGTTTCAGTAGATAGTTCTGTCACCACTCTGATAGGTTTCCCTTCGTATGTTAGGGCCCTTTTCTCCCTAGCTGCTTTCAGAATTCTCTCCTTGTTCTTATATTTTGCCAGTTTCACTATGATATGTTGTGCAGAAGATAACTCAAGTCACATTGACAGTTGTTCTCTGTGTCTCTTGGATTTCAATGTCTGTTTCCTTTCCCAGATTGGGGAAGTTTTCTGCTATAATTTGTTCCAGGACTCCTTCAGTTCCTTTCCCTCTCTCTTCCTCTTTTGGAATTCCTATGATATGAATATTGTTCTGTTTGATTGTATCACTCAGTTCTCGAACTCTCCTTTTGTGTTTTTGGATAAGTTTATCTCTCTTTTTCTTGACTTCCTCTTTTTTCCATAATTGTGTATTATAACTCACCTATTCTTCCCTCTGCCTCTTCAGTCCATGCATTTGACGCCTCCATTTTATTGTGCACCTTATTTATAGCGTTTTTAAAAGTTCATCACAACTATTTTTAAGCTCCATAGTCTTTGTAGCAACAGTTTCTCAGATGTCTTTCATGCCTTTTTCAACCCCAGTGATTAATTTTATGACTATTGTTCTAAATTCTTGTTTAGTTATGCTGCTTGTATCTGTTTTAGCAGTTCTTTAGCTCTCATTTCTTCCTGGAATTTCTTTGGAGGAGAGGTCTTTTGTTTTGTCGTTTTGGCTAGCTTTCTGTCCCTTGTTAGTTTTAAAAGCTTGTTATGCACACTGCACCTCTGAGTATTGCTGTATTAAAGAAGGCTCTTTTATTGTCCAGGGTCTGTCTGTTCAGGAAGTGTTCTTTGAATGGTGTCTCTTGGTCTCTCTTGTTGAGACTTTGGTTATTTTATTTCCCTACTCCTATTGGTATTTGGGACTTGCCACCATGTGTACTTTGGCTTGTTTTTTGAGGTAGCTCTGGAAAAGCAAACAGACAGACAACCACAGAGGGAACAAAGGCCCACAAATGCACAGACAAATCCAACAAATAAGCTAACCAAATGGGAAAAAGAAAAAGAAGAAAAAAGAAAAAAAGGGAAAAAAGGAGGAAAAACAAGTAATAAAAATAAAAAAGAAGAAAGAAAAATGAAAAGAAAAAAGAAAAAAGCAAAAACAAAGAACAGGGTGTCTGCAGTGCTGATGGAAGAGCTTATACAAAGAGAGAAATGACAGAGTGGGGAGAAAGCGAAATTGGATGATGACCAGGCAGAGAGACTAAGAGGAGAATATGATGAGAAGTGAGGAGAAGGAATCGAAGATAATGTTACTCAGAGAAGCTATATAGTTTGTTTACTCCAGAGAGAGAGAGATAAAGAGGTAGTGGTGGAGGTGTAGATTGTACATCTAGAGAATGGATTAAATGTGACTGTTTAAGCAAACCAATGACCAGAGTTCCCAGACCAGTAGAGGGGAGGGACAGGATTGAGACAAGGGAAAATATATCTGAATATACAGAGTTCATCTAGAATCATTCATGGCAGTGCATCCATGTTGGTCTTGCCCTGGGCTCCTGTTAAAACAACAACAACAACAACAACAGCAACAACAACAACCCAGCTTTCTGGCGGGAGTGGACATGGTTTGGTGCAGGTAGGTCTTAGCCTCCATTGTGTCCCATGGGCTGCTCCCTGAGGTCCGGCTGTGGTGGTTGTGGGGAGAAAAATGGCGGCGCCCCAGTCCCTTTCAGACTGTTGTAAATCACTCTTTTGGGTCCAATCTCCCAGTGCTGTGGGTGTAGCCATGGTGGGCTGCACTCTATGTCCCAAGCCCTGCCTCGTTTCCATATCTCAACCCACGTGCTTTATTGATACCGTCTGAAATATAAACCCGCAGGCTGAGTCCTTCTGAGCAGCTTCAAGCCCACTGCCTCCCCACTGAGGGTTGAGCCGGGCCTCTTCCCTGACCAATTGGGCTGGGAGTGCACTGGAGAAGTTTCTCCTGTCCCCTCCTGGGACCAGGACTTTCACCTCAAAGTCAGCACCACAGCTAGAAACCAGATCTGAGGTTTTTCTCTTCTCCAGGGACATGGACAGTTCTTTGAGCAGTTTCAGCTACTCTTTCTTTTTCCCTCGACTCACTGTGGCTCCTGGCATTGGGGACGCCTTTCTCTCCCTCCGAGTCTCTGGGTTCCAGCCAGTCCATTTTTATCTTCCCCGGTTTGTACTCATGTATCTATAAGGTTTTTTTGTTTGTTTTTCCCTTTCACAGCAAACTCTGTCTCCTCTTCCTCCCAAACTCCTTCCATTCTGTAAGGGTTCCTATGGCTTCAGGCATTCTCCATTGAGAGATGGGGGTGAGTGAGGTGTATGGAGCTCCCTACTTCTCCGCCATCTTGCCAATTAACCAATTTTATAAAAGATCTATTTTTAGTTGTTTTTTTTATATTACATAGTATATGAAAATTATACAGTAAATTATATACAGCAACTCTAGGAGACAGATAAAATCTCCAGTTACAAATGAACGGCATACATGGGATATCCAACATGTGAGTCATCAAGAAATGCAGTACTGAACAAATAATGGTGACTACTAATTTTTCTTTTTTTTCTAATTGTTGTGAAATGTTTCCTTTTCTATAATAATTTTCTCTTCTTAGCTTGGCCCTAGAATTATAATTTTTATTTCTATCCCAAAGATTCATTGTAATGTAATGTAGGACAGTGATCAATGTGAGATACATACACACAGTATACATACACCTGTGTGTGTGTGTGTGTGTGTGTGTGTGTGTGTGTGTACACAGTGTAAGGTTAGACACTCTGACCACCGGGTGTGTTTGTGTAAGTGTGTATGTATACTCACATATGCACACACATTTTGAAGTTCATTGTATGATTTCATCTTATGTTAAGGGTTCTTCAGAGACCTTTTATTTGATACTAATTCTTTCTCCAACTACCACATTATGCTCAAACTTTGGAATGGCTTCCTCTCTTGATATATTTTAATAAAAGAACCATGAGCACAACATACCCTCTATCTTTTCTTTGTAGGCTGTAGATTATCTTGACTTCTGTTGCCTGAAGACTTATATCTAATGGAAACATTAAAAATACCATGTCAGGTTCCAGTAGTGGGAAATAGCTGGAAGTTATAATAGATCAAATGGAAGACAGAATTTTACTTTGAAATGACTAATTAAATTCAGAATTTCTTTGATATGTTAGTGTTGAGGTTAATTAGAGTGCATGAGTTACAGGGAGGCATGATGAAAATAATATTAAATATTATACAACTTGGATATTCATCTGAACTTCACTGTTTATTAGCCTAATGACCTTGGGTAAGACAGCTCCAGCCTGACTCGTCACAAGTTGAAGTGTATGGTTACCCATATCTTACTACCCAACTCTTTGTAATGTTGTCAGGATGAGATGATATATGGGAAAATATCATATAAACAATGAAGCTCGATATTATGGTGACTACTGTAATAGTTAATATGTGCCATGTACTATAGTAAGACTTCTCATAATTTTTACAACAGTTTTATGAGACAAGCAACAATAATATTCCAGTTTTACAGATCAGAAAGGTGAGGTTCAGAGTGTGAAGGACATATGATTGAGTTCACACTATAGGTGAGTTGGAAAGGCTAGATTTGGATACTGGTCTGTCTGACACTAGACTTGACGCTCATAATTACACAGTGTTTGTCACTCACTTGAATAATAATTGCTACAGAGAGTTATGCATGGAAATGAAATTCTCTTTATTATCACATCTGAATTCTAAATGTGAAAATGAAATATTATTTTTTCCTAAAAACTGAATGCATGGAGTTCTAACTATCTGAATGTGTTCTTCCCTTAGAATTTAATTATCCTGGATCCACTCACAGTGACTGAGGAAGAAATAAGACCATCACTAGAAAAACGTCTTGAAGCCATTATTAGTGGGGCTGCACTTTTGGCTGACTCTTCCTGCACAAGAGATTTCCATCGGGAACGGATTATCGCAGAATGCAATGCCATTCGCCAGGCTCTCCAGGACCTGCTTTCAGAATATATGAACAATGTAAGTAACTAGTTTTCCACCAACCCCTTACGATGGGTATGTGTTACGGTTCTTTCAGTGTACAAATGTAATAATATACAAATAAGTACATGATTTTATGTGGTTTGGCTTTCTGAGTGGGTTCTACTCACAGAGTACAGCTTTGAAATAGGAATTGCTAGGGATGGGATCCAACAATATATAATTGTTTTATTTGAGGAAGTACTTGAATATTAGTTGAAGAAGAGAATCAGGATTGGAGAAAAGAAACTAGAGTTGTGCACCAATAAAAGAAAAATTTAGGAAAGGGCATGTTGTTCAGGATTACATTGGTAAATAACAAAATTAGAATTTAGATAGTTATTAGATAAAGTCAACGCTGCAGAGGTCAGGATTCATTTTTGAAGCTGTAAAGAGTTCCTGTAGTTTGTAACTTTGGCTCCTAACCTTTTTCACATTTGACATAATGTCATAAACTTTTCCAGTTTTAGTTATTTCTTAGGAATATTATAAATGTCTAAATTTAGGCAAATGCAAAAGTATTTGTTTCAAGATGCTTTTGGTTTAATTTCATATGTATTCATATGTGATATATTCATTTCATATGTACTTTTCTACATCCATCTACACTCAAATCTCATTTCTGTTTTTAAAATGAACAAGAAAGTGTTGAAGACATTGTCAATCATATATTGGTCATGAAGCCACCTTAAATAATAGAGCTAAATAAAATGAAGGATTTATAATATATATAAAATATTTTGTTCATCTTTATAAATGGAATAATTCAAGAATTATGAAAGTACATTTTGAAAATTATTAGTTACAAATCATGACTTTCGGGGTATGAGTTGAAGATTTAGGATTGTTCAGTATAAGTCATTTATGTGAATAATTGAAATTTGCTAAAATTAGTTAATGAGTTTTAAGGCTCCTTTTGCACATTTGATGTATCTCCATACTCTCAATATTTGATGACTTTGGCTCCTGACCAAAAGTCTTGCCAGTCAAGAGATCACAGTTGCAAAGCAGATGTTGTTACTAGGAAGAACATGTTAGTAATGTCATGTCCTGCTTCTGAAGCTAGAATATCTTCATTTTTGGCATATAATATATTCTTTTTTTTTTATTTCTAGTGTGTTTAAAAAATTTTATGGAAAATTATGACAAAACAGAAGAAACAGAAAATTATATAAGAAAAGCATGAACCCAGAAAGCATGTATTTTTAAAGACTTTTTAAAAATGTTTGTTTATTTTTGAGAGAGAGAAAGAATGTGAGAAGGGGAAGAGCAGAGAGAGAGGAAGACACAGAATCTGAAGCAGGCTCCAGGCTCTGAGCTGTCAGCACAGAGCCTGATGTGGGACTTGAACTCACAGACCATGAGATCATGACCTGACTATGGTGGCAAAGCATTAAAAGTCCAGTATGGTGTTCCTTTCTGAGTATGGGGTCCTGAATGCAGTCACAGGCCCCTGAAGATGGTCCTGTATATCATAAATACATAACCACATAAGTGCTTTGATGGCTCTCTTCAAATTTGGCTTAAAAACATTTGAGTTAAAAACTCTTCATACCAAAGGTGAAATGATGAGAACATTCTGCCCTGGGTGTAATCGTTAAGAAAGTGCATTGTCTCTAGATGTTTGTAAACAGTAATAAAACCAACTAAAAGTTGGTCTGCTTTTTACTATCACCAGGCTCTAGCAATTCTAAATGTTAAGTGATAAAGTGTTTTTCTCAAAATTCTTTTGTTTTTTATCTAAATTCTAAACAATTACTGTGATTATAAATAACTTTTAATAATATGTATGAATGATTCAAATTTCACATTTTATGATTATCATTTAATAACCATGACATTCCTTAGGCATTTAAACAGCAGATTCAAAATAAACAATGATGACATAATGATTATAAAGGTAAAGAACTAGAAATAGTCACTTCAATTCTGATATTTTATGTTATCACTTGGAATTTTTATTTAAATTTAAATTTTTAACAATAAAACAGAATTGGTAGAGGTAATATTTGTTTTACGTAAATGCAAATTTCATGGATGTGAAGTTCATATGTGAAATACTTTATTGAATTTGAGCACTAACTTTGAAATTTGTTCTTTAAAAACTCGTCAATTGCTTTAAAGTTAAAGAACAAATCAGAAAAATAATGATTATTACTGAAAAGTAATTTTGTCATATAGAGGAGAGAGGTGTTTAAATATCTAATTCAGGTATAAAATCTGTGACATGAAGTATATATATGTATATATATATAGGCCGATTTCTCAGGCACACATAACCTATTTATTTATGTTACTAATATCCTTCTGTTAGGTATGTTGGTTTTAAAACAAGGTAAGTTCTATGTTAGAAGAAGTTGAAAGAAACTCTTACATTTATAATATGAAAATAATTAAGATCAGAGGTAAGTAGCTTTAAAAAAATCATGTCCAGATAATTACCTTATGTATATTTTTAAGGGTAGACTTAAAAATTTTTTTTCAATTATTTAATTGATTAGATTGCACTACTCTTCATGCTTGATGGGGGCTGTTTTCTTCTCTCTTCCTCCTTCCCCCCATATTTCCTTTACTCCTCTCTGACAAAGGAGAGTAAACACCCCTGAAAAAACATTTCCTTCATGGCACTTCCCATTTTTGGCTCTCATCCCTGTTAGAATTCCTGCATTTACTTGTGTGCCTTCTTTCCTGGACAGGAGCTCTAAGAGAATGAGAGCTATCTCCCTGGCCCTTAGAACAAAGACTTTCAGGTAGCAGGTGCTCAGTGATTATTATTTAGTTACAGGTAAATTGAATTTAGTGCTTGTTTTTTCTTTTTAAAATTAAAATGGACAGTTTGCCTAAAGCAATTAATTTATATTTATTTATTATATTTAATAACCATGGAGAAAATATGGGGAGGATTAATGGTAAGAATAGAAACCTAGGAAAGGAAGAAGAGCACAGAGGTGAGAAGTCTGTTCTTTGGGTGATCTTACTGTATTTGTATATTCCTTTCTCTTAGAATATAATGTTAAATACTTGGGGAGGAAGGCATTTTTTTTTTCAGGGAATGAAACACTTATGTGTGGATAATATCTGGCGATCCTCCCTAATGTTAGTGTAGAAGTGAGACAGAGCAGGAGGAGTTAAATTTATGCAGTGGTGGTTTCCATGATCAGAAACCTATATACATGTACGTTATATTAACTTTCTATTGAAAGTAAAACCCACTAATAATTTAAAAATATGAATTTGTAGTATTATGAAAAAGCAATACAAAAGCAGTATAATAGTTCCTTTTCATATAAAAGTTCAGAAATTTAGGCTTAATACTAGTATCTGACCTAACAAGTGAATATTGGAATTAAACAGCAGGAAAATCTGCTGGTATGGAAAAACTGTCAGGTATGTTAACAGAACACATTTCAGGTTTATTTTTATTCCAAGTTTATATCACAAATGATGCTTCTTTATAACTATTTCATCAGCTTTAATGAAGGGAAGTGTGCTTTCCTGGTATTAACTGAACTAAAACCTTTCTCAGAATTTCCTTAAAGATTTTAGGATAGCTCTTGTACTTAAGTTCTCAACTTTCCAGTTTAAGGAATTTTGTTTCTCATTTGGTGGGCCTGGTTTGCTTTTCAGATTATTTAGGAGCTTTTCTATTGGGCTCTTGATAAAAAAAAATCCTTGGTAATTATTGAGACACAATAAAGATGACTGTGAAAATTTAAAGCAAGATGAGCACTCATCATAGTCTGTGTGTCTTTTATATGAATGTAACTTCAAGGCTTCAAATTTTGTTAGTCTGTTGGGTACAGAGAAGTTCAGCAGTGGGAAATATATGTAGTTTATGTTTTCTCAGGCTCAGTCCACGTGATCAGTATGAATCTAGGTGACTTTCCTTTCTTAAATAAATCAGTAAGTCTTAATCATTTTTTTTTTTTACCGAAGCACTATGTTTAGTAAATTCAATGTCTTGTCACATTAGTAAGAAATTAGGAGGAAATGAAACCAGATGGATCCATAACAGGTAAAACAAACAACCACTTAACATTTCAGTTATTATATATGATTGTTCTAATATTTTCCATAATATATGGAAATAATTATTTTACATCCATAGGTCAAAATTCTGACCTAAGTTTCACTGGGCTAAAAAAGAAAGTGTTAGAATGTTCCATTCTTTTCTGGAGAATCCATTTCTTTGCCTTTTCCAGCCTCTAGGGGCCATCCATAGGCCTTGGATCACAACCTCTTTCTCCATCTTCAGAGACAGCAATGTCACATTTTTCTGACCCTGTTTCTGTCCTCACATCTCCTTCTCTGACTACAGCCAGGATATGCTCTCCACTTTTTAGGAGATTAGACAGGGCCCACCCAGATTACCCAGGAGAGTCATCCCATCTCATGGCTCTTAACCGTAATTACATTTACAAAGTTCCTTTTGCCATGTAAGGTAACATGCTCATAGGTTCTGTGAATTAGGATGTGAGCATCTCTGGGCAGGCTATGACATACACTAATACCAATCTTCCTTAGTCTCTTCTGTGGAATCATAATCCTTATGTTTTAAATCTATTGTGGTTAGCATTTCTTGCTTACTTTAAGCTTTATGCAGGTCGATCACATATCTATTTTATTTACTATTTTATCTCTAGTGCAAGGTACAATACTTGGCATTTAGAAAAAGCTAAATTGTATTTTTTAATAAAAGAATGAATGAAATTATTGCATACTGTATACTCTATATAATGGAGAAACTTCTTCTCTGACATTCAATGAAATGAGTTTTGAGCGTCAACTGGATTCACCATGTACTGCCAGTTATAAAATACCTTATTTTGCAAAGTATAGGCCTCTTCTAAAAATCCGTGTGAATATTCAGAAACAAAATATTCTTACCACAGTCTCTTCATTTGTATGCACATCTGGATATATTCCAAAATAAGATTTTTTACTAATCAAAAAATACACTCCAAAGAACATTCAGAATCAAATAAAATTTAACTTTTGTTTTTTTAAAACTTAGAAGTAAAAAAAGTAATTCTATTTTTCTAAGATATTTCTCCTGTTTTGTAACACCTTCAGGACTGGTTAGGTCTAGTCCATTTTCTCTGATGTGCAGCACAATTAAGGGATGGGGCAGACCAAGGAGGCTCTAAAGAAGGAAGGATTTTAGAGAGAATTTTTTTTAATGGTGGGCTTTCTATACTTGGTGAAAACAGAGTTGGGGATGGGTTGTCATCCTGATTTAGTTCTGAGAATTAACAGACAAGGGTATTTCTCCAGGGGTGGATTGAAATCATGTTGATGTTATTAAGTTTGGACATGTTACTGGATAGGATCTTCAAGTGATGTAGGGTTGTTGGTGAAGTGAACACTCATATTGGTACTTTATTATAGAGTGTATGAGAGAGGTATTATAGAGGGTATTAGAGAGTTTAGTGCATGATGGCTAAAGTAAGTCAGGCCTGGCTGTATGCAGGGGCTAATTTGGATTTCTAGACTTCTTACTTGCTCAATATTTTCTTCTTTTGGTGTCTATGTGAAAATACATAGTTGGTTCTCATTATGTATTAGTTTAGTGAGTAAATAATCAAATGAAATGGCTTTTGTTATTCAGAGACCTATTTCATTTGTAAGTCTTGGGTTTAATTTCCCTGTCTTGGGGAATTATAAAGATTTGTTAAGCCAACAAAGAGATGTTAAAGAGTTTTTCTTCCATATAAGCCCTCTACCTCTTTCTTGAAAATCCACTTTAGAGATAATTTCAGCCTTATTTGTTATGATGATAAGGTAAAGCAGGATAATCTTTATGCAATGACTTTTTGAATACTACAGACAGGTTAGAATTAAAATTCCAAAGAGGTAAAGGCAATCCCAAATCTATTTTCTTTTCTTTTCTTTTTCTTTGACATAACTGGCTATTCTAACACAAAGAAGTAGGCAGAGATGTAGACAAAATGCAAAGATGGAAGAATTTATCCCAAATGAAAGAACAGGATAAGACCATGGCCAGAGAACTAAGTAAAGCAGATATAAATAACATGTCTGATGGAGAATTTAAAGCAATAATTATAAGGATACTCACTGTGCTTGGGAAAAGAATAGAAGACATGAGCCGTACCCTTAACATAGATTTAAAGAGTTAAAGAAAAATGAATCAGAGATGAAGAGTGCAGTAAACAAGATTAGAAACACACTTGGTGCAATGCAGGCTAGAAAAAGAAGAAAGAAAAAAAAAGAATTAATTAATGACCTAGAAGACAAAATAATGGAAAGGAATGAGCCTGAACAAAAGAGACAAAGAAAAATTATGCAACACAAGAAAAGACTTAGGAAACTCAGTGACTCCATCAAATGAAATAATGTTTGTATTATAGCAGTCCCAAAATAGAGAGAAAAGGGGAAAGAAAATGTATTTGAAGAGATAATAGCTCAAAACTTACCTAATGTGGATAAGGAAACAGAATCCAGGTCCAGGAGGCACAGAGAACTCCCATCAAAATTTAAAAAAAGCATATGAACACCAAGACATATTGTAATTAAGTTTGTAAATATACTGATAAATAAAAAAATCTTGAAAGCACCAAGACAAAAGAAGTTATTAAGTTACAAGGGAAAAATCATAAGAGTAGTGGAAGATTTTTCAACAGAAACTTGGCAGGCCAGAAGGGAGTAGCATGATATATTCAAAGTGCTGAAGGGGAAAAATCTACAGCCAAGGATACTCTATCCAGCAAGGCTTTATTTCAGAAGAGAAGGAGAGATAAAGAGTTTCCCAAACAAAAAATAAAGGAGTTCATGACCACTAAATTAGCCCTGCAAGAAATATGAAAAGGGACCCTCTGAATGGAAAGGAGAGACCAAAAATTACAGCATAAGGGCAGGAAATACAAAAGCAGCAACAATGAATGTTTCTGTAAAAATCAGTCAAGAAATTGACACAAAAAAAGAATATAAAGTATAATAACATACACCCAAAACATGGGAAGGAGAGTAGAAAAGAATTAGTTCAAACTTGATTGGCCATCAACTTCATATAGACTGGCATTTATGGAAAAAGTTATATATAAGCATTATGGTAGCGACATATCAAAAACCACTAATTAACTTGCAAAGAATAAAAAGAAAATAATCCAGATATGTACTAAAAATATCAGCAAAACATGAAAGAGAGAAAGACAAGAAAGGACCAGAGAAAATTTCTAAGCAACAACAAAACAATAAAGTGGCAATAGGTATGTATATCTCAATAATTACTTTGTTTTTTTAAATTTAAATTAAATTAAATTAAAATTTTTTGATGAAGAGAGAGAGGGAATAAGTGGGGGAGGTGCAAAGGGAAAAGGAAGAGAGAGAATCTTAGGCAGGCCCCACGTCCAGCATAGAACATGACAGGAAGCTTGATCTCACAACGTTGAGAGCATGATCTGAGCTGAAATCAAGAGTCAGACACTTAATTGACTGAACCACCCAGGTGCTTCAATAATTACTTTGACTATAAATGGACTAAATGTTCCAATCAAAAGACATAGATTGTAAGAATGAATAAAAACAAGATGCAGCTAAATGCTGCATACAAGACTCATTTTAGACCTAAATACATCTATAGATTGAAAGTGAGGGATTGGAGAAACATTTATCATGCATATGGATGTCAAAAGAAAGCTAGGACAGCAATACTTATATTGAACAAAATAGACTTTAAAACAAAGATAGTAACTAAGAAGGACACTATATAATAAAAAAGAGACAATCCAACAAGAAGCTATAACAGTTGTAAATGTTTACCCACCCAACATGAGAGCACCCAAATGCATAAAGTAGTTATTAACAAAAATAAAGGAACTAATTTATAATAACACGATAATAGTAGGGGACTTTGATATGCCATCTACATCAATGGACAGATCATCTAAACAGAAAATCAACATGGAAACAATGGCTTTGAGTAACACACTGGACTGGATGGACCTAACAGATATATTCAGAATATTCCATCCAAAAACAGCAGAATACACATTCTTTTCAAGTACATATGGAACATTCTCCAAAATAGATCACATATTAGGTCACAAAACAGGCCTCAACAAATACAAAAAGTTGGAATCATATCATGCATCTTTTCTAACAACACACTATGACATTAGATGTCAACCCCAAGAAAAAACCTGGAAAGACCACAAATACATGGAGGTTAAACAGCATGCTACTAAATAATGAATGGGTCAACCAGGAAATCAAAGAAGAAATTTAAAAAAAAAAACCACGTGGATACAAATGACAATGAAAACTTTTGATATGCAGCAAAAGTAGTCCTAGGAGGGAAGTATGTAGCAATACAGGCCTACCTCAAGAAGCAAGAAAAATCTCAAACAACCTAATCTTACACCTAAAAAGGCTAGAAAAAGAACAACAAATGAAGCCTAAAGCCAGCAGAGGGAAGGAAATAATACAATTATAGCATATATCTATAAATGGTATAGAAACAAGACAAAACAATAGAACAGATAATGAAACCAAGAACTGGTTCTTTGAAAAAAATCAATATATAAACCTCTAGCCAGTCATATCAAAAATATGAAGAACCTAAATAAAAAGAATCAGGGGAAAAATAACCAATACTCAGAAACCAAACAATTATAAAGGAACATTATGAAAAACTATATGCCAACATGTGTTGGACACCCTGGACACAATGGATAAATTTCTAGAAACATTTAAGTAATGAGAACTGAAACAGGAAGAAATAGAAGAAAACTTTAACAAACCAGTAGCCAGCAAAGAAATGGAATCATTATTTTCAAAAACTCCCAACAAACAAAATTTCTATTCTAGAAGAAAACACAGGCAGTAACTTCTTTCCCATTGGCTTTTTTTCTCAATATGTCTCCTGAGGAAAGGGAAACAAAAATAAAAATAAGCCATTGTGACTACATCAAAATAAAAAGCTCTTGTACAGCAATAAACAAAACAAAAAGGCAACCTGTGGAAAGATAGAAGATATTTGTGAATGAGATATTCAAAGTGTTAGTATCCAAAATATATAGAACCTATAAAACTCAGCACCTAAACAATGAATAATCCAATTTTAAAATTGGCAGAAGACATGAATTGATATTTCTCCAAAGAAGATATATAGAGGAGCCAATGGACACATGAAAAGATGCTCAACATTAGTGATCATCAGAGAAATACAAATCAAAACTACAATAAGATATTACCTCACAGTGTCAGAATGGCTAAAATCAACAACACAAAAACAACAGGTGTTGGTAAGGATGCGGAGAAAGGGGAACCCTCTTGCACTGTTGGTGGGAATGTAAATTGGTGCAGCCACCATGCAAAACAGTATGGGCCTCCTTAAAAAGTTAAAACTAGAACTACCTTACAATCTAGCAATTGCACTACTAGATATTTACGTAAAGAATACAAAAATACTAATTCAGAGGGATACATGCACCCCTATATTTATAGCATTATCTACAATAGCCAAGATTTGGAAGCAGCCCAAATGTCCATCAACTGATGAATAGATAAAGAAGATATGTATATCACTCAGCTATAAAAAAGAATGAAATTTTGCCCTTTGCAACAGCATGGATAGAGCTAGGAAATAATCTAAACAAAATAAGTCAGTCAGAGAAAGACAAGAAGCATATGATTTCACTCATGTAGAATTTAAGAAGCAAAACAAATGAGCAAAAGGTAAAAAAAGAGAGAGGGAGGCAAACTAAGAAACAGACTCTTAAATATAGAGAACAAACTGATGGTTAAGAGAGGGTAGGTGTGTTAGAGACGGGTTAAAGAGGTGATGGAGGGGAACCTGGGTGGCTGTCAGTTAAGCGTCCAACTTTGGTTCAGGTCATGAACTCATGATCTCATGGTGTCTGACTCATGATCTCACACTCCTGAGTTTGAGCCCTGCATTGGACTCAGTGCTTACAGTTCAGAGCCTGGAGCCTGCTTCACATTCTGTCTCCATCTCTCTGTGCCCCTCCCCTACTCATTCTCTCTCTCTCTCAAATATAAATAAACATTAAAACAAAAATTTAAAAAAAAAGGGGTGATGGAGATTATGGAGTGCACTTGTGATGAGTACCAGGTGTTGTATGAATGTGTTGAATCACTACATTGTACACATAAAACTAACATTACACTGTGTGTTAACTAACTGGAATTTAAATGTAAAAAGATAGAAGAAGTAGGGGCACCTGGGTGGCTCAGTCAGTTAAGCATCTGACTTTGGCTTGGGTTATGATCTCACAGTTTGAGTGTCAGGCTCTGTGCTAACAGCTCAGAGCCTTCTTTGGATTCTGTCTCCCCCTCTCTCTGTCTTTCCCCTGCTTGTGCTCTCTCTCTCAAAATAATAAATAAACATTAAAAATTTTTAAAAATTAAAATAAATAAAATAAAATAATAGAAAAGCCAAAATAAGAAAAGTGTAGTACAGGAATTCACTGATCCACAAAAGGCTTAAATCAGGACTGTTTTAGGCAGACCTAGATGCTTTGTCACTTAGAAATTATGTGACCATTTTTGTGTTATATATAGGACAATATATATGAAGGGTTTTAAGAAGAATTTAACATATTTTATTGATAGATTCTGTATTGGCCATAAATAATTGCTAAAACATAAAGTTTGAGTTAGAATTTTATGCAGTTTCTAATTGCATAATTCTTCTATTTTTATTGTGCTAAGAACTGGTGATTTCTGAGTCTAAACAATCACAATTCTAGTTGTCAAGCAGAATCAAACAAATAAGTAAGTAAAATAGAGCACAATAAAATTGTATAGTAATCAGTACTAAATACAATAACAGCACCAAGTAGGGAGTAGTAAACCCCTGTGTGAAGGCTGTGGGGAGAAGAAAGCTCTTATACTGGCCTTTGAAGCATAGACAGATGGGAATTTCAGAAAGGGGTAACAGCCTGTGCAGAGGCATAAAAGTGGGAATCAACATTATGTGTTTGATGTGGGAAACATAAGCAGTTTGGTTTGGATGAAATGTATGGGAAAGAAGGAAAGGTGACATATGAGGTTAAGTATTCACAAATTTGCGAATAGGTTTCTTTTACATATTTGATATACTTAAAATTTCTTTGCTTTCAAAACAAGCCAAATTTCAATTTAAGCCTTTCTTTAATGCTAACCAATTATGAGTTACTCATGATATTACTTTAACCATTTTTTTCATAAATCAGTTTCTAATGTGATTTTGTAATTCATAATAAGAAATATATATTTGGTATTTGTCTCATTTCCTGGCATAGAGATCCTAAAACCCTTAGAATTTTATACGTAATGAGAGTGATAAAGGTATCTTTTGTTATATTAATGAGGAGGTTTTGGACCTAAGAATGAGGGCTGGTTGTCAGGAAAACCAATCATGTGATTAGAGGATTACAAGTCTCAATATCACCTCCTGACCTCCTGGGGTGAGAAGAGGGGCTGGAGGTTGAATTCAATCACAATGGCCAATGATTTATTCAATCATACCTATTGAATGAAGCCTCATGAAAGAAAGAATGTGTTCAGTGGACACATGGGAGATTCAGGACTAGGGGCACACTAGAGGGACATATCTTGTGCCTCTTTCTACATACCTTATTCTATGCATCTTTTACATTTGGTTGTTTTTGAGTTATGTCTTTTTATAGTGTCCTAGTAATCCAGTAAGTAAAATGTTTTTCTGAGTTCTGTGAGCTGCTCTAGCAAATTGATTGAACCCAAGGCGAGGATTATAGCCAGTTGATCAAAAGTACGGGTAATATCTGCACTTGGAATTGGCATCTGAAGTGCTGGGAGAGGAAGTGGTTCAGAGAAATTTGTAGTTCTGAAGTCTTAACCTATGGAATCTCATGCATTCAGAATTGAGTTGAAATGTAGGATACCCAGCTAACGTAATGAGCACTGTTTGTTGGTGTGGGTGAAACTCTCCCCTGTCATATTGCAATTCATACTAAAATCTTTTACCATTGAAACATATTTTTGAATTAATTTGAAGTTAGCCTCTGAATAAAAACATTATCTGGGGCACCTGGGTGGCTCAGTCAGTTAAGCATCCCACTTCAGTTCAGGTCATGATTTTACGGTTTGTGGGTTCGAGCCCTGCATCAGGCTGTGTGCTGACAGCTAGCTCAGAGCCTGGAGCCTGCTTTGGATTCTGTGTCTCCCTCTCTCTCTGACCCTCCCCTACTCACACTGTCTCTCTCTCTCTCAGAAATAAATAAAACATAAAAAATTTTAAAAAACCATTATCTTACCACGGTGATATAAATTTAGGATCAAAGACCAACCTGTAGCTTTATTTCTGTGCTAATGTGCATTTAACAGGGTCAGACATGGACAAGCAATTTGCTTGGCTACTGGCTACGCCTGATAATTAATTGGAGATGCAGTGTCTAGGTAGCTCAGTTGGTTGAAAGTCGGAATCTTGATTTCAGCTCAGGTCATGATCTCATGGTTCATGAGTTTGAGCCCTGCGTTAGGCTCTGACAGTGTGTAGTCTACTTGGGATTCTCTCTCTCCCTTTCTCTCTGTCCCTTCCCTACTCACATTCTCTCTCTCTCCACCTCTCTCTCTCTCAAAAATAAATAAATAAACATTTAAAATAACCTTTAAAAATAATTAGTTGTAGAAGACTGTTAGTGATCTACAAATTGCATATTGTCCCATCATATTTTGGTTCCTGATTTTGCATCAGAAATTTTCACAGTGTATGTTTTTAAGTCTTATAACCACAACAAAATAGCTTATTGAATTCTTGACATGAATTTATTCACTTGTTTCCTCTGGAAGATAAATTGAAACTCAGTTTTCCTTAGAGGTAACTATTACACTTTGTCTCTGACAGAACTCAACCAAGATTGTTGATTGACAAAACTTTATCTTTCCAATAAGTTGTTTGCTATAATGTACTATGGAAGCATTTAACTGTTTCACTTTGACATTTATATAAACTTGAAATAGGTTTCTAGTATCCTAGTGGATTTGGATTGTGAGTATGATTCAGAGTACCTTGCACCTCATTTGAAAATACTTTTCTTTCATTCACATATGGGGAAATATATATCTATAAGAAGTTTTCTCTCCCTATAAAAAGTTTATTCCTGGGGCACTTGGCTGGCTTAGTCAGTAAAGCATGTGACTCTTGATCTTGGGGTTGTAAATTGAGGCCTTTAGGTGTAGATATTACTTAAAAATAAAATGTTAAAAAAATTATTCCTATCAGTGGTAGGAAGAATAATGCCGTCCCTCCTACCCTTGACATTCACACTCTAATCCATGGAACCTATGAATATGTTACCTTACATGGTACTACAGACTTTGTAGATGTGATTAAGGACAGGAACCTTGTGATGAAGAGATTTTTCCTAAATTAAATGGGTGGGCTCAATCTAATCACATGGGTTCTTGAAGGCAAAGAACCTTTTCTGGATGTATCAGGGAGAGATGAGATGGAAGGACGAGGAGAGGTTCAAAGAATGAGAGAGAGTAAACTCACCATTGCTGCTTGGAAGATGGAGAAAGGGGACCATGAACCAATGTATATAGGTGGCCTCTGTAGCTGGGAATGGCCTTCAGATGACATCCACCAAGAAAACAGGGATCTCAGTCATATAAGTGCAAGGAACTGAATCTTTAACAACCCAAATGGGCAAGTAAATAGATTCTCACCTAGGTTCTCCTGAAAGAAACACAGCCTAGCTGACATCTTGATTTTAGCTCAGTGTCCTACTTGTGACCTATAGAGATGAAAAGCAATAAATTTGTGTTAAGCCATGAAGTTTGTGTTAATTTGTTACAACCACAATAGATAACTAACATATGATCTTAATCATAGACCGTGTAGTTTACTTTTGTAGAGAAACTTTGTGAGCAACTTTGAAATCTTATGTGAAATGAATTGCTGCAATTATATACTAAAAATGTAGATATATTAAATCTGAGGGGCGCCTGAGTGGCTTAGTCGGTTAAGCGTCCGACTTTCGCTTAGGTCATGATCTCGCGGTTCGTGGGTTCGGGCCCCGCATCAGGCTCTGTGCTGACTGGCAGCTCGGAGCCTGGAGCCTGGTCCAGAGTCTGCATCTCCCTCTCTCTGACCCTCCCCTGTTCACGCTGTCTCTCTCTCTCTCCGAGAAATAAATAAAACTATTTTTTTAAAAAAATCTGAGATGTGTACTTAAGTTTTAGGAAAAGCAATCAGTTTTATAGAAATACCAAAATATTGATTTTGAATGTGTTTATGTGTCTCACATAAGATTTAGCATGAAGTAATTAAAGTGCCTGAAAACCACTTAATGGTATAAACACCATGAGCTGTTTAGATGCTACACAATGGAAAATATGATTTAGTTTATTTTCCGAGCCAGTGCTTTCCAATGGAAAATTATTCAAATGAGTATAATATATGAGTCACATATGTAATTTAAAATTTTCTACTAGCCACATGCAATAAAAGGAATAGGTAAAATAATAAATTTTGTTTAATTAAGTATATGAAACATATTTCAAAATGTAATCATAAACATTATTAGTGAGATAGTTTACCATCTTTTTATTACTAAGGCTTTGATATTCAGTGGGCATTGTCATTTTTAGTACACCTGGATGAGCCACATTTCACATGTTCAGTAGTGCATGTGGTTAGTAGCTACCATATTTGACAGCAAAGCTCTATGCAGAAATGTCTTTTCCACCACATGGTTTTTGATACCCAGTATTAAAGTGGTAGAAACACTACCACTGCTGTTAGTAAAGGTAACAAAAGAAAGGGACAGTATGCTTAGGTCATGGAGAACAAGAGCTATATAACATCATGTTGTCATTTTCAGTGTTAACTGGTAAAAATAGACAACTAGTATTTCATACCAGTATACTGGAAAAAACCAAAATTTCCACATGTAGTATATTACACTTTTGTAAAATGCCCACAATAATATCTCCTGTTTTCATATTCTTTTTTGATATGACTGCTTTTCCTCTATTGTTAGATAGAGTTTGATACCTTCCTTCTTGAACTTGGGCTTGCCTTAGTGACTTGCTTGATCAGTTAAATATGGCAGAAGCAATTCTGGAACTTCTAAGGCTATATCATAAAAAATCCTTCCAGATTCCACTTAAATCTCTTATAATGTTTGTCTTGGGACACTTCCTCTCAGAAGTTCCTATGTTGTAGTATACTCCCTCTCAATTGCTATGTTGTAGAAAGAGGCCAAAACCAGGTAGACATTCTTGCTGACAGCCTCACTTGAGTTTTCTGCCAAAATCCACCATCAACTAACAGCCCTGTTAGTGTGCTGTCTTGGATGTCCAACCCATAATGACTGCAATTGAAGTCAAATCTTGACTGTGGGAACATAGAAACTGGATATGTGAAACCATGGCTGAGTTCTGTCATACCTTAGAATGATGAGAGAATAAAAAGTTGTTACTTTTAACCACTAAGTTTTGAGGTGACTTTTTATACAACAATAAATAATCAGAATATTAGGGAATTTGATTGGCAAAGACTTTACTTGGAGAAGAGCATAAAGAATCAGAACCAAACTAATATCAAATTTAAGGAACTATCTAGAAGGTACAGAGGACAAAGTTAGACTGTTCTTTTAGCTGTAGTGGTCAAGGTTATTAATAAAAGCTTTTTGAGAAGGAAGATAAAATTGTTAATTATTAATCTTAAGTAGATTCATGTAGAGAAATCTGTTAATGGATCCTATTATGAAGTATAGATTTTATTAATCTCCGTTAATCTTTCATAGTCATTAAGTCCTGTGTTAAAAATTAAACCACTGGGGTGCCTGGGTGGCTCAGTCGGTTAAGCGTCTGACTTCGTCTCAGGTCATGATCTCATGGTTCCTGGGTTCGAGCCCCACTTCGGTCTCTGTGCTGACAGCTAACTCAGAGCCTGGAGTCTGCTTTGGATTCTGTGTCTCCCTCTCTCTCAGACCGTCACCTGCTCACGCTCTCACTCTCTCTCTCTCAGAAATAAATAAAACATTAAAAAAATTAAACCACTGTATATATCCTTATAACAGAGATCTGAAATAACACTTATCTAACTCTAAGTGTTAAGATTCATGTACCCAATGTGAAAACAAAACAAAAAACTAGGGAAGTGGCCCTATGTAGAATTCCATTTTAAAAGGCTTATTTGTGTCTGGGTGCACTTATGCTATAATGAGATCTATAATTACATTAAAAATGACTTTGAAACTTTTCCAGGTAACCCACAAATGATAATTCAAAATGTGCATGATGATCTCCTGCTCTCTTTAGTGGTATTGAATCAGAATCATTGAATACTAAGTGATTATATAATTTATGCTGCAGAACAGTCACAGGCAAATGTTTATTCAGCTTCTGGTGGTTACTAAGTCTTTCTTCCTCCTTGGCAATTTTAAGTATAGTAGCAGGGACTCAGGAAAAGAAGAAGCAGAACCCCCATAGAGTTGGCAATATTTTAAGTAAGGCAGTTGCCTTATAACTGTGGAGAGAAAAATAATTCTTTCCTTTGGTGCATAGTAGAGATATGATGATCATTGTTTATGATAATCATATTACCTTTTGTAAAAACAGAAGCTCTTATTAATTTTACAACTCCTTTAGAAGTATTGACTGCTTGTTTTATTTAGTTTCTGACCTTTTATGAAACCTAGAAGCCTGTAAACTAGAAGTAACTGAACCTACTTTATGATTAATTTTATTTTGTATTAGCTGTTCATACTGTACCAGGAAACCTCACATTCTCCCATTTTTGGGTTATTATAGTGTTGCAGAATGCCTCTCAAAAGAATAGAAGCTAAAATTTAAAAAAGGCTTTTATTTGGAAATAATTATTTATTCAAATAAAGTTGCAAAGAGTACAGAGAGGTTTTGTGTACCTTTCCCGGTTCCCACATTGGTTGTATCTTATGTAACTATAGTATGATATCAAAATCAGGAAGCTGACATATTGGTATAAATTATGAGTATAGTTTTATCACATGTGTAGATTCAAGTAGCCACCACCACCACAATAAAGATACAAAATATTTCATCACTACTTGTATCTACTTCTTGCTACCACTTTATATTCACACTTATCCTCTCAGACCTCTTCCTGCCTTCCTACCCTCCCCCGACCCATCTATAATCCATGGAAAATACTAATCTGATCCCCATTTCTGTAATTTTATTTTTCTAAAATATTTTATGGATGGGATCATACAGTATGTTATATTTTAAGATTTGCTTTTTTCACTTAGTATGATGCCCTAGAAATCCAAGTTGTGTATTGATAGTTTATTCTTTTTTATTGCTGAGTGGTATCCCGTGGTACAGATGCACCATATTTATTTAACCAGATACCAATTTTAGGGCAATTTTGTTTTTTCCAATTTGGGTCTATTACAAATAAAGCTTCTTTGGATAGTTGTGTAAAGGATTTTGTAGACATAAGTTTTCACTTTTCTGAGATAAATGCCCAGAAGTGTGATTACTAGATCATAGATAAATGCATGCCTGGTTTTTAGTAAACTGCCAAACTGTTTTCCAGAGTTGCTATACCATTTTTTATTCCCATAAGAAAGGGTTTAATTACTCCACACTCCAACTAGCATTTGGTATTCTCATGATTTTTTTTTTAAACTTAGCTGCTCTAGTAGGTGTTTAGTCATTGCTCATAGTGATCTTAATTTGCATTTCCCTCATGTCTAGTGATGTTAAAGATTTTTTCATGTGCTTATTTGCCACCCGTATATCCTCTTCCGTGAAATGGCTCATCATGTTGTTTGCCAATTTTGTAACTGGATTGTTTGTATTTTACTGTTAATTATTGAGAGTTCTATATATATTCTAGATAGGAAAACTTTTTCATATATGGGGTTTGCAAATATTTTCTATTCTGTAGCTGGTAAAGTCAATTTTATGTTTTTTTCTTTCATGCATTATGATTTTGTGCCTAAAAGCTGTTAAAGTTCTGGGTCCCAAAGATATTCTTTAAAGGTTTTATGGTTTACATTTACATTTTACATTTATGATCCATTTGGATTCATTTTCATGAGTTATGAGATTTTTCTCAAGATTTATTTTTTGACTATTGATATCCATAATATTTGACTATTGTTCTTGCACTATTTATTAAAATGGATATCCTTCCTCCATTGAGTTATGTTTGCATCTTTGTCATTTCTCTGGCATTGAACTATTTGTCTGTCCTTTGATTAGTACCACACAATATGGATTACTATAGCTCTATAGTAAGTTTTGAAATTTCATTTAGTTTTCCTCCTAATTTATTCTATCTCAAAGTTGTTTTAATTTTTCTAGTTCCTTTGCCTTGCCATGTAATTTTTAGAATAATCATATGTATGTCTATAAAAGATCTTTCTGGGATTTTGATAAAAATTATGTTAAACTTATAGTTTTGATTTATATTTCCTTGATGATCAGTGATGCCTGTCACAATGGTTAAAATCAACAACACAAGAAATAACAGGAATTGGTGAGGATATGGAAAAAGGAGAACCCTTTTGCACTGTTGATGGAAATGTAAACTGGTGCAGCTGCTCTGGAAAACAGTTTGGAATTTCCTCAAAAAGTTAAAAATAGAAATACTCTATGATATAGCAATCACACTACTAGATATTTACCCAAAGAATACAAAAATACTAATTCTTAGAGATATGTGTACCCCAGTGTTTGTAGCAGCATTATCTGCAGTAGCCAAATTATGGAAATAGCCCAAGGGTCCATCAATTGATGAATGGATAGGGATGATGTGGTATTATACAATGGGATATTAGTAGGCCATAAAAAAGAATGAAATCTTGCCATTTGCAATAACATGGATGGAGCTAGAGAGTATTATGCTAAGTAAAATAAGTCAGAGAAAGACAAATACCATATGATTTCATTTATATGTAGAATTTAGAAACAAAAAAAATGAGCAAAGAGGAAAGAGAGAGAGAGGCAAACAGATTCTTAACTATAGAGAGCAAACGGACGGTTACCAGAAGGGTGTTGAGTGGGGGATGGGTTAAACTGGTGATGGGATTAAGGAGTGCATTTTTGATGAGCAGCCTGTGTTGTGTGGAAGTGTTGAATCACTATATTATACATCTGAAACATTACACTGTAAATCAACTAACTGGAATTTAAATAAAGACTTACAAAAAAAAAGAATTATGTTAAATATGTATATCAATTTTGGAGAATTGACATCTTTGGTATACTATGTCTTCCAAACCATGAACATAGTATGTCTTTCTGTTTATTTAAGTCTTTGATTTCTTTCACTAGCACTTTGTAATTTTCAGCCTACAAGTCCCATACAATGCTTTGTTAGATTTATACATAGTTGTTACCTTTTTTTAAGGTATTGGAAATGATATTGTATTTTAGATTTCAATTTCCACATGTTCATCACCAGTGTATAAAAACACAATAGGTTTATCTTAACTTAGGTCTTGTAATCTTTATGAAAACACTTATTAGTTGAAGGTTTTTGTTCTTGTTTTTCATAGATTCCTTGGTGTTTCCTACATATGTCATGTACAGATTGGGACAGTTTTAGTTCTTCCTTTTAAAATTGTATGCCTTTTATTTATTTTTCATACAGTATTATACTGGCTAGAACTTCTAGTATTATGTTGAATAAAGGTGGTAAGAGCTGATATTTTTGTCTTTTTGCTCATCTCAGATTGAAAGCATTCAGTCTTTCACAATTAAGTATGATATTATTTATTATTATGTAGATTAAAAATTAAGATGTAAAAATTCTCCTGTATTCCTACTTTTCTGACAGTTTTTATCATGAATAAAACGTGTTGAATTGTGTCAGAAATATGCCTAATCTGGGCGCCTAGTTGAGCATCTGATTTGGGCTCATGGTTCATGAGATTGAGCCTCATTGTCAGGCTTTGTACTCCCAGTGCTGAGCCTGCTTCTGTCTCCTTCTCTCTCTGACCCTCCCTTGGTCTCTCTCTCTCTTTCTCAAGAATAAACATTTACAAATATGTAAAAAAAAGAAGGGGTGCCTGGGTGGCTCAGTCAGTTGAGCGTTCAACTTCAGCTCAGGTCATGATCTGGCGGTTCATGGGTTCAAGCCCGGCGTCGGGCTCTGTACTGACAGCTAGCTCAGAGCCTGAAGCCTGGAGCCTGTTTCAGATTCTGTATCTCCCTCTCTCTCTGACCTTCCCCTGATCATGCTGTCTCAGTCTCTCTTTCTCAGAAATAAATAAAACATAAAAAAATTTAATCAAAAAATTTAAAACAGAAAAAGAAAAAAAGAAATATGCCTTTTCTCCATCAATTGACATGATCAAATGACTTTCTTTATTTAGTCTGTTAATATGGTAGATTAAATTGATTGGTTTTCAAATATTGAACAGTCCTCTCATTTCTGGAATAAACCTTACTTGGTCATGGTGTATAGTTTTTATTCCTATATGGCTAAATTCTATTTGTTGATATTTTGTTAGGAATATTTATCCTTTTGTTGATGAAAGATATGAATTCTTGCTTCTTGCAGGCTCAATCTATATAGATCATCACCTGAGAAACAAAACTTACCCTAAATCATTAAATCTTTGGTGTTCTTTCCTTCATTCTTTTTCTTACATTTCTTTACACTAACAGATTGTTTGCATTTTTGTTTGCTTATTTATTTTGAGAGAGACAGAGACAGTGCAAGTGGGGGAGGGGCAGAGAGAGAGGGAGACATAGATTCCCAAGCAGTCTCTACCGTTGCATTGAGCTTGATATGAGGCTCGACCTCATGAAACCATGAGTTCATGACCTGAGCCAAAACCAAGAGTCAGATGCTTAATGAACTGAGCCACCCAGGAGCCCCTGTTTGCATTTTTGTAATGCAGACCCACTTAACCATTCTTCTTTTGTTGCATCTACATTATCTGATGAAGCTTTTCTTTCTTTTACTCTAACAGGTTTATTTTCATGTTTTTCCAAACATAGACAGCTTGCACCGTAATAGGAAATCCTATATAAGTTAGTGAAAATATAATTTTCAAGTATTTTGCTAATAACAAGTTATAATAAAAACTGGAGATAAAGAGACTAATAATAGTATGGTGTGCTGTTTATGCTGATTGTAATATATCATATGATTGATATGATATATAAATGACCTAGGGATGCCAAAGTTTGCAAGTTTTACTTTATAATAGGAAAATTTAGAAAGAAATTATTGATAAGGAAAACAGAAACCAATCATGGATAAAGCAGAATATCTCAATCTATATGATGGGATTATTTAGTTACAAAAAGAAGAGATGGAAAAATTACACACACATATATAGGTGTATATTGAAATACATACACACATATATACATATACATACATACCATTTATAAATATGTATATAATAAGGCATGAATGAAATATTACCTCTGTCCTAATAATTGTTATTAATTATAACTATATTTATTTGATAATCTGTTCTAGACAATTTACTTATTGTCATGTATTCATCCTACTGTTATAATTCTTATTTTAGACATGAAAGAATTGACAACTGCTATGTAGTTGAACTGATGATTGAACTGAAACAACCTGACTCTAGAACCTCTGCTCTTAATCACCCTCCTTTAATATCCAGTTGATTCATTCATTCAATAGTTATTGAACATCTGTAATGCATCTGACTTGTAAAAGATGAGGATATAAGGATGAACTAGAAAGACATGTTCCATGCTCTTAGGAAGCCAACAGCATACTGGTGACACAGAAATAAAATAATAGTCTCCCAAATTAATGTGTAATTACAAACTGGGGTAGAAATGAAAGAAGTGTACAACTTTGAAACTAAAAGAGAGATGATGGAAGTCCTCTTTATGTTAGAAGCCTAAGGATAGTAGATTTTAGCCATGTCAAGGGGGAGGTGAAGATGGAAAACACATTCTAGAGAAACAGAATTGTTTATGCACTCTCCAGTGGCAAAGAGCTCAGTGTCTATGAAGACCTGATTAAAGGCCAGAGTGACTTCAGTCCTGAGATTGAAGGAACCTGTAGTGTGAGATGAATCAGAGCAGGGGTCATGCTAGACCTTGTAGCCCATACTAACAATTTAGAATGGTAAGCTAAATGCAGTGGGTACGGGATTGGAGGGGGTCGAGAATGAAAGATAGCTTTTTTGCAGAAACCTTGTAGGTAGTTTGTATAATGAAAAAACAGGACTAAATGACTTCTTATCCATTTGAGCTTAAAAAATCATAAATGTTTTATTCTAGAAATCTCCATGCATCCAAGAGCTTTTTTTCCCCTGACAATACTTTGATTCAATCTTTGTAGTGCTAGTAACTCAAAGGCAAAGCTCTTATTGGATTTGTAATCCAATGAGAAATACAGCCCTCACATATGTGCCTGGCTTAATGACTTCTGTTGAGGTTGAATTGTGAGATGTTATCCATCTCCTCTCTAAAATATGAATTCTAGTTTAGTGGAATTTATTGCCTTTAGGGAGTTGGTAATATCACTTTTGGTATGACTTTTTTTTTAAAGTCCACTGACAATATATTTTAAGATGGAAAACAATAGAATGTGCGGTACTTATTTATTTATTTATTTATTTATTATTAGCTAGCTAGTCAAAATCATATGTTAACCTTTTATCATAAAAGTTAGGAAACATTCATAAATTAGATTCCAAAATGTATAGGCTTGTTTAAGCTTCAAAGAAGATATTGATATGTATTTATATTTCTACATACTTACACACTGGATACATTCAACACAATTTTGGTGAAGCTTGGTTATTATTTTACAAATCATGGAATTTTATTACAAAAATCACCTTTCTCCCTGAAAGGTGATAGAAATGAAATGGTTGACAAATATAATTACCTTATATGTTTCTCAAGCACTTTTATATTGTATTTTTCTTCTTTTCTCTGATAGGTGACTCTAAAATTCATAATTTTTAAACATCGTTTATGTATGAAAAAATCGGGGACATTTGAAAGTGAGATAATATAGCATATCTTAATGACACAAAATACAAAGCAACTTCATCTCTTTTAGCAATTTAATTAATTCAGTAAAGAATATGGTGTCTTCTTAGCATATGGAAGATGTGATTCTTTATTCCACCTCTTTTTAATGTTAGGAGTAAAATAAGATATAGATACGCACTATTTATATTAATAATTTTGGTGTCTTGCACGTGACAAAGTGGGGGTTAGAAAGATCATTATAGTCAGAGAAATGGGTTTAAAATCTAATATTTGCTTTTTTTATGCCTTGGAACAATTTTCTCAACCTTTCTGAAATTCAGTTTTCTAACGTTAAATAAAAGAGTAATAAAATGATCTGGTCAGATTGTTTTGATGATGACATGCAAGAGTATATAAAACCTATTTTCAGTAATAGCCATGTACTTGATTACCTGGAGAATCTCAAGCCAAAGCCCCACATCTGACCACTTAAATCAGAATATCTGCAGGTAGCTCTCATGTATCAGATGGTTTAAAAAAATTCCCGTGAGATTTTATTGTGTAGCTATAATGAAAACTTCTGACATAAAAGCATGAGAATGGTGGTAGGTATCATAAATGTTGGTTCCATTCTCTTCCTCTTTGCCTTCAATACTGATAAAACTTATCTCTTCTGGAAAGATAAAACATAAGCTATAGATGAGGTTTATTGAAAGATAGGAAAAGCTATAATAATCTGGGCAAAGTATAATAAATGGAAGTTATTTTATAAATAATTACAAGTAGCCCTTTTTTAGACTTCAATGCTGAAATTTAATTTAACTTATAATATTATATATCAACAGAATTAATTTAAAACCATGTGTAATTATAATAGTGGTAAGCATAGATGAATATGGACATTAATTATTCATGTGATAATGCCTAAGTTCTATAATAAATGCACTTAAAATTTTGTTATCTTTAAGTTGCCTTTTTTATACTCATTTCATCAATTTGGAATTATGAAGAAAATCCACATATTGGTCACAAATTATGAGACTAGGTATAATATACACTTTCTTTAATTTATTTCTATCAAGGGTGCTCTCCTTTCAGTGTAGCAGGCTCACAATCTTCCGGTCAACTTTGACTATTTTTTCTCATATTTTTCACATACAACCAATTGCCAAATTCTGTGACTTATTGTTGTTCCAGATATAATGCAGTATTTTTCAAACTTGACTGGAGACTTCTTCCATTTGGACTGTCTGTGGTAGCCATTAGATGAGAGTTGGAAGACAAAGTCAAAGCAGCAGCTCCACTTTTTCAGTCATGTTAGGGTTCTGTGTATTTGTGTTTACTTATGTGTCGTATGTTAGGGTCCATTTGCAAAAAGATTCCTTTGCTAAGAAGAAAGTTTGACAAACACTGATTCAGTCTATTCTTACAAAGTGGAACTAAACTAAAGAGTATATTGTAGTAAGAAAGGGAAAAATATGTTAACTAGTGGCTTCAGACTTTTTCTTGGAGAAGGAACCATTTCTGAATCATTTCTGTCAGCACAGAGCCCATCATGGGGCTTGAACTCATGAATGGCAAGATTATGACCTGAGTCAAAGTCGGATACTTAAATGACTTGGCCACCAGGTGTCCCTCAAATGACTTTAAGAACAAGATTTTTCAATGACTAATCTTAAATTTTCATTCTGCAATGTTAATTTTCTTCCTCAAATCTTCAATGAAGTTTACTAAACACCAAGTTTTACTTTGTGTGAATTGTGGAAAAGGGCTGATTTCTACATATGGGTCCTGCTCTGCGAAATGCTGTGATCACTCATAAATTGAACTGCTTTGATAGGAGCAGAAGCTAAAATATATGCCTGAGCATATAAACTTCTACTGATTTGCAGACCTTGGGAAGCACATCCAGTTTGATAAAAGTCACACAAAGGGAGTTTGAACTACTTACTATCTAGAGTAAGAAAGGGGACATATGAGGAAGATGAAAATTTTTCTATCGTGGATCATTTGAATAAAAGTCTCTCTCTCTCTCTCTCTCTCTCTCTCTCTCTCTCTCTTTTTTGCTTATAAATCTAGTAAAAGTGCACAGTTCACTTTTAAGAGTTTCCGTATGACATTTGGTATTATTATTGTTGATAACCATTTTCCTTGCTTTCTGAAATAATAAAAGAATAAAATACATCACCTCATTTTTCTTTGATTCACCAAAAGGTCTCACTTTGATGGAAATTTTGATGGTATAATTCTCCTGTGGTTCTACATACTCAGAGATGAAATTTAAACAAAAAAGGCAAAATGACATTTGAAGATTCTCTCTAGTGTTCTGTATTCCTGGTTGAGTTATTATGGGGATGATATCCAAAGAAAGGCCTTTCTTCTTGCTTTGTCTAGACAGTGCATAAAAATATTAGAAAGGCAAGCTTTTCAGCAACATGGTCTTGAAAAAATAAAAAAATGTCATTTTGATTTTTAGGAGGAACTAGAAAAAAGTATTGGTGTTTTGAAGACAGACTTGGGAGTTGGCCTTTTGCACATCATAGAAAAATATTCCATAAACTATTGAAAAAAATTTTTAATTCTTTTTAATGTTTTATTTATTTATGAGAGAGAGAGAGAGAGAGCATGAGCAGGGGAGGGTCAGAGAGAGAGGGAAAACAGAATCTGAAGCAGGTTCCAGGCTATGAGCTAGCCGTCAGCACAGAGCCCAATGCGGGGCTTGAACCCACTAACCATGAGATCATGACCTGAGCAGAAGTTGGACGCTTAACTGACTTAGCCACCCAGGCGCCCCTGAAAAAAAGTTTTGAAGCTGTATATATAGTTGGAATCGGGATGGGGAGATACCTCTTGCTATCCATTTAAGAAATAGTAGATAAAAGTCCACCCATGTAGGTTGAAAATCAATTTCAAGTAAATATTTCTTTCTTCATACCAGATCTCAAAATAAGATTGACAAATTCGCTAAACATGATGTATTGTTGGCCTTTTTGCATTTCCTGGTAATACAGTGCATGCAGATTTTAGAATCTGTCCATTACTCTATTTATCACTGGCTTTGAGCTAGTTAACTCACAAGTTTTGCATTATGCATTATCATTTAAAAGGGAGTTTTCTTATGATTGTTGAAAACATCCAACGATCTCAACTCTGATATTGTTGTGAATCCTCTTGACTCCATTTTCTAGTTTAAAACTTCAAATTTTGAATGATTTAATAATTGAATTTATTCTCTGGAGAATCTCTGAGATAGTTACTAACAATTCTTTGCAGGATGAGGAACAGTTGCATTAAAGAAGAGATGAGGGGCACTTGGATGGCTCAGTTGGTTAAGCAGCTGACTCTTGATTTTGTCTCAGGTCATGATCTCACAGTTCATGAGTCTGATCCCTCCATCAGAACCTCTGCTCACAGCATGGAGCCTGCTTTGGATTTTCTGTCTCCCTCTCTCTGCCCCTCCCCCCTCTCAAAAATAAACAAATGTTAAAAAAATTTTTTAAAGAGATGGGAAGTTTGTTCCTTAAATGTAGGTAAATTGTCAAAATAAAGTCATATTTTGATTAAAATTAGCAGTCTTGTATAGTCTGATTATATTTATTAATTTTCTAAATACAATTGATCTCTTCAGTACATTAAAATTAATTTATTTCGTACAAATTAAATGTAGATATTTAAGAACCTTATATCTGAAGTTTGTAAGTCAAATTTCCATGAACTTACAAATATGCTTTCTAAACATTCATAAAAAAATAGGTATATTTTTAAAAAGAGATTGCTTGCTATTCAAAATTTAATTATTAATTTTTTTTGTTCTGAGATTAAGTAATATAAAACACTGGCAATATATTATTCAAATGCATAATTGATCTTAAGTTAATTAATCTTTTATAATTTTTAATACTATTTTTTAATGAAATCTTTTTGGTAATTTGGTTTAGGGGAGGCATTTTGAAAAAAATGCAATGAAATATTCTGATATGCAATTTGTGAATAATGCCAGTGTGTCGCAGAATTTGAGTCTGGAGTTGTCTCTTGTCCTGCAAGAGAGCAGACACAGTATTGAATACAAGAGAGGCTAATGTCTGGGAGAAGACAAGAGTTCCAAGTAAAGGTCCTTGCTCCATATTTATTAGTATCAGAAGCCTTACAAACATGATGGACATGCAGAAAGAGACAGTAAAACAGTGAGTGTTTCTCAAGTGTGTGAGAGAAAGGGTTTTCAAATATATGCATTGTTAGGGGATTGGGTCAGTACAAAACAAAATCCAGGTGCCGAGCAGATGGCTGTTTACCAGGTACCTGGCACCATTATCTCAATTTGCCTAGGGGATAAGACAGATAGAGCATGCTACATCAGGGTCAACAAAGCACTTTTTTTTTGTTTGTTTGTTTTGCTAATTAGCTTTGGGAAATTTCACCCGGCTTCAGTAGGCGGTCTGTTGTCTCTGTGCCTGTTTACCTTCTTGGAAGCTTACATCCTGTGGAAGCAGCTTTCTGCCCTATGCTTTTGTTCTATGCTGGGGGCGCTTTCATCCTGTTTACCTATTCTTGGATGCTTTTGCCCTAAGCCTTTTTAATCCGTTGATGAAAGCTCAGGGAATTTCCAAACTTATTCCCCACACAATGATTTATTAAACCTCTAAGCAAAAATACTTTATTATTTGTTATTTCCAAATTCTCAAACTCAGAAAAAAATGTCACAATGCCAGAGTATATTGATAGTATATATTACACCAAAAAGGAGTTAGGGAATTTGGTCAAGGACAGGATCAACGTTCTTTCAAGTTAACTGTGGGCCAGGTACTGTGTTGGTCATTTTACATATTTTGGTTTATTTAATCTTCACAGAAAAGTCTCAGACTCTTTTACTATGTGATGTTGGGCAAGCTACTTAACATCTTCATGTACAAATCAGTTGTCTTTAAGAAGGAAGTTTGATCTTAACGTAGAGGTTTTAAATTACCATGTCTCTTTTCACTTTCTGCTCAAATTGTTCCCTTACTCATGGTTGAGGAAGAAAAGAAATGTTATTTTCAAGCTATGATTATTCTAGTACTTTGTAGTGGATCAGCGACAGTTTACCAAGGTATATTCATGTGCAAAATAATTAAACATCATGACTCCCTGAGAGTAATCTGGTAATACTGTACAGACTTTTGTATTGGGTATTTTCCTTGAAAAGAAGATTTCATGACAGCCCCTGGCTTTTGTTTTGCCTTTTACATTACCTGAGTGTTAACAGTGGCCACAGTGGAAGGCTGAATTAGGATTTTGATTTAGCCACATGGATAAATTACTCATTAAAGAATCAGTACAAGCTTTATTTTTTATTATATAATATGCTGAAAATTGGAGGAGACAAAATGTGAAACATGGGAAATTTAAATTAAAAGTATAAACTGTCTATCACAAAGCTAGTTCTTATAGCTACAATAGGAGTTTTATCATGGATTTACTCCAATTTTTGGCCATAATCCTTACTGAAAGTTTAAAGTTTTATTACAAATTGCCTATAGATTTCTACACTGTTTCAATCTTTACTGAAAAGATTTTGGCCTTGAATCTCATTACATGTCATATCAAAGGAGAGTTCAGTGCTTTGGTTGAGAAAAACTTAACATGGTATGTTTGTCAGTAAATGTGTCTTATCTGAATATTATTTATTTATCTTTATCAGATGTTAGAGATAGTCTTCGAGGAAGGAATTGCAGTGAGGACAATCCTGGGTTTTCAGGCAATCTAGGATTGAATTTAGGAGAATCAAAGTCATTTTTCAAAGCCTTATTATTTGGTAAAGAGAAACTTGTGCTTCTACCTACTCCAATTTACAGCAGGTTTCCAAATGATCATATTACTCCTGTGTGTGACACTGGAGGCAGACAGCCAACTTTTTCCTGCTTTACTGATTTGGCGTCCACTAGAGAAGGATATCCATTCATTCAGGACCTTAGGGAGGATGCTGGGTATTCAGAAAATATAATATTTTCTCATTCTAAAGCTGTGTTTATTTTTAGGAAGTTTGCTGAATGGAATGAGAATGTCAGTATATAAATTCCAGAAACAATATATGTGAGCGTCCTGAAGTCAATTCCCCCAGTGGGATTTTTTTTTTTAAAAATTTGCTGGCTCATAGACAGCCTTCTCTATCCTGTGCTTTCTTCTCATTGTAGTGTATATATATATATATATGTATATATATATATATATATATATTCACTGAATATATATATATTCACTGAATTGTATGACTTTCTGTACCTGTGTTCATTCATATGTCAGTAATTTTATATTGAAAAGTAAGAGCTCAGTTTGTGTACAGTACTTACAGATCTTACTTTAAAATCTGACATTTTTATGAGAAAATTCTTTCTGCTCACTCCAGCTCTTTTAATAAGTAACCACTATTGAGCATTCTCATGTTTCCCAAAAACAATAGCAAGAGAATTGAAAATCAGTCAATTTTCTGATACTTATCACTTTGCAAATCAATTATATGAATACTGTATATAACAGAAAATATATAGTCCTCTTAAAACCAATTTTTTTCCATTGAAAAGGCTGAAGAAAATTTTTGGTTGAGCCATCCACATTTTGATCTCTTCTTACATACATGGCTTAGTAGGAATGTTTAGTCTCCTTCCCCAGTGGCAAGAACTAGGGGTAGAATGATATTTAAATTTACCTGTAAAAATTCAGTTTGAAATGGCATAATGTGTCTCATCCATTGATAAAGCTAAGATGAGAATGTGTCATATTGTAGGTGAGTTCTAAGATTGCTGCCATTTCTGTTCCTGATTCTTAATTTCCTTTTTTTAAATACTTATTTTTGAAAGCAAGAAACAGCGTGTGTGTGTGCATGAGTGGAACAGGTGCAGAGAGAGAGATTGGGGAACAGAGGATCTAAAACAGGCTCTGCATTGACAGCAGAGAATCCTATGTGAGATTTGAACTCACAAACTGTGAGATCATTACCAGAACTAAAATAGGATGCTTAACTGACTGAGCCACTCAGGTGCCCCAGTGATTTTTAATTTCTTTAACTAAAAATCTTTTCCTGTGGGAAACTTGCATGTATTTAGGGATGTAGGCTTTAGGGAACTCCCAAATTTCTTTGGTTCCTTAGAATTAATATGCAGAATTCTGAAGAATTTTATATCTGCATATAACATTTTCCATTGTTAATGATTATTTTAAAAATAATGGAATGTAAACCAGACAAAATAACTCTTTAGACCTCACCATTCATATTCTATAGTAGATTCTTTTATTATAAATATCCTTAAATCTTTTACCAAATCACTGGACTTATTGTTAGTATGTTCAACTGGTTGTGTTTTCTTGGAGCTGTTTCTCCCTCAGTATTCAAATGGAGTGAATCATAGTTTATTTTACTGTTATAGTAAGTTACTTGGTTGTGTGAGACTTTTCCCCCTTTTGTCTCTGCTTTAGCAGCATCACTTGTTTATTCCTGCACATCTGAACCATAGGTAAAGATGAACAACCCTCTAGTTCTGTGATAGAATAAGAATTTACCCTCTCTCTGAAACCTATTTTTCCTTAATCTTTTCCATATCACTAAATGGCACCATCAGGAACAAACAGATGAAAATCCAGATTAATACTTGAGCCTCCTCTTTTCTTCATCCCACATCAGTCTATCACTAAGTCATGAGAACTCTACAAAGCATATTCTAAGGGTACTTCCTTTCCTCTGTCCCACTACCACCCTAATCTAAGCCACCATCTTCTTTTGCCAATTCTACTGATATATCCCTCTAACTGATCTCTCTCATTCTGTGTTTGTTTTTCATATAGTAGCAAGATTAATCTTTTCAGTCTAGCGGATTGTGTCCTGCTTAATGTATCCCAGGGGGTTCCTAGGGAATGTATCATAAAATCAAAAGTCCTTACTGTATGATCTTGCACCACTAATCTATTTTAACATGTCTAACAACACTATCTTCCATTCCAACTTAGCTCCAGCCCCACTGGAAACTATTAGTTTCTTAAGCAACCAGGCCCTTTGCCTTCCTAAATACTCTGTATTAAATAATCATCACTGGAATGCATGGCATTGAAAGTAGTCAACTGTACTATGGCAAGAATTTGTCTATGTAGTAACAAGGTGGACCCTTGAGTATTGACATACCTTCCCACAAGACTCCCTAAACTCTAAAAGGCAGGAGGCTCACACTTCATAGATTCTTTGCTTTGTGTGGATTTAAAGCATTACACAAGGTCATGATCTCATGGTTCATGGGTTCGATCCCCGTGTGAGGCTGTGTGCTGACAGCTTAGAGCCTGGAGCCTGCTTCAGATTCTGGGTCTCCCCCTGTTTCTCTGCCCCTCCCCTGCTCTCTCACTTTCTCTCTCTCTCAAAAATAAATAAACATTAAAAAAAATTTTTTTAATTCCCTCTTGGGGCACATGGGTGGCTCTTGGAGTTAAGCATCTGACTCTTGATTTCCGCTCTAGTCATGACCTCACAGTTTGTGGGCGTGGGGCTCTGCACTGACCATGTGGAGTCTGCTTGGGATTCTGTATCTCCTTCTCTCCCCTTCACCTGCTCAAGTTCTCTCTCTCTCTCCCACTCTCTCTCACAAAATAAATAAACATTAAAAAATTTAAATTCCCTCTTTATCTTTAACCTTTGACATTTTAATTATTATGTGTGATATGATGGACTTTCTTGAATTCATCTTGTTTGGAACTGTCTGTGGTTCTTGAACCTGAATGTTGATTTCTTTTTCTAGACTAGGCAGATTTTCAGCTCTTATTTTGTCAAGTAAGGTGTCTGCCTGTTTTTCTTCTTCTGGGGCTTATATAATCTGAATGTTTGTTGTTTAAGAGATCCCTTAACCTATGATTTTTAAAAATTCTTTTCCCTTTTTGATGTTCAGCTTAGATATTTTCCATTACCCTGTCTTCCAGATTGCTGATACTTTCTTCTGTATTTGCTAATCAACTGTTGACTACCTTTAGTGTGTAGAAATCAAGGTGTGTTGGAGCTCTACGCACAGAGGGCAACTTGGTAGGATAACTGAAGCTAAAGGTGGGTGTAAACAGGAGTGTTCCAGAACTCTCTGCACAAAGGGTGCCCTGGAGGGGTGGCTGGAGCTGAGGTGGGGTGTTATGCTGGTGGTTCCTGTTGTCCTCTGTGCAGGGTTGCCCTGACAGGACTGGTAAAGCTAAACTGGGTGCTGACTTGTGTGGTCCTAAGGCTCTCTGCACAAAATATGTGCAAGCAGGATGGCTAAAACTGGAGTGGTTGCAAGCCTGGGTATCCTGGGGTGCTCAGTGCAAGGGGTGCTTTGGCAGGGTGGCTGGATCTGAAGCACACATTAGCCAGGAGGTTCCAAAGTGCTCTGCACCCGGTGTACCTAGCAAGCCATCTAACGCTGAAGTGGCATGGGCCTGGAGTGTTGTGCACCTTTGTCACCTTGGTGTGAAGGCTGGAGCTGTTGTGAGCATTCACTAGGGTTGTCCTGGTTTGCATTGCCTCGTGGCCATCTGGATGGTATAGCTGGGGCTGGTGTGGGCTGGGGGCCCAGGGTGTGCTGAAGCAGAAGGCTGGTTAGGGTGTTCCAGGTTTGTTCTCATTCACATTGGTGCAAGGGGAGTATAAATCATATGCACCAGCCCTTCCCATGTGGAAATTTGGGTTCTAGCAACTCCCCTCACTGGTTCTTCTATAAAGCAGTTGCTATTTACTTACTTATCTATCTATCTTTATCTCTGTCATCTATCTATCTATCTATCTATCTATCTATCTATCTATCTATCATCTATCTATCTATCTATCTATCTATCATCTATCTATATCTATCTATCTATCATCTATCATCTATCTATCTATCATCTATCTATTTATAAACTCTATACCCAACATGGGGCTTGAACTCACAACTTTGAGATCAGGAATGGCATGCTCCACTGAGTGAGCCGGCCAGAAGCCCCAGTTAGTTGCTCTTTTAAACCAAAGTCTTTGTGTGTGTGTGTGTGTGTGTGCGCGCGCGCCCTGGAATGACTGGGGCTGGCGTGGGTTAGGGAGCCTGGGGCCCCCTAAAGTAGCAAGCCAGCTATGGCGTCCGGATCCTGCTCCAGCCTGTGCTTTCAAGGTGGAGGGCTAGTGTAAACCTTGCTGCTTTTCAGTCCCACTGACTCAGAGAGGATTCCATCCACTCTTCTGACATTTGGCACAGTTCTGCGCTGGCTCTTTTATAAACTTAGTTGCTCTTTTAAGCCATAGCTTTTTTTTCTGTGCCAGTAGACAGACAAATCTGCTTTTGGTCCCTCAGTACTAACCCTCCCCAATGCAATTAGCAGTGTTGGGGGTGGTGACTTGTCTCTGTCTCTTGCCATTCTCTTTTGCTCTTCTGTATTTTATTCTGCATAAGCTGTTCAGTCAGCCCTCAGTTCTTCTTTATAGCAATTGCTGTATATATAGGTGTAATTTGGTGTTCTTTTTTTTTTTAAATAGTTTATTGTCAAATTTCCACATAATACCCAGTGCTCATCTCCACAAGTGCCCTCCTCCATGCCCATCACCCCTCCCCCCACATCCATCAGTCCTCAGTTTTTGTCAGCATTCAAGAGTCTCTCATGGTTTGCCTCCCTCCCTCTCCTCCACTATTTCCTCCCTTCTTCTCCCCCATGGTCCTCTGTTAAGTTCCTCCTAATCCTCCTATACATGCGAACATATGATATTTGTCCTTCTCTGCCTGATTTATTTCGCTCAGCATAACACCCTCAAGGTCCATCCATGTTGCTACACATGGCCAGATTGGAGAAGGTGAGTTCAAGGGTCTTTCTCCCCCACAGTCTTGGACTAGAACCTCTGAGATATGTCTTTATAGGGGGATTCTGGAACTAAAGATAGAGTTGTAGTACGCGTTCCATCACATACAATAAATAAGTTATCCCGTGGAATCTAATTATTTTCAATTGATAAAAGTTCATGTCTTTCTGAGGATTTATTTTCTCTCAGATCAGATTCTCTGTGCACTAATAGCAAAATAAAGGCAGGGAATAAAAGTTTTAAGGTTGTCTGAAACTTTTATGTAAGGTTATATGAAAATAGATAAGTTGTATAGGAATTAAAAAAGGAAATGGACTTCTTAGTTTTGTAATTGTTGCTAGATTGTAACAAGTGCAATTTTAATATTCCATTAAATACTATAATTATGAGTACTTTAATGTTTTAGTAATTTTGACCTAGTTAGAGTGGTCCTTGTAACTCCTATGAAAGGGATGCTTCTGAATATCTTACCTGTGAGGCACCAATTGTGAGTGTTCTATATGTGACAGCCACTACCTTCAGTGAAAGGAAATCAAAGGTATTAAAAAAAGACATTCTCAGTGAATTTATAATAGAGCAGAAAGACACATGACTAATAATGATATGATGTGAATTGTTTTCTTTGTACTGTGAATTGAATGCTATGGAAAAGTAGATAAAATGACAAATCTTGCTTAGAGGCTTTGGAGAAGTCTTCACAGTGGAATGTTTGTTTTAATGACATCTCTGCATTTGTATAGCATTTGAAGAAAAAATTGGAAACTATTAAGGAATAAAGTATCTTTATGATCCAAATAAATGTATTTCTAATAGCAGAATTTGGGGCAGGTAATAGTAAACTGGTGCTTAACCAACTGAGCCACCCAGATGCCCTATGACATACATTTTTGATGCTTAACTAATTGATATATCAGGGTGTAGAAAATGCAGTTGATATCTAAATGGTCAACCTACACAGCTTCAATATATATATATTTAAATGTTTTATTTATTTCTCGGAGAGAGAGAGAGAGACAGCGTGAGCAGGGGAGGGTCAGAGAGAGAGGGAGTCACAGACTGAAACAGGCTCCAGGCTCTGAGCTGGCAGTCAGCACAGAGCCTGACACGGGGCTCGAACCCACGAACCGCGAGATCATGACCCAAGCGAAAGTCGGACGCTTAACTGACTAAGCCACCCAGGAACCCCTACACAGCTTCAATATTAGCAAACTACCAAAAAGAATAATGTTCTTATATTTTTATTTTCTTATTTTTGCACTTCTGAGGTCAGCATTGAACCAAACTTGACACTTCCTGGGGACTAGGGAAAAAGAGAACTTGATTAAGGAAAAGAAAAGAAAAGAGCAAAACAAAAGAAGGGAAGTACAGTTGTAGGGTTTTTGATCCAAAAGCTCACATATACTGAAGCCCAGGAGAGGATAACAGTATCTTCCTTTTTTCATTTATCCCAATTTATTCCTAACACTGTTCATCTCCTGCTGTTAAATTCAGAATTATTATTTTTTTAACAAATTTTTTTATAGTTTATTTATTTTTGAGACAGAGAGAGACAGAACATGAGTGGGGGAGGGGAAGAGAGAGAAGGAGACACAGAATCTGAAACAGGCTCCAGCTCTGAGCTGCCAGCACAGAACCCAATGTGAGATTTGAACCCACCGACCGCAAGATCATGACCTGAGTGGAAGCCGGATGCTTAATGGACTGAGCCACTCAGGCGTCCGCAGAGCTATTATTTGAAGAGCCATTGTTGTTGTTTGACCTTGGAAGCAAAGGATATTTTGCGCTTTAGTGCAATATTTATTTAGTTGATCAACATTTACAGTGTACTTACTCAGTCCCAGTTACTATTTTGAGAACTTTATATGTCGTTAATTCTCTTAACCATCTATGATGTAGGTATTGTTGTTATCCCAGTTTTTTTGGATGAGAAAATTGAGGCACAGTTAAATAATTTGTCCATGGTAATTCAGTGGTCTGTTCCAGAACCCAGGCTCTCAGACTCTAGGTTGTTTTGCTTATTAGCACTGCATTCATTCAAATCTACCTAAATTGTTTAGTTTAATAGACTGCAAATTGCAATTTGAAGAAGTGGTAATTTGTATATATAGTAAAACCTTGGATTGTGAGTAACTTGTTCTGTGAGTGTTCTGCAAGATGAGCAAACATTTCTAATAAATTTTAACTTGATAAATGAGAAATGTCTTGCAATATGAGTAGTACATGATGCTGAATGTCATGTGATCACAACTGAGTCAATAGTTCTCTCTCTCTCTTTCATTTGCTGCGGGATTGTGGGCCTCCCTTGCTTGGATGCTCTGTCTCAGGCTCTGGTGTTTGGCAGAAATCAGTGATTTCTGAGAATGTCTGAAGGTGCCCACAACTGGCACTAGCATGTTTTTTGTTGCTTCAAAGCTATGGAAAGTCCTTCGTGTTTTCATACAAGAGTAAGCTTAGGAATGCTTTGCTTCATTCTAGGTCATTCATTGCATAGGTTCCTTGTTAAAGTTGTACACAAAGAAAAAGATTCAATTGAACCAATAGATAGCAGTGATTTCATTAGTGATAGTGAAAGTCATCCTACACAATAACCCTCCTCTCTCATTTCCCTCACACCAGCCATGAAGGTTTTCAAAGGTAATTACAAGTTAATTTGTTTATTTTTCTTTATATTTTGTATTTTCTTTGTTATTTTGTATTATATTACAGTATTGTAATCATTTCTATATGAATATCTTTGTGTTGGGAATGAATCATCTGAGTTTCCATTATTTCTCATGGGGAAATTCACCTTGACATACAAGTACTTTGGATTACAAGCATGTCTCTGGAATGAATTATGCTCTCAAACTAAGGTTTTACTGTTATATTTTAATCTGTTAGGAGAATTATTTTATTTAATTTTTAATTTTTAAATTTAATATTTTAATTTTATATTTGAGAGAGATAGTGTGTGAGCAGGGGAGGGGCAGAGAGAGGGAGACACAAGATCCAAAGCAGGCTCCAGGCTCCCAGCTGTTAGCACAGAGCTTCACATGGGGCTCAAACTCATGACCTGAGCTGAAGTCGGCGCTCAACTGACTAAGCCACCTAGGTGCCCCAAGGAAAATGATTTTAATGCAATAAGATATATGATATCTTATATATGATATAGTACATGGATTTTCTTATATATATTATATGTGATATAATACATGGATTTTCCAGTATTTTCTGGATATAAAATATTTTCCTTGAGGGGCGCCTAGGTGGCTCACTTGGTTAAGCATCCAACTCTTGATTTCAGCTCAGGTCATGATGTCATGGTTCGTGAGTTCAAGCACTATATAGGCTCTCTGTTGTGAGTGCAGAGCCAGCTTTGGACCCTCTGTCTCCCTCTCTCTCTGCTCCTCCCCTACTCTCTCCTTCTCTCAAAAATAAAATAAATAATTAAAAATTTTTTTTTTTTTAATTTGGGGAAATATCTCAGATTGCCTGGCCTGACAAAGGCTGGAAAGTCTAATCTATGCAAACATCTTTTTTTTTAATCCCACAAATTCTGTGCTTGCTATTTTATAGAATTACATAATTTGGGAGTCCTAAACAGTTATCAGCTGGCCCTTTTTGAATAATTTTGTTTATTCTCTGAGAGGATATAAGAGTGCTATGATACATGTGGCTATGATAAGCTTGGGCAGAGTTGTGTATATATTTTTGTCTGAAGGTTCTTCTATATTTTTGAAGCAAGGAGAATATAGACTTTTTATGTATCTCTTTGCTACTCTCTCAGGGATAGACATATTGATAGAAAGATATTTAAAATATTCTCCATTTGATTTGAAAATTAGCACTAAAATCTTCATTGTCGCTTGAATCTAGTTTCTGATCTACAAAAAATGATGTCCAGAGAAAGAACTCACTTAATGTCTGCTAAGCAATAAATTGAAATCTTTCTTCTCTCATTCAATTCTGATATTTTACTGGTATCACTGGAAAGAGAGTGTACTGTGAAGACTCTACTAAACCTGGAATCCCCACCCAAACTTAGCTTTAGTTCTAAATCTCAGGAGTGACTTGCTTTACCTCCCTCAGGTGTCCTTTTGCAGTATAACAAACTAATGTTGTGCACCTGGGGAATGTATGGGACTAGACGGGTTGACAACTCCCTTGGTACTTTAGACAAAGACTTTACTTCACTAATATAATAATTGTATTCTCATGGATCACTTAGAGAATTCCTATGTGCCTGTAGGCTATCTAACTATTTTGCAATTCGCAGAGAGCTATGCACTTAATGCAAAGGAGAATAATTAAAGGTTAGCTTTTCCTAAGCCCTATTCTTCATCTAATGCTTTTGATCCAAGTCATTTCAACATTATTTTAATGCAACTTTTAAGGAAGTATCTGATTAGTGTGTATGAAAGGGGGCGGGTGAGTTCATGGATTCACAAGATATTATTCAGTACAATATTCAGTAGTTCACATTTGGAACACCTGATGACACTTGAAATGTATTAGGCCAAGGAAGACATTTTCCCCCCAGAAAAACCTCTCTAAAGTGGCATTTTTCCAAATCTTTAAGGTAAAATAAATTCTCAGTATGGTAAGAATCAAGAACTGCAGATAAATATTAGAGATATTTGCTGACTAAACATCTAGCTTTCTCACACATGTTGTGACTTTTTCCCTGCTAGTATTAATTTAGGATAATAGTGAGTATATTTATATAAATAATGAATATATTTATAAAAATACTTCCAATTTAGTTCTCTTATTACTAAGCTTTTTCTTTCTCTCCCTCCACTAAATATGAGTTAATTGATACAGGGATTGGACAAAGGAGGATATGATAATGGAGGAAAGAGAAAACCTTAGACCTGTCATCTTACGTCACTGGGATGAAGTTCTAAGTACATGGGAAGGGGGAAGTGCAAGAAAAACCCACTCTTTGCCACGTGAAAGATTGTGGGGAGAAAGGAGACAGGGAAAACAGATAGGTCAGGGCAGCATATTCTCTTGCTTTCTCCCTCGGGGGCCTGAAACACCAACTTGTACAATGGCTTCAGAAATATCCAGGTATGTATGGAAGACCAAGGAATACTGGGCTGTTGGCACACATCCTTGGGGACTCCAGAAGAAGGTTACAACACAAAGCAAAGATAAGTTTGTTGCCACTGTCAACACTGAGTTTTGGCCTTCTGGTGTACAAAGTCTTGACCTAAGGAGAGGTGAGGAGTGGAACAATGGATAATCCTGACAGGTAGATTTGGGAGAAAGTGGTTTAACAAAGACATCAGTAACAAATGAAGTACCTGAGAATCTCTGTCTACATGAGTAAATTCCATATGGATGCTTGAATTTTCATTAAGAAATGTAGATTTTCATCTTGCACTCAAGTATCAATATAGGCACATGAAACAATTTTATTTTTTTAATTTAATCAGTCAGGTTCTTTGGATGGTGATTTTCTCTGAAGGAGCATTGTTAGAGGTGCTTTTGTTATTTCCTGCCATGGGCTACAGTTTATTCTGTCACATTGGTAATTAGCTAAGTGGTACTTCAGTGGACTAAAGAAAAGAAAATGTCTTTGAAGTATTCAAGTTTCAAAAAGAAATTGAATTACTAAGAGATGAACATGAATTTTTATAATATATTATACTAGAAATCTCAAAGTTGCCTTTTTGTCATGCTAAAGCTCATTTTATTGCTAACAGGATTTATTTATTTTTATTTTATTATTTTAAATATAATTTATTGTCAAATTGGCTAACATACAGTGTGTAAAGTGTGCTTTTGGGTTTTGGGGTAGATTCCTGTGGTTCATCGCTGACATTGCTAACAGGGTTTTAGAGACCTGTCATGAGATAGGTGGTCAGTGCCTGGGTGGTCAGATTAAAGCAACTGTCCATTGCAGTAGATCATGACATTAACTTCAAGGAGATCTAAAAGTAGACAATAGAGGAAATCTCAATATGTTTGCAGGAAATTTCACAAAGATAGATTGCAGGAAGCCATCTATGAGGACTGGGATCCACTCTCAGGACTCCAGTTCTTAGAAATTCTTAAAGAAATAGATTTGTTGTTATAGGAATGAGTGGGCCATTCGACAATAAGGAGCTGACATTGGATCAAAATCCAGTCACATCAAAAAGAAGTCCCTTCTTTAGAACTAAAGTAAAAATGTCAGAATGGAACCAAGATAAAGGCTCAGATAGCAAGTTTGACCTCCTACCCTTGTCCTAAATAGGGGAAAGATTGGTGTTAGAACTGGGAGAGGTGTATAGGTGAGATCTAGTGGCCCAGTTTTTCAAAGTTAAAAGAATCAGGGGCAGGAAGTCAGGAAGTTAGTATATTTCCTTGTAGACTATACCTCTTTTCTTCCACCCATTTTATAGTATCGTCAGATGAACATTATTTTCCCTGGGTTTAGCACATGTTTGATTTGTATAAAGATTAATTTTATAAATGATGAATTTTTGCTTGGTAAACATGTTTAGAATATCTAGTAAAATAAAATGCATGTACTCTTTGACCCAGGAAGGTTACTCATTGCAATAGGAAAACGGAAAGTGGATGTGCACACGTACACATTTCACATATATGTGGTATATGCATAAACATGTTTTCTGAAAAGAAACTCATGAAACTATTACAAATGATTACTTTCCAGGAGAGAGAGCTCTGAGAGAGTGGAAAAGGTACCTTTCACTTTTACCAACATTGGTAACGTTCTGCTTTAAAAAAATGTCAACAGGTAGTTATATGAGCAAAGAGATTATAGAATTAGTTTTTATTCCTCATATTTTCCTCTTGGTTTGGAATACATTTTTTTTCATTTTCATAGAGATTAACTTTATGTAAGAAGATGAATCTTCCCTTTGAAGAATATGAGTTTGTTTTCATAAATCAAGTATATAGAAAAATTGTACCAGTCTCTTGCTGTAAGTAATATACACTGAGTTACCAGCTTCACATCATTTTGGTATATTTTATACCTGAGAATACAGAACTATGCAGTTGTTTATTAAACTGTCATTTGGCATGGGGCCTAGATTTTATATGTCTCTAAACTCTATAAATAAGAAAAAGTGTGGACTTAAAAAATAAAATGCTTTCCATTTAATTTTGTGTTTTATATAAATTTTATCTATATTTATAGTCACGACCTTAAATATTCCATAAAAACAGAGAAGAAAATGAAGACTAAGGCAGCTGCATTCATATTTTTGGTGAATGTTCACATAGAATGAAAATAGCTGCTTTGCCCTGAGTCTCAGGCACCAAGTTGATATCAGTAATTTTGGGCCATTATCAGACTAAAATGTCCCTCACCAGCACTGGTCTGCTGAACCCAGCAGGACTTCTCAGTTCTACATTCTCAGAGACTGAACTCTGTTCCAAGGGGGTAATTTTGGCTTGGTCATAGACACATAATGTGGATATTACCGTACATGACCACTCTTCCTCAGGATAATGGCACAGCTGGCCTGCCAATTGGACTTAGAAGAATGACATCAGATTATTTTGCTGCCAGCAATACTGGGAGGCCAATACTTGCTGTGGCTGAGGAGATGATAGAATAGTAATAGATGTTTTGCTATTACATAGTACTTGTTTGTAAAAATCTTAGAGTACTTTTGAAAGCATTAATTAAGTCTAGCAACATTCCCCTTAGGCTAAGTAAATGTTGTTACATGGTGTACATTTTAGAGATTTCTTTTTTTACAGTAATATCCATAGTTGGAAGATTAGACGATGTTTAAATGGCAGAGCTGACTATAAAAACAAGTAGTTTGGATTTCTTTATCTGGCTCTGATCCTCAAATGTTCTCTCTAAGAAGAAAAGAGAGCATGTTTCTACCTTGAGATGATGTAACATTTTAATATTCTGACAGTAGAGATTCTTTTTGCATTTTCCTAGCTGTTGATTCTGCTCTCATGAATGGGCTCATTTTAATTGTCTTTGTATATACACGCCTCTTTTTCTGTTCTATCTTTCTTGGCATATGGTCAATACCTCACTCATTAATGATAGGTAAAGATAAAATGTCATATTACGATCATTCCATGGAAGCAAAATGTGCTGTCCACACATGCTGCTGCAGTGTCCTTTTGAAGGCCCTCTTGCCAGGCAAAGGAGGAAAATGGTGCTTCTCCTTATCATGGCATATAAAACAGATAGGATCTGACTTACGCTTACAATGTTAGTATTTATAGCATGCAAAGGGGCTTTGTTATACCACTTTTATGAATATCATAGTGCTTTTCTTTTTAAAAAAAGCTTTGAAAGCTTTTTCTAATTAAATTATAATTAATATTATATTCATTTTATATATACAATATAGTGATCCAACAATTATATTTATTATTAAATGCTTACCAATATAAGTGTAGTTACTATCTGTCACCAAAGTTATTTATAATATTAAATCCCTATACTGTACTCTTCATTCCTGTGATTTGTTTATTTTATAACCAGAAGTTTATGCCACATAGCAGTGGATAAACTGGATTACACTGAAGTTAGAAGCCAAATGTATTTGCTTTTTTTACTTTGTAGGTAAGCCTTCTTTTATTTATTTATTTATTTATTTATTTATTTACTTATTTACTTATTTTTTAATTTTTATTTATTTCTAGGAGAGAGAGAGATAGCGTGAACAGGGGAGGGTCAGAAAGAGAGGGAGACACAGACTCTGAAACAGGCTCCAGGCTCTGAGCTGGCAGTCAGCACAGAGCCCAATGCGGGGCTGGAACCCACGATCCGCGAGATCATGACCTAAGCGAAAGTCGGACGCTTAACCGACTAAGCCACCCAGGCGCCCCTAGTTAAGCCTTCTTTTAAATTATACTTGTTTTTCTTCCACTGTAGTTAAATTTCTTTGTACATATAATTAGTAGATTGGGTTTAGAGATTTTTTTAAAAAAATTGTTTTAAATTCTAGTCATTATATATATAGATCTGGGTTATATACAAATAATTTATAAGCCAGTTGTATATAATTATTAACATAAATGGAATGATTTTGTGTATGTATGTTAACGCTGGACTATTAATCAACTCATTTTGATATTCTAAAAGAAAATAAACATGAATACTGAAAATCTGTCTAAACTTTTAAATGGATTTAAATCCTTATACTTCAATCATAATACTCAATATGAGAAATCTATATATTTCTCATATAATCAAAATCATAGAGAAGTAGGAGATTACCAATTTTAAGACATGTTCTTTTTATGGCTATTTATAATAGCAGGTTGAATGAAGAGATGTAGATATATGTCGTATAATAGGCCAGAAATAAGGAAGGTGTTCAAAGGTAAGGATTACAACATCTCATCATTTTACTATATGTCTTTAGTTGTAGTTATCCTAATATGTTTTCATTTTGAACCTTCTAAAAATCATGTAAAGGATTAAAGAAAGTACTCTGTAAACAGATCAAAGTCTTGACTGTCTAATGTAGGCTTAGAAATCCCATGATGTTCATTAGGAAAAATTAATACATTTTTAGAGAATTCCCTTTGAGTTAATAAAATTTTTCTTTTGGGACAAAAGTTTAAGCATTCATTTTTTTTTTATTTTTAAAATTTTATGCCATGACAGTATTCTGTTTTATAAACATAGAGATTATAACATTATCTACCCCCACCTATTTCATTATCCCCTAAAGTATGGGCATATGTTGGCTTTTAAATTTATTATATTTTTGAAATCAATTTGAACTTGAAATATTGTAAAGAGTCATAATATCTAATTATAAAATCACATAAATACGTATCTTTTATTTTCATACTCTAGCTTATTAGTGAACCAAAAAATCTGTAAGAGCATGATTTTGCTTTTTCATATTTGTATAGATATTTGTCAACCAAATATATCAAGGTATTTTCTCTGGTCCCAAGAAAAATAATTTAAAAATGCCCTTTCCACAGTTCCCACCCCTACAGATAGATAATTTGGGAAGCTGAATTTTTATAATATCTCTGGGATATTTCACATAGGGAAATACATGGATACTAATGGACAGACCAATACACACAGAATAGAGTAAACAATAAAGAAGCTAATTTCTTTTTTTCTATATTTGCCCACTTCTGATGACCCAGTTTGGGTTAGGCACTCAACCATGAGAAAATAGTCTGAGAGGATGGCAACTGACATTTTAACCCTTTGGTTGGAAGGAATATTTGTTAGAACTGGAGAGCTGGGAGATAAGACAATGTCTGCTGTAAATACCAGTCACTTAATGAGCCTATATGAATGTTGTGTCAGGCACTGTGCAGGACACTTAATATCCATTCTCTTTAAAAAGGAGAAAATAAACAAATGTTAAAGCTGATTAAGGAATATTTGATAAACTGGCTTCTGTAAGTTATCTGTGCAGGTAGCAAAGTTTCAATTATTTTTCAGGGAACAAGGATCTTTGAGTCACTTATTTAGTGTGCAACAAATTACGATCTACTAAAAAGTATGACTTATAAGTGTGAAATGATATTTCTATTATATTTTAAGAAGGTTGGTTTCTATAAGATTTTAATGTTTATTCATTTTTGAGAGGCGGGGGAGGGGCAGAGACAGGGAGACACAGAATCCGAAGCAAGCTCTAGGCTCTGAGCTGTCAGCACAGAGCCCAGCGTGGGGCTCAAACCCATGAAATACAAGATTATGACCTGAGCCAAAGTCGGATGTTTAACTGACTGAGCCACCCACACGCCCAGTAGAAAAGTTGGTTTCTAATACCCACTTAGATTGTTCTTTGGTGTCTGAAGGATCCACTGCTATCTTGTATGTGAGTGTGTGTGTGTGTGTGTGTGTGTGTGTGTGTGTGTGTGTACACATGCGTAAACGTATGAGTACACACTTGTGAATGGGGTTTGTGCTTCCTAGTTCTGAGTCCTCATTAATTCTAAGAGTTCTTATGCATTTTAACTATCTTACTTCTACTACAGGTTCCACTAACTTTAAAATACACACACCTCCACACACACATAAATCTAGTGTTCCTTCTTGGAGGTGTATCGGAAAGGGAAAAACTAGATAATAATGAACTTTGAATTTTCTTCCTGTTGTAAAGTACAGTACCTATTTTATAAGCAAATGACTGTGTCTAAAATATCACATATCTAGAGAAAAGACATAATTTTATGAGTAAGTTTGAACCTCAGGGCCTTTTATTCCAGAGTTATAATAGCATATCTTACCTAAATATATAAAAGAAATTATATAATACATTTTGTTATCACTACTGTAACAGTCTAGTGCATGGCATGATTACTCACACAAATCCTCCTTTTTAATAGATATATAATCACTAAATTGGCAGGGCTAAGGTGGAAGCAGAATAACACTGTTTAGATTCTTCATCATTCTTTTTAAAGGATTTAATTAAACACATTCATTCCTGCGCAGTTACTCTTACCAAGCCTACACAATTTCCGGACTTCCGTTAATTCATTGTATTCAGTAGCTATGACAAAGGAACATTATGTAGAGAGAAAAGATGTATATGTTACTTCAAAATTAGTTGTGAGATTGACACAGGGTTTTTGGAATGGCTAGATTTAGATGGTTTTTATGTTACGGTTTGTTACAAAAGTAAAGCTTTTTCTGACTTGAATATAGGAGTAGGGATTTAGTAAGATATTTAGAAACCTATATGAAAATAAGTTGTTGGATGAAAGAATCATGCCTCAAGGTGTGAAGATTAATACAATTTGTGTCATTGATGAAATCAGAAAAATTGAAATATGACAAAGGGGTTCAGTTTTATTTTTAAAAATATAGCTAAGGCTACAAAATTGTTTCTTCATGTCAAATGCAATATATAAACACTGACCACAATAGCTAACAGACTTAGTCACCTTCCTTTAAATACCATCTGCACATTCCCAGAGGGATCCTCTGCCAACATGGCTGTTCATGCCACACTATTGTTATTGGTATAGGTCTGTGGCCTGGGTATCCTGTCTTTTTGAACTTTTGGGTCTGTCCTGCTCACCTCTTCTCACCCAACTCATGGCCTCAACCACAGTTCTCTAGTAGAGCAAGTAAGAAACAGTGGCAGGGTTGCTTTTTTTTTTTTTTAATGTTTTTATTTATTTATTTATTTATTTCTAGGAGAGAGAGAGAGAGACAGCGTGAGCAGGGGAGGGTCAGAGAGAGAGGGAGTCACAGACTGAAACAGGCTCCAGGCTCTGAGCTGTCAGTCAGCACAGAGACCGACTGGATTATGACCTAAGTGAAAGTCGGACGCTTAACCGACTAAGCCACCCAGGCGCCCCAGGGTTGCTTTTATCACAGCATTGGAGAGTCCCTTGGGGGCAGTTCTTACCCAGTCCCAGAACTCGCCTTCTCCCACTTCACCAAAAGCTGAACTCATTATTTCTTCTTTTGGAGGAAATGAGTCATGTCATCCCTGCCATTTTGGTGTTTACTCCCAAAATCTTAAGGCAATTTGACTTTTATTCTTTCTTCCTGCAAAGATTTCTCTTTCTATTCTCACTTTAGCAAGATTTGCTGCTCTGGGTGTACAGATTTAACTGTTTCTATTTTGAGAAACTTCAGTATTGTTAGAGGAATCTTACATCACCTTACAATTAAAGGCATTTTTGTAAAATATTTTCTCCTTGATTTTATTCAGTGTGGCAATACTTATTGAAAATATGGTCAAAAGCTGATGAAAGAGAGAAAACAGAAACTCTTCTGGTATATATATTTCAAACCGTTCCTAGCACTTAGAAGGAAGTACTAGGTAATTAGAAGATAATAATATCTTTTCTACGTGAACTATTGCTTTACCTATTTCTCTTTCTGTTGATTTCCCCTCCAGGAGGAAACTAACTTTATAAAAATTCAAACTACATAAAAATTCAATCAAACATGTAGTGGAACTGTCATTATACCATAAGAATATAACAATAGTGACATTGAGAAAATAGAACTTGACAATTATTTCAGAAGTAATAGAAATATTCAATGACTGACCAAATCACACCTAATCAACCAAACAAACAAAATCAGGCGAGCAAATAACAACAAAACAAAATAGAACAAAATCCTTCCAAACCAGAAAAACAGTATTGTTTAGCATGGCAAGTTAAAAGTTTAAAAGGGATATGACTGAAGGTTAAATGATTAAAAAGCAAAAAAAATCAAGAAACTGATCCCATTCACAATTGCACAAAAAACAATAAATTCTTAAGAATAAGCCTAACCAAAGATATAAGAGATCTGTATGATGAAAACTATAGAAAACTTACGAAGGAAATTGAAGAAGACACAAAGAAATGGAAAAGCATTCCATGCTCATGGATCGGAAAAATAAATATTGTTAAAATGCCGTTACTACCCAAAGCATTCTACACCTTCAATGCAATCCCAATAAAAATTGCACCAGCATTCTTCTCAAAACTAGAACAAACTATTCTAAAATTTGTATGGAACCACTAAAGACCCTGAATAGCCAAAGTAATATTGAAGAAGAAGACCAAAATGGGAGGCACCACCATCCCAGACTTTAGCCTCTACTACAAAGCTGTCATCATTAAGACAGTATGGTATTGGCACAAAAACAGACACATAGACTAATGGAATAGAATAGAGAACTCAGAATTGGACACACAGATTGTATGGCCAACTAATCTTTGACAAAGCAGGAAAGAGTATCCAATGGAAAAATTTCTTACTTGACACATCCCCAAAGGCAAGGGAATCAAGAGCAAAAATGGACTACTGGGCCCTCATCAAGATAAAAAGCTTCTGCACGGAAAGGAAACAGTCCGTAACACTAATAGGCAACTGACGGACTGAGAAAAGATAGTTGCAAATGACATATCAGATAAAGGGCTAGTATCCAAAATGTATAAGGAACTCACCAAACCCCCCACCTGAAAAACAAATAATCCAGTGAAGAAATGGGCAGAAGACATGAACACACACTTCTCCAAGGAGGATACCAGATGGCCAAGAGACACATGAAACAATGCTCCTCATCCCTCATCATAAGGGAAATGCAGATCAAAACCACACTGAGATACCACACGGGTCAGTGTGGCAAAAATGAACAAATCAGGAGACTCTAGATGCTGGCGAGGATATGGAGAAACAAGTACCCTCCTACACTGTTGGTGGGAATGTAAACTGGTGCAGCCCCTCTGGAAAACAGTGTGGAGGTTCCTCAAAAAAATTAACAATAGAACTCCCCTATGATCTAGTAATAGCACTGCTCGAAATTTACGCAAGAAATATGGAAGTGCTGATGAATAGGGGTACATGTACCACAATGTTCATAGCAGCACTTTCAACAATAGCCAAAACATGGAAAGAGCCTAAGTGTCCACCAACTGACGAATGGATCAAGAAGATGTGGTATATTTATACAATGGATTACTACATGGCAATTAGGAAGAATGAAATCTGGTCATTTGTTGTAATATGGATGGAACTTGAGGTTGTTATGCTGAGGGAAATAAGTCAGGCAGAGAAGGACAGATACCATATGTTTGCACGTATAGGAGAATTAGGAGGAACCTAACGGAGGACCATGGGGAGAAGAAGGGGAAAAATAATTGGGGAGAGGGAGGGAGGCAAACCATGAGAGACTCTTGAATGCTGAGAATAAACTGAGGGCTGATGGAGGTGGGGGAGAGGAGATGGGCATGGAGGAGGGCACTTGTTGGGATAAGCACTGGGTGTTATATGGAAACCAACTTGACAATAAACTAAGAAAAAAAAATCTCCAAATCCTTCCCATTATTCCCATAACCATATCATCTTGAATATAAACGTGACCTCCCTAAAGATCACTTTCCTCATCCTTTTCTATTAAGTAGAAGACAGCTCTCTGTTGCCACCTTTTGGAGTGGAAGCTGACAATGTTTCCTCCCTCTGATTATCATGAATCTTAGTGGTGTGGTGGGCCTTCATTAACCTTGCTCTTTTACTACTACATTCACAGAATTTATGTTTTCTGTCATGTGAAAATCTCTTTCTCAGAAGTTTATAAGTTTCGGTTATTCTATATCCTATCCTGAACTAACTGTGACTCAGCAATATTTACTGATTAGATGGCTGTAGAATGACATTGACCCTAGTTTAATGTTACTTTCTATATAGCCTACCACCAAACTGACAAGCAAAAGAAAAATGCACAGGATACCTGCTAGACTCAGGATAAAACTGAGTGGATGCAGGCTTCGGTGCCTCCCTTGTCCTATTGGTGGGTACCCGAAGTGTAGGGGTTTATGTAATATGGAAGGACTGAATATCAAGCCACCAAATCCAGAGTAGCTCAGAACTTGAATCCCTCTGCTTTTTTTCTTTAAGTTTATTTATTTATTTTGAGAGAGAGAGGGGAGAGAGAGAGAGAGAGAGAGAGAGAGAACGAACATAGAGCAGGGGAGGGAAAGAGAGAGAGAAAGAACCCAAAGCTGGCTCCTTGTTGTCAGCACAGAGCCCAGAATGGAACTCAAAGTCATCAACTGCAAGATCACGACCTGAGCTGAAGTCAGGAGTCAGTTGCTTAACTACTAAGCCACATAGGTGCTCCAGTCTCTCTACTTTTTAATGTGAATGGCTGGGAGGATGGCTACATCAGCATTCCAGTGTGCACCATATTATTTTATAAGGAGATTTATGATGCACCTTAGTAATATACTTTCCTATCTTATTGCTCATTCATCATGGTGCCAATGTATAGTAGAACTCACCATGGGCTACCCAGCCCCTATTCATTGCTGTAATTTACAAGTTTTATTATCACTTCTCTGTATTTTTCAATGATAATGGGATTGACTTAGCAGATTCTTTCATTCAAGTTCAGCCATTGTATGCAATATATATTAAGTATGTTTATATGGATTTCCCCATTCACCATCTAGCCTCAGAGTTCTTTTACTTACTCAAAACTAGTAACTTTTGCCCAACTCCTCCTTGGCAGCCTGGGAAGTTAGTATGTACTTCAGAGTTAAATAGATTAGAGTTTACATCCCAGCTCTGCTTCTGACTAGTTGTGCAACATGGGGCAAATCATGTAGCTTAAGTCATCTTTGTTTTCTTCATCTATTAAAATAGATAATTAAATGAGATGGGATATGTAAAATACCAAGCAAAGTGGCTGAAAATTCTGAAAAATGCATATTTTAGCCTTCCTTCATGTGAATGCATGTAGGATCTTATCCTTGCATAGAATTTTCAGTCTGTGAATTCTTAAACTCTAGTATCTCATTTTTAAATCATAGCTTCTTATCCTTTGAGTTTACCTGTTACATTTACTCTCCAAATTTATCCAAAATTTTTTTCTTTCATTTTTTCTAAAGTCTATTAATCCTTTCTCCTACTTACCCTTTTTTTTTTTCTGTATTGGGCAGAGTTCCCATGAGTAAATGCTCCCCTAGGGATGCAGCTCTCTCTACTCCTTTGCTTCTACACCACTGATATCTTTAAGTTTCAACTTTGAATCAATCCAAAATTTTACCTTCTCTGTTTCTCTACCTGTGTTGATACCTCTACAGATTAGTGGTTTATAGCCTTAGCTAGAACATACTGACTGGTAATGAGTCCTTTAAAAGCTTATTTTTTCATGCCTTGAAAACCTTCACTAACCACTTTAATATCTAACCTACTAATTTACTTTGAGTTGATAATCTTGCCTAAAATGTTAGAGGTAATTATTATCCCTTATGAATTCCCTCATCTCCTTGTATATTTTATATACATTTTATACCTATAAAAACACTCTTTTCCTTTCATCTCCCTGAAAATAAATCTCTTCTATACAAGAGATTTATTTTTATATATTTATTTATATGTTTTTATTCTATAAAATAAATACATGTAAGGCTGTATATATTTCCATTGAAGGTCACTTCCTTTTCTTTTTCTAGATACCTAGATATATATAACCTGCTGAATGTTGGGTTTCTAATCCTTAATCTCATTGATATTTTAGCAGGCATAAAACTAAGCACCTGATCTCCATTTTGTCATTTCAATCATAATCGTATATTATCTCATTTAACGATTTACAATGTACTTAGAAATCTAGGCATTATATTAGATTCATTTCTTTTTCTCAAATGTTAACACCTTGTTGGCCTGTCAGATCCATTGTCTTAATTTCTCTGACTTTTTTCTCTCTGTTCACACTGCTGCTCTTTTTAATAAAACCCTCATCACATCTTTCCAGATTACTGAAAGCAGCGTCTCATTATACATCTAGTTACATTTTCTTCCAGTGTTCTTCACAGTTTCCAGAACATGTTTTTTGAAATGGAAATAGGAGTATAATACTCCCTACTTGAAACTGCTTTGTGTCTCCTCATTGTCTTGAAGATGAAGTTAAAGTATTTCTCATGGCACAAGACCCTTTGTGATCTGGACTTGCCTTTTTTCATCTGTATCTCATCTAACTTCTTACTTAACCTGGGTTCCAACCATTGGTTCATAGCTCCTGTGCATGTCGTCATGCTACATATATATATTTTCCTGTGCTCAAAACACCATGAGTTTATTTTCTAATCAATTTTGAGAAAATCCCATATCCTTATCTCTGGGTGATAGGTCCTCTGCTAAGTCCTGGGAACACAAAAATGATGAAGACTTACCTCGGACTACTAGGAGGGATGGAGACACAGACTCATGAATGGTGATTTTATGTAGCACCGCTGGAGCAGAGACTGTGCCTCATTTGTTCATCATGTCTGCCAACACCCAGCATAATGACTCTCACATAGTACCTTTTCCAACATTTAATATGTTGGAGTAATAATCACAACAAAAATCATAATAGTTATTACTTAATATTAGTTTATTTGTTGTAGACATTGTTATAAGAGGTTTTACATATATTAGCTTCTTTAATCACCAAAATAACTCTATAGGGTATATACTGATATTATCTCCATATTACTGGTAAGGAAATGGAAGCATATAGAGGATGTTACTTGAATAAATTGTGTCCTATAAACACATGCTCAGAATGTAATATAGACTTAGAAGAAGGGCATCTAACCCAACCCAATTGGCTTAGAAAAGGCTTCCTGGAGTACTCTAAGCAAAAGAGAGAGCACTGTAAGAAGTCATGGGATAGAATGCACAGTGTGTTCCGAGCTCTGTGAAAGTGAGAGTAAAGTGAAAAGGGAAGATGAGTAACAAATGGTCCACAGAAATATTGCAGGTATTGCATGAGAAGATAAAATAAATCCAGGTTTCTCTAATATTTTAAGTTAATTGCTCCTGACTCTGCATGACTATTATTATCTTTTTCTCATAATTAATTTCCCCACCCTCTTCAATGACTTATTTTTCTGAGGCTTGTCTAAAAATCCCAGGAGTTCATGCAGTTTAAATAAAGGAAGAATTCGTGTCTGTTGTCTCCCTTATTGCCACTGCTTCCATTTTTATATAGTCTGGTGTTGGAGCTCATCACCCAGATGCTTGTCTTCTGCTGCTGGACACATTCCTGGTCAGGACTCATTGATACTCCTAGCTTGGGTTACAGGGTTATTCCCCTTTTTAGTTTCTATTTCTGTGCTCACCATAATCATTATGATGGGAGGATTAGTCTATGAAAGCTTCTAGAAATGAGCCACACAATGTATTAAAACATATCTGTTTAACAAATTCTTAGACCTTTGTATTTTTATATTTCTTCAGCCTTACCACTCTTATCTGCCACAGATCTACTCCAGAAGGTTTATCTAATCTCAAATCTTAGTAATTGTGGCCTCGAGTCTCAATTCTTCTTTCCTAGAGGGACTCCTTGTGTGAATTTATTTGTGATCTTCCCATTGAACAGCTTTGCGTGTATAGTATCAGGGACAGAAGACTTCTGAGTCAGCAAAAATGATGGGTTATCCTTTCTCACTTTCCTCATAGTAGAAGGCTTCTCCTTGTCCACCCTTAAGTGGTCTAGATCAATAAGAGCCTCATGAGTCAAGATAAGAGGTTGGATCTTATATGGTTGGTGGAGAAAAGCCACTGAGGGCTTAGGGGACAGTGATGACTGATCAGGTTTTAGAAAGTTCTCTTGGTGGTGGGAGGAGGATTGCAGAGAAGCAAAACTGAGGAAGGAAAGCCCCTAGGGAGGCAGTTGCAGTCCTTTATGGAAGAGCTGCTGGATGTTTTAAAACAATAATGATGTTGGAAAGATAGGATGGATTTCAGAGACTGTTTTCTTTATGTGATCTAATTCCTGTTAGTCTTTCAGGACTCAGTCTGTGTTCTGTAGGAAGCCTTCCATGATAGGTCCTCCAGACTGAGCAAAATGTTTCTGATAGCACACTGTTGACAGTTCTTTAAAAGCACTGTGACATTGTTATAACTTGGACCAGTTTGATAGTCTCCCCATCAGATTACAGATTTCTTGAAAGCTGGTGCTGCCTATTTTCACCTTTGTATTCCTGGCACCAAATATGTCTCATGTGACGATGGGTATGAAGTGGCTAAGTTGTAACCCCCCAGGGATATTTTAATATATGTTTTTCAGGAAAACATAACGTTATTGCCATTGAAGATATTCTAACCAGAGGCATGTTTTCCTGCTCCTAAAGAAATTCCTTCCTTCCCTGCCCCCTTGGAGAACACTAGAGAGAATGAAGTGTGGAAGAAAAGGCTGCTTTATTGCTATGAGACAAGGAGCATCTAGATGACAGGAGATTTTGTGAGGCCGTGTAAGCAGACCAAAGTCACTTATAGGTTTAAAGAGAAGCTACCATTTTATAAAATATTTCATAATTAAAGAAAAATCTTGTATATAGTGGTTTTTCAATTCAAGAAGAATCAGCAGAACTAGGAGGTGCAAGAGATCTTGATCTGACCTGAATGGACACCCTAGACCCAAGACCTAAAGACCGTATGCATCAGAATCATGTAACTTTCACATTAAAATGAAGATTGTGGGAAACCTCTTTGAACAATATCTGGGCTTTGGGTCTAAAACTGGAATTTTAGGAAACATCCATGGTGGTTCTCATGGGTAGTCATGTTTGAAAAGCATGCTATACTGGTAGCCAAAAGACGAGTGCTTCTTATCAGCTCATTAGTAAGGAGGAACTAGAAGAAGATGATATTAAGACCTTTTCAAATTGTCTTAACTGGTGTTGTGTATGTGTGAATATGTATGTTTAAAGTTAATGCTTCACATAATCTTTATAGTTCAAATTTCAGAGCATGAGGCAGTACTTTTCATAAATCTTTCTGATTTCATAAATCAAAAAAATTCTAGGTGTGTTTATGTATGGGTCCTGGTAGACTGTTATGGTCAATATATATATTTTTTTCTGAATGAGAAATACCAGTAAGAATTATCCCTTACAGATGATTCCTTAACAGGCCTAACTTTGGTGGGAATACATTGCATTAGCACAGTAATTGGCTGTATATTATGATCAGTGAGTGCTTGCTAAATGTATGAATGGGACTGGGTCCATACCAAAGGTTTTCCACTCACAATTTTGAAAGATTCTATTTAATACCTCTCTTTCTGTTGTATTTCCATGATGATGGTAAGGAACCTCTAAAATCACTGATTTTTTTTTTAAAAGCAAGGACATTTAGTCTATGGTTTCAAGTGGGAGTTGATCATTTTAAAGTTGTTCATTGTCAGAATTTTTTCAACAAGTCTGTATAGATTATATGTTAGTTAATAAAAGATAGAAACAGTGGAGTTTATTGTTTTTTTTCCTCTTCAATATTTGCTTTAAGAGAAAAATCCTGAAGTGTGTAGGGAGCTGAGCAAAATAAGTCAGGCAGAGAAGGACAGAAACCATATGTTTGCACGTATAGGGGGATTAGGAGGAAGTTAACGGAGGACCATGGGGGAGAAGAAGGGGAAAAATAGTTGGGGAGAGGGAGGGAGGCAAACCATGAGAGACTCTTGAATGCTGAGAACAAACTGAGGGCTGATAGGGGTGGGAGACAGGGGAAGGGGGGTGATGGGCATGGAGGAGAGCACTTGTGGGGATGAGCTCTGGGTGTTACATGGAAACCAACTTGACAATAAACTATTTTAAAAATAAAATTAAAAAAGATCTCTTTTCTAAGAAATAAGATACAGAATGGCCTCACTGAATTCTAAGTCAGCTTTCTCTGGATTTGGTTGATTTCCCCAGTTCTTCCATAATTCCTCACTACTCTGGCCATATTTTGGCCAAGGTCTGAAGGCAATTGGGATGGCAAACACATCTTGTTAGTTTCTTAGTTAATGAAAATGGTTCCACTTAAAAATCTGAAAAAATTTTTTATTATGAAGTATTTTCACAGGTGCAGTAAAGAGGCAAGTGCTGTTTAGAAATTAATACAAAATGTCACAGTCCCTTCCTCGGAGAGGGGAGGGTGACAGTCCAAAGATAGAGTGCTTTTTATCAAAGGTTCCAAATGAGTTAGCAGTCTAATTTTTGCAGTTCTTTTTTTTTCTTTTCTTATACTTGCAGTCTTTTATAATTGATATGGTCAGATATATTTTTAAATTAATATGCATTTTTAATTTATGCTTTTTTCATTATCAGCCCAGGTTCAGCTTACATTAATTTTTCAATTTTCTATGTTCAGAATGAAAAGGTGGGGGAGGACCTTTTTGTTAGAGGTAGCCATTTTACCAGGAAATGAGTAATTTGTATTCCTTTTCATTGTATTTTTTAATCTTATGCTTGAGGCATAAGGTGTTTTCCCCCCAAATTGGTGTTTACCTATAAAAAAATACTTTGTGCTCAGCACACTTATTTATTTTTATGGTAGACACCTTCCGGGGGCAAGCATTACATAAGGAATATTGATTTCTAACTGACTTAATACCCAAACCTTAACCAAAGTAATACTGAAGAAGAAATGGGCAAAGTTAAGCCTTTGATTATTTAAAAATATTGTCAAGGGGTTAAAAAACTGTTAAAGGAAAAAGAGGCCAATGTTCCTGCCTAAGGGTACTCTAAAATGTAGTTCTACACAGTGCAGCCTACAAGTGATTATGGTTGAGAAAATTACAGAGCAGATTCTGTAGTTTTGTAAACCTGGTGAATAATATTTTATGATAATTTCTTAAAAATGTAGCAAGGAAGTGAATAACTTTTAAAGGTAGGAATAAAATGGGGTTTTTAATAAAGGATTTGATTATGGGAAAACCATACATCATGAATACATACAACCATACAACCATGAATCATCTCTTTTTCTTACCCTACATGAATATTAAGCACTTATGATTGTGATTTCTGAATTTGAAAGGAGAATGCTTAAATAAATCTTAGAACCTGTTTTCTTTTCTGCCAGCTATTTGAGCACAATCCATGTGGTGAGATATCTACTGAAACCTAAAAGCAAGATATCTGTACAATAGACAGAAATAAACCTTACAAAGATAATTATATTGTGGATAAATGGAGGCTACTTGGTTGATTTTCTATTTTGACTTTATGATATCAGAGAGAACCCACATAAGTCAGGTATCTACATATAAAAAACACATAGTATTGGAATGAGGTCAGAATAGATTTGGAAAACAATTTAGGAGGCTATTATAGTAGTCAGAGTAAGAGATGAATTCACTTGAACCTGACTGTTGTGAAATGATTGAAAAGCTGACTGAGTAGAAAAATATTTCAGTGGTTTGTATTAGAGTTCTCCAAAGAAACAAAATGAGTAGGATGTGTATATGTTTATGGAGAGGGAGAGAGGATAGGGGAGGGAAAAGGAGGGATGCATGAGAGAGAGAGAGAGAGAGGGAGAGAGAGAGAGAGAGAATGATAATTTTGATAAAAGGAATTGGATTGCACAATTATGGAGACTGGCAAGTCCCAAGATCTTCAGGTTGAGTTGGCAAACTGGAGACTCAGAAGAATTGATGGTTTACTCTAGTCTGAGTCTGAAGACTTGAGAATCAGGAGAGCTGATGGTGGAGTTTCAGTTCAAAGGCTTGCAGTTCTGAGACCAAAGAAGAACTGATATTTTAGTTAGAGCTTGAAGTCAGGAAAAAAATCTGATGTCCCAGTTCAAAGGCCATCAGACAAGAAGAATTCTCTCTTGTAGAAAGTGGTCCCTTTTGTTTTCTTCAGGTCTTCAGCTGATTGGATGAGACCGACTCACATTGGAGAGATCAGTCTGCTTTATTCAGTTAGCTGATACAAATATTAACCTCATCTAAAAACACCACCATAGAAACACGCAGAACAATGTTTGTTCAAATATACAAATATATGAGCTCCCTGTGTCCCAGTGACACATACCATTAGTCATCACAAGGTTAAATCTGGATTTTAGAGCACTTCTTGGATATTAATAAAATATAAGGGATGAGGAAGAGGAGGAGTCAGAGATGATTCCCAAAGTTTGAGTTTGAGCAACTGGTTAGTCTCATTTGCTAGGTTGAGGACATAGGAATAAAAGTGTGAATAGTAGTAACATGTATAATGAATGTAAATGACTCAACTCAAGGTACTCTTTTTGATGAACCTAAATATATATGTACATACATAGATTTGTAAGCATTCTGATCATAGTCACAAGTTCTTTTCTACTGACTTGGTGATAATAACTCTAAGTCAGAAGGTGAAGGAAATGTTTATTATTATTTTTAGAGCTATAATATGGCATATGAGAATAGATGAGGTTAGGTCCTGAGAAGAAATTGAAAGGAAACTGGACTGAGCTTGGCACAACTGCATCTGGATAGGACTCGATGCTTCCTGCATAATGTTATTCCTAGGTATATCCCCAGTGTTGTAGCTCATATGTTAGAGATTGATCTGAGGTCCGATTGTTTCATCAGGGGTTACAGAGGATCAGACCACATCCCTGACCGTGGAAGTAGACTTTTCCTGGAAGGAATGAATATTCCCACTCTTAATCATCCTGCTGTGAAGTCAGCATCAGAGAAGGTAATGAAGACTTAGAGCATGGATCCTGAATCCTGGATGATTATGCTTATGTGATTAGTTTTTGCTGGCCTGAATTATTAGGCAAAAAAATATATGCTGTAGTTGTGTCAAAAGGACTGATATAATCCAGTGGAGAATTTTACTAAAGAGGCTTTCACTTCATAATAGAAGAAAATACAAAAATAAAGACAGAAAATCCAAAAACAGTGCATGATTGCCTTCCCAATTTACATGTTTCCCATTATCTGGTTTCCCAGAGCACCTCTCTAGCTGAACCATCCAGCAAGGCCCAGAGTATTTCACTGATAACCATTGATCGATCAAGATGAATTCACTCCAAGACATATAGATCTTGTTAAGAGATTGGTCTGCAATCATTCAGCTATACTTAGTATGTATGACTTAGTTAGCATATATTAGTACAGTAGTTAAGATTATGTTGAATGAATTGCTGGCATGAAGATTTTCTTTAAAAAAGAAACTAATAATTTTTGTGTTTTTACAAATGATTTTCTCAGTTTCCTTTTTGTCCAGCTCATCTATCATTCTGTAACCATCTCAGAGAGTCTTCACTAGACTTAACTTCTCATGAAAAGTACAGAATAAAAGTAGTATTTCTTCTCTTTTTTGTAATATCCTTTTCTATGAAAGACACTTGTTTATATTAGCTGTGAATGGCATTGCATGGTGTTATTGTTCCATGGGAAAGATCAGAGGTTGGATTCCAAAATCAGTAGAAAAGAAAAAAACCAAATATATTTAAAATTACTCTTACAAAAATTATATTGAAGATCAGTGTATTAAGTCCCAGTAAGTTCAACATAGCCAATTTTTCTTCCAGTATTTGTCTGGTTAAGCATCAGAAATAGTTGTTTTTCTTTCAAGGGTACATTATGTGTAGATACATGCCTTTGAATCCCATTATCATCCTCAACAAAGCTAGTTGCTCTTATACTGGGGTGTATTGGGGACCTCTGAGCTCTTCAGGACAGAATAGATTACCATTTTCCATTTCACACTTTACCCAGGCCACACAAAGTGACTGACAGAAACTTTTGCCTGCTGCTGTATTTTCAACTTATGTAATTGAAGTTATATAAGTTGCATGTGTTTACGATTCAACTTCACCCTAGATGTTTTGGTTTTCTTTGGTTAATCTTTCCCTGTAATCATTTCTTTTTTTTTTTAATGTTTATTTATTTTAAGAGAGGGACAGTGTGAGCAGGGGGAGGGCATTGAGAAGGAGACACAAAACTCAAAGCAAGCTCCAGGCTCTGACCAGTCAGCACAGAGCCCAATGTGGGGCTTGAACCTATGGACTGTGAGATAATGACCTGAGCTGAAGTTGGATGCTTAACTGACTGAGCCACCCAGGCACTCCATCCTTATAATCTTTTCTAAGCAGAGGTACTGACATAGTTTGGAGAAAAGTTTTATAGCCAAGCAATAAAAGTTTAACATTTGTAGATATAAATTTGAAGAATGGTATAAGTTTATTACATGATGCTCTGGCTTTAAGGGCACTGAAATATTTGGAAAGGATATCGGTTGTTAATGTATCATTACAAAAAAAAGGCCCTGAGACGTTGGTCAACAAAGTATTTTTTCCAGGTTCATCCCTCAGTAGATTTTGGTTTAAATTTTTTATTAATTTTTAAAAATTTGCATACAAGTTGGTTAGCATATAGTGCAACAATGATTTCAGGAGTAGATTCCTTAATGCCCCTTACCCATTTAGCCCATCCCCCCTCACACAACCCTTTGTTTGTTCTCCATATTTAAGAATCTCTTATGTTTTTGTCCCCCTCCCTGTTTTTATATTATTTTTGCTTCCCTTCCCTTATGGTCACCTGTTTTGTATCTCAAAGTCCTCATATGAGTGAAGTCATATGATATTTGTCTTTCTCTGACTGACTAATTTCACTTAGTATAATACCCTCTAGTTCCATCCACGTAGTTGCAAATGGCAAGATTTCATTCTTTCTGATTGCTGGATTGCTGAGTAATACTCCATTGTGTGTGTGTATATATATATATACACACACACTACATCTTTATCTATTGATGGACATTTGGAATCTTTCCATACTTTGGCTATTTTTGATAGGACTGCTTATAACATTGGGGTGCATGTGTCCCTTTGAAACAGCATACCTGTATCCCTTGGATAAATACCTATTAGTGCAATTGCTGGGTCATAGGATAGTTCTATTTTTCATTTTTTGAGGAACCTCCATATTGTTTTCTAGAGTCGCTGCACCAGTTTGCATTCCCACCAGCAGTGCAAAAGAGACCCTCTTTCTCTGCATCCTTGCCAACATCTATTGTTGCCTGAGTTGTTAATGTTAGCCATTCTGATGAGTGTGAGGTGGTATCTCATTGTGGTTTTGATTTATATTTCCTTGATGATGAGTGATGTTGAGCATCGTTTCATGTGTCTGTTGGTCATCTGGATGTCGTTTGATAAGTTCTTTATAGATTTTGGATACTAACCCTTTATCTGATATGTTGTTTGCAAATATCTTCTCCCATTCTGTCAGTTGCCTTTTAGTTTTGTTTATTGTTTCCTTTGCTGTGCAGAAACTTTTTATTTTGATGAGGTCCCAATAGTTCATTTTTGCATTTGTTTCCCTTGCCTCTGGAGACGTGTTGAGTAAGAAGTTGTTGTGGCCAAGGTCAAAAAGGTTCTTGCCTGCTTTCTCCTGGAGGATTTTGAAGGCTTGCTGCCTTACATTTAGATCTTTCATCCACTTTGAGTTTATCTTTGTCTATGGTGTAGGAAAGTAGTCTAGGTCCATTTTTCTGCATGTGGCTGTCCAGCTTTCCCAACACCACTTGCTGAAGAGACTGTCTTTATCCCATTGAATATTCTTTCCTGCTTTGTCAAAGATTAGTTAGCCATACATTTATGGGTACATTTCTGGGTTTTCTATTCTGTTCCATTGATCTGAGTGTCTGGTTTTTCTTTTTCTTTTTTTCTTTTGCCAATACCATACTGTTTTGATGATTACAGCTTTATAATACAGCTTGAAGTCCAGGATTGTGATGCTTCCTGCTTTGGTTTTCTTTTTCAAGATTGCTTTGGCTATTTGGGGTCTTTTCTAGTTCCATTCAAAGTTTAGGATTGTTTGTTCTAGCTCTGTGAAGAATGCTCATGCTATTTGGATAGGGATTGCATTGAATATGTAGATTGCTTTGGTTACTATTGACCTTTTAATAATATTTGTTCTTTCTATCCAGAACATGGAAAATTTTTCCATTTTTTGTGTCTTCTTCAATTTCTTTCATAAGCTTTCTATACAAGCTTTTCAGTGTATAGATTTTTCACCTGTTTGGTTAGACTTATTCCTAGGTATTTAATGGGTTTTGGTGTAAATGGGTTCGATTCCTTGATTTCTCTTTCTGTTGCTTCATTGTTGGTGTATAGGAATGCAACGATTTCTGTGCATTGATTTTATATCCTGTCACTTTGCTGAATTCCTGGATCAGTTCTAGCAGTTTTTTTGTGGAATCTTTTGGGTTTTCCATATAGAGTATCATGTCATCTGTGAAGAGTGAAATTTTGACCTCCTCCTGGATGATTTGTGTGGCTTTTATTTCTTTGTGTTTTCTGATTGCTGAGACTAAGACTTCTAATACTATGTCACATAACAGTGGTGAGAGTGGACATCCCTGTCTTGTTCCTGACCTTATGGGGAAAGCTCTCAGGTTTTCCCCATTGAGGGTGATATTAGCATTGGGTCTTTCATAGATGGCTTTTATGATCTCGAAGTATGATCCTTCTGTCCTTACTTTCTTAAGGATTTTTTATCAAGAAATGATGCTGTATTTTGACAAATGTTTTCTCTACATCTATTGAGAGGATCGTGTGATTCTGGTCCTTTCTTTTATTGATGTGATGAAGATCACATTGATTATTTTGCAGATATTGAACCAGCCCTAATTCCCAGGCATAAATCCCACTTGGTCATGGTGAATAATTTTTTTAATGTAGTGTTGGATCCGGTTGGCTAATATCTTGTTGAGGATTTATGCATCCATGTTCATCAGGGAAATAGGTCTATAGTTCTCCTTTTTAGTGGGGTCTTTGTCTGGTTTTGTAATCAAGGTAATGCTGGCTTCATAGAAAGAGTTTGGAAGTTTTCCTTCTATTTCTACTTTTTGGAACAACTTCAATAAAATAGGTGTTAACTCTTCCTTAAATGTTTGGTAGAATTTCCCTGGAAAGCCATCTGGCCCTGGACTCTTGCTTTTTGGGAATTTTTGATCACTAAATCAATTTCTTTACTGGTTATGGGTCTGTTCAAATTTTCTATTTCTTCCTTCTAGAAATTTGTGAATTTCTTCAAGATTGCCCATTTTATTGGCATATAATTGCTCATAATGTTCTCTTACTATTGTTTTATGTCTGCTGTATTGGTTGTGATCTCTCTATCATACTTGATTTCATTTATTTGGGTCCTTTTTATTAATTTGGTTAATTTTTTCACATAACAAGCTTCTAGTTTTATTGATCCGTTCTACTGGTTTTTTTGTTTGTTTGTTTGTTTTGGTTTTGATAACATTAATTTCTGCTCTAATCCTTATTATTTTCTGTCTTCTGCTGTTTTTAGGTTTTATTTCCTATTCTTTTTCCAGCTCTTTGAGGAGTCAGTTTAGGTTGTGTATCTGAGACCTTTCTTCCTTCTTTAGGAAGGACTGGATTGCTATATACTTCCCTCTTGTGATAGCCTTTGCTGCATCCCAGATGTTTTGGGCTGTGGTGTTATCATTTTCATTGGCTTCTATGTACTTTTCAATTTCTCCTTTAACTTCTTGGTTAGCCCATTCATTCTTTAGTAGGATGTTGTCTGGTCTCCAACTATTTGTTATCTTTCCAAATTTTTTCTTGTGGTTGATTTCAAGTTTCATAGTGTTGTGGCCTGAAAATATGCACAGTATGATCTCGATCTTTTTGTACTTGTTGAGGGCTGATTTGTGTCCCAGTATGTGATCTATTCTGGAGAACGTTTCACGTTCACTGGAGAAGAATGTATATTCAGCTGCTTTAGGATGAAATGTTCTGAAAGTATCTGTTAAGTCCATCCAGTCCAGTGCATCATTCAAAGCCATTGTTTCCTTGTTGATATTCTGTTTAGATGATCTGTCCATTGCTGTAAGTGGGGGGTTGAAGTTCCCTACTCTTATGGTATTATTGTCAATGAGTTTTTCTATCTTTGTGATTAATTGATTTCTATATTTGAGTTCTCCCACATTAGGAGCATACATGTTTACAATTGTTATGTCTTCTTGGTGGATAGGTCCCTTAATTATGATATAATTCCCTTCTTCATCTCTTGTTGGTCTTTATTTTAAAGTCTAGATTGTCTGGTATATGTACGGCTACTCTGGCTTTCTTTTGGCAACGATTAGCATGATAGATGGTTCTCCATCCCCTTATTTTCATTCTGAAGGTGACTTTAGGTCTAAAATGGGTCTCTTGTAAACAGTATATAGATGGATCTTATTTTGTTATTCATTCTGTTACCCTGCCTTTTGATTGAAGCATTTAGACTATTGACTTATATTTAGAATGAGTCCGAAAGATACGAATTTATTGCCATTATGTTGCCTGTAGAGTTGGAGTTTCTGGTAGTGTCCTCTGGACCTTTCTAGTCTCAGTTCCTTTTGGTCCTTTTCTTTCTTTTTATTTTTTCCCCATCTCTTCTCCCCTCAGAGAGTTCCCCTTAAAATTTCTTACAGGACTGGTTTAGTGCTCATGAACTCCTTTAATTTTTGTTTCTCTGGGAAACGTTTAATCTCTCCTTTTATTCTGAATGACAGCCTGATGGATAAAGGATTCTTGGTGCATACTTTCCCGATTCAGCACATTGAATCTATCTTGCAACTCCTTTCTGGCCTGCCAAGTTTCTGTGGATAGGTCTTCTGTGAACCTGATCTATCTTCCCTTATACATTAAGGACTTTTTTTTTCCTTGCTGCATTCATGATCCTTTCCTTGCCTGAGTATTTTTGTCAATTTGACTATGATATGCCTTGTTGATGGTCAGTTTTTGTTGAATCTAATGAGAGTTCTATGTGCTTCCTGGATTTTGATGGTCTTATCTTTCCCCAGGTTAGGAAAGTTTTCCCCTATGATTTGCTTACATAACCCTTCCACTCTTTTTTCTCTCTCTTCATCTTTTGGGACCTCTATGATTCTGATGTTGTTCCTTTTTAGTGAGCCACTGATTTCTCTTATTTTTAAATCATGCTCTTTGCTTTAGTCTCCCTCTTTTTTTCTGCTTCATTATTCTCCATAAGTTTGTCCTCTATATCGCTGATTGGCTGTTCTACCTCATCCATCCTTGCCGTTGTGGCATCCATTTGAGATTGGAGCTCAGTTATAGCATTTTTTATTTCATCCTGACTAGCTTTTACTTCTTTTATCTCCATTGAGAGGGATCCTAATCTATTTTTGACCCTGTCTAGTATGCTTTTTATTTGATTCTAAATTCTGGTTCAGACATCTTGTTTGTATCAATATTGGTTAAGTCCCTGGCTGTCGTTTCTTCCTGCTTTTTCATTTGAAGTGAATTCCTTCATTTCATCATTTTTAGGGAAGAAAAGGAATTAGTAAGGTAAAAATATTAAAATTAAAAAATTAAACATAAACACAAACACACAAAATCAAATAAATGATGCTAGATCCTAGATATGTTTTGGTCTAGTTATTGAAAGGACTTTGATTGATGAGAAAAAAATTAAAATTAAAAAATTTACACACACACACACACACACACAAATCAAACAAATGATGCTAGATCCTAGGTGTGTTTGGGTCTGTTTATTGAAAGGCGTTTGATTGCTTAGAGAAAAAAGGGAAAAAATTAAAATTTAAAAATTTAAACACACACACACACACACACACACACAAATCAAACAAATGATGCTAGATCCTAGGTGTGTTTTGTCTGGTTATTGAAATGGTTGTTTAGAAAAAAGGGAAAAATTAAAATTAAAAAATTAAAAACACATACATAAAAAATCAAATAAATGATGCGAAATCCTAGGTGTGTTTAGGTCTGGTTATTGAAAAGTGCTTAATTGATTAGAGAAAAAAAGCAGGGGAGGAGGAAAACGTTTGAAAATTTGAGAAAATGAATACAATGAAATAGAATAATTTGAAATGATGTAAGTAAAATAAGATTTGAAAATTTTAGAAAAAAATTAGTAGAAAAATTTTTTAAAAATTTTAATAAAAATGGAAATTTTTCTTTTTGTACTCAAGTATATAAAAAGAAATGAAAAAGAAAAAAAAACCAAAATTGAATAGATGGACCAGTGAGCAGACTGAAATACGATTGATATTACATCATTTTTCCCCAGAAGTCAAACTATGAAGCATTTTATAGTCTGTAAACTAAGCAGGTGAAAAGATTTGTGGGTTCCTGGAGTGCGAGGTTGGCCAAGCTGGGCAGGGCTTAGTGTAATGGCTCTGTTCTTCACTAGATGGCGCTGCTTAGCTTACTGGGGAGGATTGTTGTGGCACCTGTAGGTGTGTGTGTGTGTGCCTCCGTGGCTGGGTTGAAAATGGCAACACCCCAGATACCTAGTCTGTAGTATCAGAACTCTGTGTTCTCCCAAACCAGGAATCACGTACCTGTCCTTTGTGATAGCTTCTGTCCACTCCCCACTTTTACACTGTCCATGACCCTGCCATCAGTTTGCCAGGCAGCACCTCCCTCCTAAGTTTTATCTCAGATGTGGGTGTTTCCTGACTCTTCACTTTTGAGGGACTAGTTTTGACTCGCTTAGATCATTTGGGAGAGGGTCTCACCTAGCAATGGTCAGGTGCTGGCCGCACTCAGGAATGCTCATGTGGGACCTTGCGAGCCCCAGGGACTTTGGCTAGGTACCAGCCTGCCCCAGAAAAAGTTCATGCAATCATATAGCAGCAGTATTTCAGGGATTATGGAAAATCACACATGGCCAAGGACTTCCCGGACCCACTCTGCTCCTGGGGATTCACCCTTCCAACCAGAGCACCACCAGGTATGGAGCTGCAGAGTTTCAGACTCTGCATTCCCCCTGTTTACAGAGTCTTAATGGAATTTAAACCCTCTCGTTTCTCCTTTCCCCCTTTTTTAGTTCAGTCCCTGTGGCTGTTTCCACTTTTCCACTTTCTCTCTAGCTGCTTTTGTGGGGGGTGCTTTTCCTGTACTTTCTCCCACCCATCTCCATCCTCTCTGCAAACGAAAACAGCTCCCTGCCCTCCCCAGCTTCTCTCTCCCCCAGTTCATCTCTACACACCATGTACCTGCTGAGTTTTGTGGTTCAGATTGTGCAGATTCTTGTGTTAATCCTCAAATCAGTTTTCTAGGTATGCAGGATGGTTTAGTGTTGATTTTGCTCTATTTCATGTGCAAGAGAGGAAAAAAAGACTTCCATACTGTTCTACCATTTTGGTTCCTACCCCACACTAGATAATAATAAGGCATACTCAGGTCACTGAAATCAATGTTTTAATTTTATTCATTGTTATGGGGAAATGCTGTTTCTGAGCTTTGTTAATATCATAGGACATTCAATTGTAGTTATTATAGTTTTATTACATATTACATAGTGCCTAGTTAAAACCATATTAAATATTTTCAAAATGATATTAGTAATATTCATTTCTTTTCTGGTTGGTGAAATAAACAGGTTAAAGCAACAATCGATGTGTTCTTCTGTAGCTCATAACTCTACTTGCTTCTTATGAAGCACTGCAGTTCCAACAGAGCTCTGGTCATTGATTACAGATTCACCTGGCTTAACTTGATAAATGATTGTGCTCAAGCCTCCTGTCTGAGAGACCTATTCATAGCTGGTTGATAAAAAATCGTAACTGCCCCTTTAGCCACTAATGCCAATATTATTGGTGATAATCTTGGTATGTATGTTAATATGTGTCACAGTAACAATATTTGGTAGGACCCTTGGCAAATAAATTAATCCTGCTGTGTGAAATTATATGAAGAAAACAACTGTTATTTAACATGATTCATGATTAGTCTGTTTTAAATAAGTTTTGAATGGACTAGGCATGAATTATCTTGATTTGGGAATGATGGATTTATAATAGTTTTCTATACTGGCAAAAATGTGTAATACATTTTGTTATTTTGGAAGACTTTACTATAAAACTTGGATTATTTCTCTGGATACTGCTAGTCTTTCAAAATAGTTCATTATGAAACAGTTCTAATTATTTAGGCTGTGCATCCTTAATAAGTGACTGGAAATCGGTTATGCTCTGTGTGAGAAATATAACCTAGAAATGGATTTTTGCATTATTTCTCCATATATTCTTTTTTTATAATTTACATATATTCACTTGTAGACTACAGAGAGAGAGAAACAGAGACAGAGACAAATACAAAGACAGAGAGGCAGGGAGAGACACAGAGAGAAAAGACTGGCTATCATTAATCTTTTTTAAAATTTTTTATTAAAAAATTTTTTTACATTTATTTATTTTTTGAGAGACAGAGAGAGACACAGTACCAACAGAGAAGGGGCAGAGAGAGGGAGACACAGAATCCAAAGCAGGCTCCAGGCTCTGAGCTGTCAGCAGAGAGCCTGATGTGGGGCTCAAACCCACGAACCATGAGATCATGACCTGAGCTGAAGTCGGCCACTTAACCAACTGAGCCACCCAGGTGCCTCTCATTAATCTTAAGTACAAGTGATGGCCATGAGCTTGAATAGCACTTAATAATTTTTCTAATTTGAAACACTGTGTCAATTTTGGAATTGTAACTAATAATTCTACAATTTATAACTTAAACCTTGTCACTGGAAATATGGTCATTTAATAGTATCATTCTTTGCTTTTGGAGCATTGATTTTCATTAGAATCCCCTCTATGCAGAAACACAGACTTTGGAGCCCTGTTCTTAGAATTTCTGATGCAGTGTATCTGGGGCTGGGCCTGAGATTTGGATTTCTAACAAGTTCTTAGGTAATGCTGGTTTGCAGTCTTCAGTTTGAAAATCTATATTTTAGACATATGGGAGGTATATATATATAATTCTCAGTTTTAGGGATGCGATCCCAAAGGATGGAAACACACACACATACACACATGTGTGTATCTATTTATTTGTGTGTACATGTGTGTAATTGGCAGCAAAGTTGATGCTAGATTCTAGTTTCGCTCTTTTTGTCCTCAGAGCTGTTTACTACCCTTAAAATGGAATATTTATAATATACTCTAGAGGCACCTGGGTGGCTCAGTTGGTTAAATGGCTAACTTCAGCTCAGGTCATGATCTCAACTGATCATGAGTTCGAGCCCCACATCGGGCTTTGTGCTGACAGCTTAGAGCCTGGAACCTGCTTCAGATTCTCTGTCTCCCTCTCTTTCTTCCCCTCCCCTCCTCACAGTCTGTCTCTGTCTCTTTCAAAAATAAACATTAAAAAAAATTTATACTCGAAAACATTTAACTGGAATACTAGAGGAAAAAGAAGAAATTATTCTTAAAAAAAATTTTTTTTAATGTTTTGTTTCTGAGAGAGAGACAGCATGAGCAGGGGAGGGTCAGAGAGAGAGGGAGATACAGAATCTGAAGCAGGCTGCAGGCTCTGAGCTGGCTGTCAGCACAGAGCCCAACATGGGGCTCGAACCCTCGAACCATGAGATCATGACCTGAGCCAAAGTCGGACGCTTAACCGACTGAGCCACCCAGGCGCCCCAAGAAGAAATTATTCTAATGAGTTAAATTATATGATTAATTGGAGATTACAAAGTACACAATTTTTAATTTCCTTCCTTGCCATTGAAGATATTTTGGAATTATATATGTTGTTTTTCTTTCTCAGTAAGTAGATAACCCTATGAAAATTTACTTTACCTTTTATAGTTAAACATTTTGCAATGCTCCAAGATGTTACTTAGAGGTGGACTTTTACTGTGTAGGTTTGTAGATTTACAAGTGGAGATGGGTTAAGGAAATAGTGTTCAGATATCTGGTAGCATTTTGTCATTGTTGTTAATAATTTGTGATAACAAATCACACAAATAACACAAAAAGTGTCATAAAAGTAAAGTTAAATATTGGTTTCAATGAACTGAAGCTGTTACTGTAATTGCATTATGCTGCAATGGTAAATTTACTTTGCATAGAATAGAGCCTATTGAGTTGGCTTAGAGGTTCGTGGAATGATTTTTTTCTCTTGTACTAGAGAAAAAAGTAGTAGATACTCAATAAATATTTGTCTAAAAAGTTAAATGCAGAGACCTGGCCCTGTGGCTATAGCTCACCAGTTTTATTAAGGGAAACTGGGTCTGGATTTTGGGTTGAAATTAGACTGGAATACACTAATGCCTACTACTGCTGCTAATGTATCATCCCCTTTTTTTCCCCTCTCTCCTTTAGAATAACAACAAACAACAATCAATTTATCTAGGGAGAAGTGCTTACTTTTTATTAACGTAGTTTTTTTTTTTTTTAAAGAGTTGTACAATTCTGACACATTAGGTTGGAATATTGCTGGTAATATATCCTGTATATGGCCTCATCAGACCAATGCTTCTGTAACTCATAGTGCCGTTCCTTGTTATTGAAAAATCTTTACCTTTTAATCAAGGGGGTATTAAAATCCTAAGTAGGAAGGGATGTGTTCTGTTCTCTATTTTGATTCACAAAGATAGCCTTTAAAAATAACACTTTTTTTTGCTGTGAACACATAGAATTTAGATAATCAAATTATGTAAAAACTCTCTTTATTCTGATGCGTTTATTACTTTATTAGTTATAAGCAAAATATACTCATCCACATTGAAGACCAAATTGTATTTTGAAACAGAAATTGACTTTGCAAAATAATGAACATCTTCTCTCCTTCCCACGCACATAGTAATCAGTTTTATAAATTAACAACTAATGAGGCTTTTTAAAATTTTGACTATATTCAGCATATATTTAGTGTACTTCATCTCATTTTTATTACCATCATTTCTTCTAGGTTTTTCCTTCATAATTTATTTTTAATTTTATTCCATTGAAAAAATTATATAATCTTACATCCTTTCTTGCACAAGACAGGGTAAAATAAATAATTTTTAAAAATTTCCTTTATCCAAATAATATATACTTTCTTAAAAAATTATTTTTTAAATGTTTATTTATTTTTGAGTGAGAGAGAGAGAGACAGAGCATGAGTGGGGGAGGGGCAGAGAGAGAGGGAGACACAGAATCTGAAGCAGGTTGCAGGCTCTAAACTGTCAGCACAGAGCATGATGTGGGGCTTGGACTCACAAACCATAAGATCATGACCTGAGCCGAAGTTGGGCACTTAACCAAATGAGTCCCCCAAGAAACCCCAAATAACATATACTTTCTAAGAACGGTATGTATTTGTTCATAACAAGTAGCTTACTGCAATTAGGTTTTTGTATATAAACTCTGCATGAGTATCTTCTCTCCTAGGAAAGGATGTTATCCAGAAATCTGACATGGTCTCTCCAATTGACAGCCTAGAACCCACCCTTATCCCACCAAGACTTCCCCTCTCCTTCTCTATGCTCTAAATAAGAAATGACCAAATATGTCCCCTAGCTATATTTGATTTTCCCTGAACACTGTTGACCAGGATATTACACAAAAAATAAATTAATTCTAACACTTGATAATTGGAAATTTCTCACAAAATTTCAGATTTTTGTTTCTCTAGAGAAAGTGGAAGATGTGGACCAATATCTCTGTTTGGCAATAGTCCTGGAGTTCAGTGGTAGTTACCCCTTTTAGATGAGAAAACTGTTCTCTCATTCACCTCGGTCCTCACTACTCCCTATTTTGCAGATATTGAAGCTGATAATCAATTGACATTAGCAGTTGCCTTGATTTTTACATGCCCAGCAGCAACCTGACTGTATTGACACTTGGGCTGCTTAAATCTTTCTGCTTCATTGGAACTTATACTGTTGCTAGCACCACTGGGCACTGATAGTGAGTTATTATAAACTACTTTGTAATGTACTTTCTGTTCCAAATATGATACTTTCAACTAAAATTGTATTGCAGGCAATATTTTAGAGGAATGAACCAAATGTTAGGAATTTCAAGTTCCATGATTTGGGGAAGAGGTACTTTGGGGCTAACAAGCTTTTCAGATGTTATGGGAGATGCTTCACCCATGCACTAGGTACTCTATGGTCACTGTTTACAATTTGACTCCTTTGATTTCCTATCAAGGTTGTCTCTATTCACAGTTCATTTTGGTGTTTATCAATGAGTTCATGCCCCAAAAGTCTGTGCTTTCCACTTGCTCCTTACAAAGCTAGTAATTACTACAGTGCCTACACTGGGGCACTGTTGATAAGACTGACCAAAATTTCATCAGCTGTTAAAAAAATCTGTAATATAGAAGATGGTTTAAAATGCAGCTTTATGTCAAATGTACCAGCTGGGAGAGTTCTGGTGAACTACAATTGGTTTAAGAAATTGAGAACTGAGGAAAATTTAAGCCATTCAAAGAAATACTTTTGTGTGAATGTTTGATCTTGCTTAGAGAGTACTGTTGGTGTAGTAAAGTTGAAAGAAATACAGTACGGTAGAGACGTTAAGAGAAATTATTTCTAAAATATTTAAAATCCCAGTTCTTATTTGAAATCTAGCAACTAGTGACTGCCAGCAATGTGTGCTTCATTTGTACCTCAAGGGGACAATATTGTGACTCAGTGCCTCCAGCACCAGTGCTTTCTCCATATAGTTGAATAGCAACTAAAATGTAGTCCCTGTGTTTAGGAAAGATTTATGATACACATTATAAAACAAGGATAACTTTCTTTTGTACAGTAAAGGTATCTCATCAGCCTGTGTGTTCCCATCGTATTCATCAAGAGAATGGTCAATAAACAAGATATATGCTGTAGGTAGAATCTTTTTGTTCTCTTTTCTCTTTTGTAACTCTCATTGTCATGCAGGAGGGTGGCCAGAAATCTCAAGTCTTCTATTTTCTTGATAGTGCTCAATTTTCTTGACTGCTCCATTTTCTTGACTGCATCAAATTTCTTTCAGTTTCAGAGGGTTTTCAAATGCCATATAACTTCCTGTGAAGTACAGAGCACAAGAAGCCATGGTACAGAAGAGTACTAACACTCATTCAGGGTACTCTTCTTTCCCTTAACTTGCTGTTTGACTTTGAAGAGTCTATGTATACATTGAAATCAGTAAGTACACCTTGCTTCTCCAGAGTGAGCTTATAGAATCTAATACTGTGTGGTCGGATAAGATCATTGCTTTTCATTGTAACACAGGGTGCTAAAAACATTTGATCAACCTAACTTGAGTCATTCACTTGATTAAGGCTAGAAATATAATTCACAATGGTAATTATGTAGGTAAAAATAATTTCATATTAATTAGCTGACACTTAAAAACTGTAATTCAGTGAAAGCCTATTAAATTTAGTTGTTATGGATTAAATTTTTAGCAAAAAAAGAAGATTTATCTCTTCTGTATAAATCAGTACAGAACTCTGAATTCCTCTCCTGTGCTTTTTCATATTTTTAGGCCTGATTCAGATTTTCTAGTTTTACCATGAAAAATCTCTATCTAGGGCAAAGTTGTGAAATATTCTTATTTTTAGAAATATTATTTGGTTGTTTTTAAATGCTCTGATTTGCACTGAGGACTTCATTACTTTCTGTCTCCCTAGAAAATATAGCAGGAGAAATACTTTTAGTATTTTCTAATCAAAGCACATTATGCAATTTTTAGATATGTTGTACTACATATCTTTAAGTATGAGCTTATTTCCCTTGAGATGGAATTAAATTTGCCGATGCTAAAAATACCAGAATGATTGATATACTATTTGGTGTTGACCACCTGCTAATGAATTCTCATTCACTACTTGTTTTCTCTTGGTAAAATTATACTTAAATCACTCTGCAAAATAACCTGCAGCTACTGGAAGACCTGAAAGAAAAAATTATTTGTGAATTATTCTTTTATGCCACACCTCTGATATGTGAATTATTCTCCAAATTGTGAATTTTATATTTTAGATAGTTCCAAAACTTGTAATAAATCTCTTTACTAAATGTTTGAAGTTCTAAAGAAGGCTCATAGTATACTTAATTACCTTAAGTTTATCTTTTGCATTGAATCTTTGTTTTATTAATAAGTTTTTAAAAAATTCTCTGGTAGTGATGTGTCAGATGGGGCAGAGAATTTTATAGCTCAAGCAGTAAAGTCTAAGGTCCCATTTACCTTTGAGATTCTAAAAGCCTATGAATGCTTATGAGACTTTGGATGTATTATTCAAGATGTTTACATTTGAAATTCCTTAGTGGGCACATGCAGAGGTAAAGATGCTTGACCAAATTAAAAAAATAAATCTCACTCTCAGTAATTCACACGTATCTCCATTCTGTCAGTACACTACTGATTTTGTAGAGCTGAGTTGGATACAGTTTAATGTTTGCATTAGTATTTGGCTTCACCACTGTTACACTGGCCTACCAGCTTAGTCTCAAATAGGCTAGATATCTTTTCTTTTTCTCTGAAATTTGGAGAAATATTTAAGTTAACTTTCAAATGGGGAAGTTAACACCATGGGTCAATATATTTTCCCCCTGGTAGAAAAGATAAGTGGTAGCAGAAAATGATTCCTTGGCCTTAAAAATATTATTATATATTCCTCCAGAAATAGTTCTGATTTTATTAATTTTAATATATTTCAAATTTATTATGACATCAAATATTTATATGTGATTGATATGGACTAGGAATGAGAAATGCTTATTAGTTCAGGAGAGGGGTAACATGGCTTTCTAAATTCTGTTAGGGCAAGCTCCATGTTTTATTAATTCTTTTCATTCTTTTTATTCCTAATATGCCTCAGATAAAACTCAAAATTAGAAAATATTTTTGAATGAGTGAACTATAATTGAAACTATGCTACATTTAAGATTTTCTGGTATGCATAATAATTAAATAACCTCATAGTAGGGGAGAATATAAGATAATTCATGGTATTATTGAATAGTATTGTGCTTTCTTGTGAAAAGGCATCATTTAAAATTTTTCTGAAGCCTTGAGATCCTCAACTTTGGAAGATTAATGCATAAGTGTTAATGTCAATGAAATTCCTTAGAAGAGCAAAGCAGAGGTGAGAAGAGGGTCCCATTAGAAACTTCACTCCCCCCTGAGAGACATCTGGGAATTACAATGAATGGGTGGAGAGGATTGGATTGTAAAGGGAAACTATTTAAAGAATTGCCAGTTACAATACCACATAATCCCAGGGTGTGATATATGAAACCACACATGTAGCAGAAGTGTCATTCAATAGAACAAGATTCTGTTGGGCAACAACTTTTAGCAATACTTATTGACTTAGATAACTATTCTCTTGGATTATCCTTTATTCCAGCCTTATTTGAATTTCTTTTTTTTTTTTTCATGAAGAGTTGTTTACTGGACAGATGTTTTCTTAGATCTGCCTACTCTTGCCTGAAAGGCAATAACTATTTCAGTAGCTATTAGCATATTAAGAAAACTCGGGTAATTCTATCCCCTTCACATTAATTTGCTCTTGTTGATTATTTGCTGTAATAAGTTAAATAATTGCTCTTGAATGGGTCAAGAAAAGCAGTCATTTACCCATTTTGATTGCTATAAATATCTTTGAAGTTCTCCAAATGTGCTTCTATATTATTCACAACTCTTCTAAGTCATTAATAAATATATTGAACACCTGTGCTAGCACTGATCCCTGAGGCACCTCATTATTAACCTAATTGCACAGCTCCATGATATTTCATTTAACCTTGATTTTACTACCAAACTTTTTTCAAACCAAGACATTGTCAAATTAATGATAAAACTTTACCTTTTATTCCTTGGTTGCCATGGCTCCATAATGGAATTTCCACATTAAAAAAATTATGAATGAAATATCATTAGACATTCAATTTTTGAAAAAGTTCAAACAAAAAAATTGTCACCCAGTTAGTTTCATCAAAGTTCTACTTGTCTACTCTTCTTTTGTTTGTTTTCCTCAGCTATTTTCAAAAATTTAGGGTGTGCAAACCATAATTCCATAATTCTATAATCCAAACATCATTGTTTTGGATACAGTTCTTTTTGTGAGTCCTACTGCCTCAATGCTATTTTATCAAATTGGAGTCAGGAAAGGAAAAAGAGATGGAATTCATTTTAGCTGACATTGCTATTCATTAGTGAAGCTGTTATAAGTGAAGAATGAGGTTTGTACCTTCTGGTTTAAATCAGCTTATAGAGTAGAGTTTTATCTAATGTTGGAGAGAGAAAGGACTTGGAAGTTCACATGGTTAAATTTCCTCCATTTTTCAAATAAAGAAGCAGAAGCCCAAAGGATGAACTGACCTTGATGAATGAAGGTCACAGTGATCAAAATCAGAATTCTGCATTTTACTTTATTGTTCATTCCACTGCATCTGGCTTAGGTTTTCATTATTATTGTTTTCCATTATGGGTAATCAAAATTTTCTGTCTCATTTATTCTGAATTTTGACATAAGTTCTTCTTTAAACCTCTTTTAAACCATCTTTATCTAATTTAATTCTTTCAATCCCTAACAGTGCCTTGAATATAGTAAGTTCTAATAAATATGTACTGAATGTGTAAATAAATCTAGAAGCACACTGTGTATTTAGCAGATTCCAGCATATATAATACAAATATATACATATATACATGTGTATTAAATTATAGTTATATACATGATATTTAGTTTTTCTTTTATTTAACTCATAGATCTATATCAGTCATGAAACAAGATCATAAAGCATATATGTTGATTCCTAAGATTGACTTGTAAGTGGTTAGGCTTTTGGATAATCAGATTTATTTGAACTGGTTGTACTTAACACTGAGTTTTTCTATAATATTGAGTATTTGTATCCTTTATATTAACTTTAATATCATTTGCTCTAAGACCCAAATCCAAACAGATTCTCTCATAGATATTTGAGCTAATTTGGAAAGTATAAGGAAAAGGTCTACATATGAGAAGAGCCCTCCTACAAAAATTCAGAGAGGGAAGCCAAGGTCATTAATACTGTTGATCCCTTGCCTTTCTGCCTCCCACAGAGGCATTATCAGAGATAATCTTTTTCCTTTCCTGACTCCAAAGTAGATAAACTTCTCTGTTTATCTACTTTAGATTTTTACTTAAATTTGTTTTTAATAGTAACATTTCAAGAACATTGAAATGCTCTTTGTTACTATTGGAAGGTCAGCATTGAAATCAAATGGTCAACGTTCTATCATGTGGGTAAGTCACTCCTTGGAAGAATTTTAAGCACCTTCAAGGTGCATTATGTATTTCAGGTTCATGATTCATCTGCTTTGGGGAAAAGATTTTCCTGGCACATGTCCAAATGCTGTAATTTAAGACGTTTATAGTAAATTATTATACCACTGCAGCAAACGAAATTAATACAACTCTAGGAGTTATACCTAGGGAATAGTTGATTCATCTGATTGGATCTGGTTCATTGTTCTTTAACATGCCAGGAGAAAAAAAAAATTTGAACGCATAATGACTTTAAATTTTTTGTCAAATACCTATGACACATATGAAAACTGAGCAAGTATATAAGTTAAAAATAATATAAAGGAGCAAGCAGAAAGGATTAAGCTACTAAGTTTCTCTGCAGGCCTTTATTTGAATATTTCGACCTAGCAAATGTCAGATGGACTGTTATTACAAAGTAACTGAAGGATCACCTCTATCTTAAAAGAGAGTCCCATTCTTCTTCTAGAATATGAGGATACAGTTTTGGCTTCTTTCTCACTCCTCCTTAACTCTGTTTCCTATTATCAAATCTTTTAAAATTATGGATGTAAATCTGTTACTGACAAAAATGATATCTACAGCAGACTTAACTGAATCTGTTTCTCTTTCCCTTATTTTCCCTGTGGTCATTTGCATGATCACCTGAGTGATCATAAGTGTCTCATTTGCATTTTTGTCCAATTAATTGTTTCCAGGAGGTCCTTCGCCAAGACATAGATAGGTGGTATTGCCACAATTTTGAATTTACTCAAATATTGAACTAAAAATGCAGTCTATAGCATGCACAGACCAAAGTAGCTCTCAGTGATATGACCTGGGCTTTTTGTAAGAGAAATATGGAAGTTCTGAAACTGACATATACAGAATCCTCCAGTACGGGTTACTAATAGACTTCTTAGATATATAACCTAATTTCTGGGATACCCACACTTAAATCCCAGACTTGGGTTTCTCCTTGGGATTTTTTTTAAAAATCAGAGTTGACCCAAAGCTGCATTATATTCCATAGGACTCAACTTCACACCAAACTAAGATATGAGATTTTTCTTAAAAGGAATAATAGAAGTACACTCTTCAGGGTTGATTACTAGCAGAGAAAAGCCAAGAAAAAGCATAGAGGGTGGTATCTCTCTCCACAGCATCCCTCCTTCCCCCTCCTCACACATGCCACTGAAAACTATGACTGTGATGAGTTACCGATCATGTGTTACATCTTTAAGTATTTAGGATTCAGAAAAAATTAAAAGCCATTAACCTAAATTTCTACCCTACTTTACATATTTGTTGGTGGTAATGTAGTTCTAATTGCATTCATATTTATGTTAGAACAAAGCTAATGACATCTGGAAAAACAAGAAAAAAATTACAGAGCCCCAGAATAGATATATTTTGTATGAACTAGTCTTAGTAATTCACTTAAATAAGATTTTTATTTCTAGTTTTATATTGCATAGATTCATAAATTCATTTTGCTCCATGAAAAAGACATTTCTTCCTTTTTTTTTTTTTTAGAGAGAGAGAGCATTCCTGTGCATGCACAGGTGTGAGCAGGGGAGGGGCAGAGGGAGAGAAACCGAGAGAGAGAATCTTAATCAGACTCCATGCTCAGCACAGAGGGCTGTGCAGGGCTTAAGGTGGGGCTTGATCTCAAGATTGTGATGAGATCATGACTGTGAGGTCATGACCTGTGCCAAAATCAAGAGTCTGTTGCTTAACCAACTGAGCTACCCAGGCACCCCAAGCCATCTCTGTTTTTACGAAGATTATATGCTTTAAGTAGAATTGAAATGTAATTCAGAACCTTGTCTATGTGTAATTCAAAACTGAATGTAGAGGTTTTTAATTCCAAAAATTTAACTTATTAAATGCATTGGTTATAGGTATATAGCTAGTACATCGGCACTCGTTTATTTATTTTTAAATTTTCAAATAAAGTTGTGAAATAGGAATAATATAATAATTGGGAACAGAATGTATTATTTTGATGTACATTTTCTTGATTAACTTTTCTTATATCTGATCTCTTTTCTCTAACTTTAAGGAGTGTTGGGGTACTAGGACATTCAACTAAAGATGAGATTTGCATACCAATTGAGAATTGTTATATTCTAAATTTGCCTTTATTGCATCCATTATAAATCAGGTGGTTGGACTAAAGTATAACCACATAAATACACATGAAATGCTACATGTGAATGAGTTTATACATTGTTATGGATGAAATATTTTCCCTTCTCCACATGAATGTTTATGAATTCCAAACTAAGTTAATTAAGATTAAATTTTGGAGAAAACATGAAAAATGCATTCATTTTAAATCTAAGTTTTTGTGACAAAAATAGGCACATAGACCAATGGAATAGAATAGAGAACTCAGAATTGGACCCACAAATGTATGGCCAACTAATCTTTGACAAAGCAGGAAAGAGTATACAATGGAAAAAAGACAGCCTCTTTAACAGATGGTGCTGGGAGAACTGGACAACAACGCAGAAGAATGAAGCTAGATAATTTTCTCACATTTTCTCACACAATAATAAACTCAAACTGGATAAAGGAACTGAATGTGAGACAGGAAACCATCAAAACCCTAGAAGAGAAAGCAGGAAAAAACCTCCTTGACCACAACCGCAGCAATTTCTTACTTGGCACATCCCCAAAGGCAAGGGAATCAAGAGCAAAAATGGACTACTGAGACCTCATCAAGATAAAAAGCTTTTGCGAGGCAATGGAAGCAATCAATAAAACTAATAGACAACTGCTGGAATGGGAAAAGATAGTTGCAAATGGCATATCAGATAAAGGGCTAGTATCCAAAATCTATAAGCAACTCACCAAACTCCACACCCAAAAAACAAACAATCCAGTGAAGAAATGGACAGAAGACATGAACAGACACTTCTCCAGAGAGGACATCCAGATGGCCAACAGACACATGAAACGATGCTCAGCATCTGTCATCATCAGGGAAATACAAATCCAAACCACACTGAGATACCATCTCACGCCAATCAGAGTGGGTAAAATGAACAAATCAGGAGACTCTAGATGCTGGTGAGGATGTGGAGAAATGAGTACCCTCCTACACTGTTGGTGGGAATGTAAACTGGTGCAGCCCCTCTGGAAAACAGTGTGGAGGTTCCTCAAAAAATTAACAATAGAACTCCCCTATGACCCAGCAATAGCATTGCTAGGAATTGACCCAAGGGATACAGGTGTGGTGATGCATAGGGCACATGTACCCCAATGTTCATAGCAGCACTTTCAACAATAGCCAAAACATGGGAAGAGCCTAAGACCCATCAACTGATGAATGGATCAAGAAGATGTGGCTTATCTATATAATGGAATACTACATGATAATGAGAAAGAACGAAATCTGGCCATGTGTAGCAACATGGATGAACTTGAGAGTGTTATGCTGAGTGAAGTAAGTCAGGCAGAGAAGGATAGATACCATATGTAGATGGATTAGGAGGAATTTAATGGAGGACATAAGGGAGAAGAAAGGGAAAAATAGTTGGGGAGAGGGAAGGAGGCAAACCATGAGAGACTCTTGAATGCTGAGAACAAACTGAGGGGAGAGCCCTCAGTGGGAGAGAGGGGAAAGGGGGGTGATGGGCATGGGGGAGGGCACTTGTTGGGATGAGCACTGGGTGTTATATGGAAACCAACTTGACAATAAACTATTAAGATAAAAATAAATCTAAGTTTTTGTGATTTTAGTCATATTTACTTCATAATTTATATTAATATGGTATCTAAAACCTACATTTTAAGTTTCAGAATTTAACTCACATATTGTCCCAATTCTCTGAATGTAAGTGGAAGGAGACACTTTATTTTTATTTATTTATTTATTTATTTATTTATTTATTTATTTATTTATTTATTTAAAAAAGAGAGTTCAAGCAGGGGAGAGAGGCAGAAGGAGAGATAGAGAATCTTAAGCAGGCTCCATGCTCAGCATGGAGCTCTATGCAGGGCTCCATCCCATGATCCTGTGATCATGACCTGAGCAAAAGTATAAAATCAACCAATTGAGCTCATCTGACTGAGCCACCCAGGCACTTTGGAAGGAGATACTTTAAATAATATCATGAAATCATGTTGAAAATATTTTTGTGTGGATAAACTTGGATGTACTTGAAAATCTATTGTTTCTCTTCTGTTTAGGGATGGGATTAGAGGGGTAGATGGGTGGCTCAGAAAGAGGGGGTTAGGCTGTCAAGAAAGGTGGAGGAATGTATGGTTGGAATATAGTTATAATAATTAATGTTCTACAAGCTATAATTAGATTAAATCTAGAGTTAGTAAAATAAGATAAAATTTAATATTGTAAAAATATTCAAAGCCACTTAATGACTACCTATAGATTTTTGGCTTACACCAAGAAAATATTTTTTTTTTTTATTTATTTTTTTTAAATTTTTTTTTAAATGTTTTATTTATTTCTAGGAGAGAGAGAGAGAGACAGCATGAGCAGGGAGGGTCAGAGAGAGAGAGGGAGTCACAGACTGAAACAGGCTCCAGGCTCTGAGCTGGCAGTCAGCACAGGGCTTGACGTGGGGCTCGAACCCACGAACCGCGAGATCATGACCTAAGCGAAAGTCGGACGCTTAACCGACTAAGCCACCCAGGCGCCCCACACCAAGAAAATATTTTAAAACAAAAACTGTTGTGAGCTGTATTTTCAACCCTTGTCAGCTTTTTTTGAAAATAAAACTTTATTAGTCTCTTTAAACCAGCACCTGAGGATGTTTCTACTAGTGGAAAATATCTTTAAATATATTCTTTACTTAGTGATCTTTATATCTGAAGAACAGTACATGAAAGGGGTGTGCTCAGTGAGTGTGTATGTATATCTGTAAGGTTCTTTTACAACCAATTCATAAGTAAGATGCAAATTAAGGAACTGGAAATCTAAAGATGATTCAATGATGGGACAGTGGAAAGTGGTCGTGATGCTAGAAAGAAAAAAGAAACAGCATTTCAAAGTTAAGATTATACCACGATTGCAATAATAATCTAAAATGCTCTCAGAATAGTAACTCTAGTTTACTTCCTTATTTATACAGTTTGCTTCTCTCAAAATAATTTGTGACTTCTCATAACAAGAGACATATGAAATAAAAATGAACAAAATAGGACTACAAAGAGGAAATAAACAATACATAAAAAAGAGAAAGCCAGGATACTCAATAGGAAGGTTTGCCTGGCTACCATGTTATCAAGTATAACCCAACTCAAAGTTCCTGAGTTGAGATGTAAAGGAGATAGGATGTGTTACAGAGCTCTAGATTCATGGAGGAGAAGGTACAACCATTTCTCAGGGGTAATTTCTCCTGGATCTAGCTCTAAAATACATTTCTCATGTGTTCTCCTAAAAATCATGTTCGATGAAGTGCCTTGATCAGTTGAGCGTTTGACTCTATTTGGGCTCTGATCATTATCTCATGGTCGTGGTATCAAGCCTCATGTCAGGGTGTCCATACTGAGCATGGAACCTGCTTAAGATTCTCTCTCTCTCTCTCTCTCTCTCTCTCTCTCTCACCTCTCTCTCTCTCTCTCTCTCTATCTATCTATCTAATTTCCACAATATAGTTGGTATTTTCCTCAACAGTAGTTCCAATTAAATGTAGAAGCATATCCCCAAAGGCTTTTCATTTTTTTGTATATGGTTTTGTGTTACATGTGGAGGGCAGAGTCTAGTGTATGGGTAGCCATGTTCTATGGCAAAAAATGTGAAAGTTTAGGAAAGATAAAATTTATTTCAGGGTTTGGGTTTGGGGTGAAATTTCAAGGAAAATGTTCATTTCTGCTCTAAAACATTGAAAAATAAGATGAATTATGTCTTCCTGTTTTGATTCTTAAAACCAAGAATTCCTTCTATTTGAAGTCCAAATTGGCTTCTATCACCTTTACCTGCTCTGTTTCTCTCCATCTCAGAAAGAAAACAAGCATACTTGATCAAATAAGTGCTAACAAGATTCACTCTATAGTGAATGTATAAATATATTCTGCATCTAATTAAAATTCAGATTTCAGTCTCTAGTTGCATAAACTTGAGGTATGGATCAATTCTATTAGGAGAAAAGATGGAAAATTGAAAGAGAAAATGAGACAAGGGGACAAAGTCAGTTAAAAAACTTTAATTACACCCCAGCCCGAAGATATTAAATAAAAGGCTAGGAAAGAAGAATTTTTTATGGAAAGATATGATTTCAAATCATGTATGAAATAAGATAACTATAAAATATCTATAATGTATTGGAAAAGATAGAAAATGAAGGTATATTATCATAATTACCAGTTATAAATAAATCAGTTGTTCATTATTTTCCATTGAAAGAACAGACTGACAACAACATTTATTCAATGTGTGAATGATTCAGTTAATAGCTTTTCATGCCTCATTTCTGACACTTTTGTGAGGGGGAGATAAAAATACTGAAGTGATTGAAATACTATACTGGAGTGACTTGCATATAATTTATTACTAACTGGTATTCTTATTTTTAAATGACATTTTCTCCCCCCCGAATGAAAAAGCTTTAATGCTAGATGCTTCAGGGTTTGCTCTGGTAAGAGCCTTACCATTTGGGAATTTCGTAATCACTAACAAGTGAATAGTGTGGATATTGTCTGTATATTAAGAAACTTATAGTGGTATTCTTGAGATTGGTGTGTTGTTTGGGATACTGTGACTCTGGGGAGAGATGGAAATATCCTCTGGTGGATTTCTTTTTATCCTACCCTTCATTACAGTACAGTAACCACATGTAAATGTACTCCAATGGACAACTTGCTACCACAGAGTGGTTTGACAAAAATAATTTTAAGAGATATTTTAATATTTTTTAGCAATTCTCATTAACTAGCTTCTGGATCTTTCATAGAAGACCACACATATAGTCATATAAAACTCTTTGATTATATATAAAAGTCTTTGATTATTCAAGGGATTCATAGAGTTCCTAATATCCAACCATGAGCAAAGGGCTGCTTTTATGAAAATGTCAAAGGATCTTTTTAAAAGGGAAGCTTTGAGCCTTATCTGAATTTTTTTTGAGCTCTGTCGCATTCAGTTTATTGAGAAAAGGACTTTGGAGCATAGGTTTGGTTGTCAAATCTGGTATGAAGTTAAATATAACCTTATTTATACTTTCTGGTTAGGTAATAGAACTATATAATATGCTATAATTGAACAACTCATATTGAAAACAAATTAATATAAGCTTTTATTCTCCAAGTCTTGTCACACTCCGTCACTATGTCAAGCACATATGTGCATACCATATATCACTCAAATGAGAAGTGGAGAAAGACGAAAGACACAAACATGATGAAGAATAAAATAATCAGAATAATGTACTAATCTCCCTGTGGTTTTATTTAGGTCCCTAACACTAACTGTTGCTTTCTTACTTTTCTATCGAAGTCAACTGTGATATGCTTTTATGGACAGAGAAATTGAATATACATTTTTCACACAATTCAGAGGACTGATAAATTATGCCAAGTTTTATTTAGAATTATATCATTATTAATTTAATATTAACCTTCTTTGATTTTTAGCCTATTTCTTTCATTTTTAAAATTTTCTTGTTCTTTCTATTTTAGTAAATATTTTCAAGGCAGGAATTTTTTGGGGGTAATGAACTTGTGTCAAATTTAATATGCTATGAGAAATTCAGTAGTGATTATAAAATATAGCCTGTCTCCTAAAGATCACTAGCTCAAAATGTTTAATTATGCAGATGTTTTAATCTATAAATTGTCACAAGTCATTTTGGAAGTACAGGCTTACAAACCTGAAAAGGAATGGTAGGTATCTTCTAAGCCTTGTATTTTAGCTAACATTATACCCGGAGTCTGGAATTACACCCTGAGTCTCCAACCAGCAGATGGAGATCTTATAGTATTTCTCAAGGCCTCTTAGGAGAGTGTCTAGTTATTTGCCATCACTTTTCCATCCTGTTCTTGTTGCACTCAGGAATGTCAGTATCAGTATTTCACACTAGTCTCAACAGTTTTAGGGCCACGTTAATTGAAAAGCACATTTGTTTTCTTTGTAAATCAACTGGAGTTTCCCAGACTAGATTTTGCTGCCTCTTAATGGGAATTAAGGATAGTCATGAAACTTCAGAAACCTAAAGGCTTTTATAACTGTATGGTCACTACAAATTATAGACCCTATATAGGTGACATTTTAAAGATAACATTTAAAGCACTTACATGAAGGACGTTTTAGGTATTTAATGTAATATAAATAGTAGGAGCCTAGTGAATATAATTTCATGGGCTTATTTATCATCATATAGCATGGGCCACACTGTCGAGAACTACCTAGAGTGCAAATTTGTATGTAATTTATTTTTGAAAAATAATTGTTTGAGTAAAATGTACATTCCATATATTGGGGATTCCAATGGCCACTTTTGCAATACTGCAGTCTTCATTACCCACAAGAGTATTTAAGGAGAAGAACATTAAGACACAATTCTCTTGGCATTTTTTAAGATAGCATTATTCATAATGAACTCTCTTCATATTAATATCAATATATTCTGAAATTCTAAAGTAAAAATATTATTTTCCTAAGTGGGAAGATCAAAAAGGTACGTCTTGAATTAGTTACTGAATTTACTTTTATTATTTTGGCTCAGCTTACTCCAAGGTGCATTCTTGAGAGCTTAATAAGAAATTGCCCTAGGTACCAAACAAACAATGGAATCCTTTGGGAATAATGGTATTCTTATAAAGAAATGTGTTTGTTGAGGAAAATAAAACATTTTTAAGGTAGTTAAGAGTTAATGATGCTGAACAGCTACCAAAGCAACCATGCTTATTGCCATATCAGATGAACTGACCACCTTACTAATATTTTTTCACTTTCTTCAAGAATTATTTGATAGCAGCAGAATAAAATACAAAAGACTCTCTATGTATAACCTAATTCTTATTTGCTTTAATAGCAGTCACATCATAACCAGTACTTGGTGAAAACTTAAATTGTACAGGCAGATATACCTCTTCTACATTTTTTTCACATATTCCTGAGGTGAGAACTGTTATATAGATTTTTTGACACACATAGATTGGATTTGCATGATACATGTTAAAAACAAAACAAAATGAAAAACTTCTGACAATCGTGACATTTATCACTTATTATTTATATTTATTTAATAAAATTGCATATGTCTTGCATATATCAAGTAATGGCTCAATTGAGCACTCTTGATTTGAGGATTAGAAGATTGGAGGTAGGGGAGATTAAAAATAATCTTTAACATTTATGTATAAAAAAATTCAAGTCGTTAGCTATCTGAGGAAATTACCAGACTCAGATACTACTGGAGTCATAGATTTCCAGAAGTTAATATACATCTAAAATACCAAACTAGGGGCGCCTGGGTGGCTTAGTCGGTTAAGCGTCCGACTTTCGCTTAGGTCATGATCTCGCGGTTCGTGGGTTCGGGCCCCGCGTCGGGCTCTGCGCTGACTGCCAGCTCAGAGCCTGGAGCCTGTTTCAAGTCTGTGACTCCCTCTCTCTCTGACCCTCCCCTGCTCACACTGTCTCTCTCTCTCTCTCCTAGAAATAAATAAATAAAAAAAAACATTTAAAAAAAATAAAAAAAAAAAACCAAACTAATTAGCAGTGGGGAGTGGAACTGTCCTGAAGGACAGGTGTGTGTTTGTGTGACTGACAATCTTTAAATTTAGATTCTCAAATTGCGCTTTTTCTGAGGCCTTATCTGATTTTCTCACAGAAAAATTAATCATTCTCTCCCCTTCAGTCCTACAGCACCATGATCATACTTCGTCTTTGGAAATATCATATTGAATCATTTATTCACTTTTAAGCATTTGATCACTTTATTGCCTATCTCAGTCCTTGGCATATTATTAGTAAAGGCTGAATAAATGAATAAATACTTATTTGATTGAATTGAAATAAAAACATCAAAGTATTAGGGATGTAATATAAAAGACAATCACTGCACAAAAGAAAAGGCACATTGAATAAATACATGTGAATGAAAATTTGTAGTTATCAAGTGGACACACAGATAGCTGTAAGTGAATAGTCCAAATGACAAACTTTGATAGAAAGAGAACATTTTTCAACCTTATTTGACCGTACCTTAAAAAATAAAAAGCTTTATTGACAATTGTCTGTACTTCTGAGGCAGAAATAATTCTGCATACTTTGTTAAATTTTGAAGTGTTCCTAAAATATTTTGTAACAAAAAAATATTGAGTAAATGTGAGTCTACTGTCTATTACCAAAGTGATTTTGATCATGCCACTTAGTCATATCTAATTTAGTTTCTTTATTTGTGAAATGTAGCAGTCAAAAAGCATTTTTGTTTTTACTCTTTGGGATAAAAATCCTGGTTAGTATTCACCAATATTAACGTAAATACTGAAAATATTGAAAAAAGAAAAAGTCAGTAAATCTGTAGGCCATTTTCTCATCTACCACCAAACAGTAATTTGACTGAGGATGTTACGTTATTAACTTCTAAAAAATTATTTAATTCACATCATATATTTATTTTAAATTAATAGTGTTGCCTGAATCAGTCTTCAAAATGTTTTATGAACTTTTTACTAAAACTGACATAAGACAAAAGATTCATGATTTAACTCCCACCCCAAAAGAAAGGTAAAATACAATGAATGTATAGGAATATACATTGGGTGGCCAAGTCGATTAAGCATTGGAATTTGGCTTAGGTCATGATCTCCCAGTTTGTTGAGTTTAAGCCTGCTGTTGAGCTCTGTGCTGACAGTTCAGAGCCTAGAGCCTGCTTTGGATTCTGTCTTCCTCTCTCTCTCTGCCCCTCCCCAACTCGCACTCTGTCTCTCTCTCTCTCTCACAAATAAATAAACATGGGAAAAAAATTTTTAAAAAGGAATATAAAGAGAAATAAAGTTGAAAAAAAGGTGGGAAATCTTTATGCCCAAATAGAAAGGCTAAAAGATTTGCTCTGGCAAGAGTAAAATTTAGTTCTGCATGTTTAGACAATCAGAACAAAAATTGAGCTTGGTATTTCTCTGCCAGACAAGCATCAATCTAATGAGTATTGTTCAAATAATAGATGTCCATATATAAAAATATAATACTCTTTCTTCACTTTCTACTCTCTTCATTTTGTCCATCAGAATACTGTCAGTCTTAAGTTCTATCTCAGTTTTTACTTTCGCCCAGAGTTATCCCCAACAATTTGGCTTTGATTTCATCCTTTGATTGTTATGTGCTCTTGCAGGTATTCAATTTAGCTTGGAGGTTTGTTTTTTTCTGTTTTGTTTGTTTGTTTTGTTCTGTTTTATATTTTTGTTTGCTTCATATGGATGTCTGTTCTCCTTGCTTTAATATATTTAATATTTTCTTTTGTGTCTCTCAAAGATTTTTACCTTCCACTAGACATATATTAGGTATGTAATAAACATCCATTACATAGAAAAATGTCTTCAGTTATAGCTTTAAGTGAATAGACTTTTAAAGTTAAGAGTTGGGCTTATGAATTAGACTTTAAACAGACAGTTGGTAGTGATCACTTTGTCAGTAAACCTATCATCTGGATTTGAATTCTTGTTTCATAGTTTAGTAGCTACATGTTATACAATCACTTTGAACATCATTTTCCGTATCTTCTTAAAGAGGTAATGATAGTACTTCATAAGGTTATTGTTAATCCTATTAACCATAATAATCAGGATTAAATGTATATATATAAAATGTTTAGAAAAGTAAACATTCATTAAGTGTTAGTTATTACCATTTTATCTTAAAGTTCTCAGTATTAAGTCATTCTTTCTGGGACTAATTAAATAGAAATTTCTTCTAGTGGAAATTATAGAGCACAATCAATTGTCTGAGGTCCATCTCAGAAAGGAAAAAGTATATGACAAAGAAAACATGTCAACATTAATGACAATAATATTTATATTCTCAGGTGCAAGAAGGCATGCATTATCTGTAAACTATATCAGATCATCCATTAAGTTAAAAATAAGTGATCTCAAACTACATTTCTGTTTTATATTACATAAAGTGTTTATCCATTAGAAGACTCTTCTAGTCTCATTTTGGTAGTAGCAAGGTGTCATACTGAGCTCACACATTTTTATCCCATAACTGGAATCAAAGACAAAGAAAAGTCAAGACTACTATCCTAGCCTTATGTTATCCTTCCACAAATGGACGAAATTTAACAAGGATTCATTGTGAAATAGCCATGTCTAAAATGTAATGTTGGTTTAAGGAACTCAAGTTTTAAGTTTGTTAAATAGGAAACTGGCAAGGAGTTTTGAAGGATGTATAATACAGTGAACTTAAGATTCCATCAAATCCCAAGGTAAAAAACTGTTAACATCACGACAATCTCAAATCTTTCTCCAGATAGAGTTCAGGGTTCAATATTTTTACCTAAATCTATTATACATTTGTGACTAGAGCTGGGATGGGCCATCCAGGCCTTTATCTCAAGGCAATAATTCTTTATTTTATAAATGAATACAAAATAAGACCCATAGATAATGAATATTATAAGGGCCTAGGTAAAAAACTGCTAGAGAGGATTTTAGAAACTATATATCCAGCACTCCACTGTGGTGGATCTACCACTGTAATATTGCCTTAGAGCAGAGAAGAATGACAGGATTGATCCAATCTTTCAGCACATTTTCATCAGACTGTTGAGGGCATTATATTTATGGATCTGGGATTAAAAGCAAATGTATTATTGATGTAAAACAGCAAGAACAGATGGAGTATATCTTAAATACAGTTTATTTCTCAGTAATAGAATTTGACTAGGTATATGTGAATTAATGTAATTACTTATATGGTCAAAGCACCAATTTAGGGGTTATAGTTTTAGGATATTTCAAAATTGATCTTGAAAGAATGTTTGGTATTCAGTTTGAATCTTCTATTCTGACTTTTCACTTTCTGGAGAAGTAATAGTGGTAGTGCTTTAACTAATTTTTATTCTTAATATTCTTTGTTTTGGTAGAATTAATTCTATTCATCTGTCTCTTATTTGACATGTATTGCCATCACAAATAACTGTTTACTTTTAGTCCATAATGTCCATATTGGGCTTTACTGATGACATTAGATAGCAAAATGTTGTAAATTTTAATTCTTAGTTTTAAAAGTTATCCACAGGTTAATGACAATAAATCACATTTCTTTCACTTACCTTTTGGTATGTGTGCTTTTTTGTCCTCTTCGTTATCTTCCATCAAATCTTCAACCCAGATAGCCGGGTCATCTTTGTTTTTCAAAATCAGAATTACTTTAGATTTTTAGGTAAAAATTTTGTATGGTGCTACTGGTGCCAGAATGAAAACATGTAATGATATTAGATTCAGGATGTGAGAGTTTCTTTCTTTCTGGATTTATTGTTTTAAACATATAGCATACTTTTGTCATAGTTATAGTAGTGGTAGATTTTAGTAGAAATGTGGCTTATGGAGTATTTCACTGACTCTTGAATTCCATATGGATTATAGAAGACAATGTTTTGCGTGAATGCTACGTGGTCAGGTAGTGTGATAGAGTAAAATGCTAATGTAGTTTCTGAATTGTATTACTTTGGGCTTGTGCAAGTTCAGGGAGAAATAGAAGAGGCTATTAGTCCAATGGTTTAATAAAAAGCTCCTAAAGACAGTAATGGAATTGAGACTATTTAAAAAATCATTTGTTAGTAACTGACACTGAGAAAGATTTACCTGAAGATTGAATTTAAAACTAAATGTAATTTATTTGGCTGCCTGCACATAATGATGAAAACATTTGCATTGTTTCACAAGGAAAATTATTTTTTATTTTAACATTATATTCTGTTCTGAATAATAGAACAAGCAGGGTCAACATTATAAAGGTCATCTTCTTGCCTCCTTTCTGTAGTGTTCTCCCATTGCACAAATAATTTGTGTAAATAAAAATTCTCTTTGAGAAATATTCCCACATAAAATCATTCATAGGAAATACCCTGCAACCCAGGCCATGTCATTACAAGTTAACATTTTGTGACTGTAGATTATTGGTGTTTTGTTTAATGTTGTCATTTGCACATGGTTGCTTTATTGACTATCGAGGTTTTGCTTCAACTGACATCTTTCCTTCCATATTTTTCCAGTTAAAGATTTTATTGTGGATACCCACTTATATTTTTATAATAATTTTATAATATAGCTAGGGAAATTGGAAGTGAAAATACAACATGAATATTTGGGAATATCTTTTGAAGGATTTTTATTTTAAATGTCCACTCCTTTAAGAAAACAATGTATGAAACTTCAAGAAAGTAATGGACATTTCTTTCCTTTATGTTGCTGACTTAGGATATTGAAGGAAATCTCTACACAGTATGAAATAGTTTAAGCAATTTTTCCTATTTAACAATAGGAGAGTAGGTTCTTTCTCTGCTCTCTTTACATCCCTATTAAAATATATGAGCCAAATTATATTGATTATGTTTTTTTCTCACTTCTGAAAAGTGTGCTTATAGGGTGATAGGAGCACATCCCTAGAATCTGAAGAACTGGATTTGATATCTGACTCTCTTGTATGAGCTTTGGTAAATTATTCAATTACCACCATCCTTATTTTTCTCTTCTTTAAAATGGTGGTTATACCTGTTTCCTAAAAAGGTTTGAGAATGAGGTGAGGACGGCACACTCTGGCACATCATAAATCACTTCTTTTCTCTTTCCCCACTTGTAGGTTTTCCACTGTTATATTATTATCCATGGAAACAAATGATAAGTTTTAGTTAAGTGAATACCTGAGTTGATTTAAGATTGTTTTCAAATATTCCTGTTGAAAGAGCTAATGGGGAACAAAATCTATAAACAATACTATCTGTCAAGAAACAACCTGACCATTTTATATATAGTTGTTCTTTGTTTTGCATACCTTCAGTTAGGAAAAATGTTCAGCCAGGCTTAGCAAACTAGGTTCACACTAGCACAAGAAAGCACAAGAATTAGTAATTTTAGACTACGATAAAAAACAAGTGAATGATTTGGTAAAAATAAATTCATTTGAACAGTATTTAGCATGCATCAGAAATTAGCTCCAGAGATTCTGATTCAGCAAATTTAGGATGGACCCAAAGGATTTGCTCTTTTTTTTTTTTCTTTAAAAAAGTTTTAAAGTAGGCTCCATGCCAGGTGTGGTGCTTGAATTTACAACCATGAGATTAGGAGTTGCTTGTTCTGCTGACTGAGCCAGAAGATGCCCAAGGATTTTTTCTTAATGGTAACTTTGAGGATGTACTACATGGCAAAAGTTTAAACCAGTAAATAGAAAAAAAAAAACCTGTCAACTTTATCCATCCATATTGTCTTAATACTATTTTTTTCACACTAATCTATATAAATTTGATAAGTGAAATTGACTGAAAATGATCATGCTTCTGTGTCTATAGACTTGCTCAAAAGCTAGAGTCAGTCCTTTATTTTATACAGCGTGAGGCAAAGACTGCATCATAGAACCTTTAAGGCCATGCAGTACAAGTGTGCTTCATTATATAACACAAGATATATTGAAATCAACTTACAAAAGATAAATTAGTGGATGATGTTTCAGATTAGAAACCAAATAGGGTTTACTTTAGGTATCCTTTATCACAAGGTCCCTTGATGCATTTGAAATATTATTTGATTTATACAAAACTAATTTTCACTTAGCTTTTTAGTAAGACATACATATAGAACAAAACCTATAAATGTTCGGGAAAGAGGAGGAAGAAACTGAAGAGTTTTCTAAGTCCTAGATGGACAAAGCACTCGCTGTGTTGCTTTAAGGTCATTGTTCTTAAGAGAAAAGTAAATAATCAACTGTGAAGTTTTTAAAACATGAATTTTACCCTAAATTCAAAAATATTAAATATAAGCAGCCTCCTCTCTCACATTGAAATCATGTTGCAAGCCATGAGAGAACTTTGAAAATAACCCATCACTACTCGGGTATGGTTAAATGTTTCTTCCCCATTATAGTTGATAGTAAAATGAAGCACGATTGCTGGTTGTCAATCTACTCTACCCTTGTGGTAGAGTCAGAGTTTTGAAAGCATGGATCCTGGATCCTCCTTTGTAACTCTCTAGTTAGGAACAGTGGTAGTGTGTTGAGGTCATAACAGTAGTTGGAAGCTCTTATTGAAAGACAAGTGCATCTGTGTTCCTAACTGCATAGCCAACTCATCTAGACTTTTGGACTTTTTATGTGTTACAAGGTCATTAAACTATTACCCAGGAAGTTAAACCATTAAGAGGTATGTCAATGTAAGATGTTACTGTTTTTGCTGTAAAGATTTTTCACTGTTTTTCCTGAGGCCAAATATCTGCCAGTCCTACATCTTCTCCCTTCCTGTACCTCCATTCACCCAGCACATCTGATTTTATTTCCTCAAGCATACTAATAGTTCACATCAGTTATCTATTTTCATGCTTTCCGTTTCTTTACTTATTTTAAATGTTTAGGTTGAGAGATGATATGTCTTCTAGCCAGGAGCAGACATAACCAAATAAGGTCTTCACTCCCATATACAGTGGTTTTATTTTGAAAAGTATTTCTGCAAAGAGATATTGCTGTTTCCAAGGAGTGTGTGGAGTCTGAAATGATTTCAGATACAGTTGTGTAATTTGTCTTGAATGTGTAATTTTTCGTTCCTTCTAAAAATATAATTTATATTAAAATCTGTATGGTTTAATGGTTTTCTGGAACATTCAGAAGGGAAAAAAGATAGAGACTTGATAAAAATGAGCAGATCAATAAAATACTGCTTGTTAGCATATGTTTTGACATCTATACATCAGTTTGGACAAAATACATTTCATTTTTATTAGGAGAATAGAGAAAATTATTCTCTATTAAGAAAGGTTTAAAAAGACAATTAAAGAAGTACTCTTGCTAAGATTTAAAAAAGGAAAAAAAGAAAAATATATAAAAGTCTTCCCAATTAGCTTTGAATTGAGTATGTGTTCACTTGAACATGTGTTGAACCTCGCACTATGGATCTATTTTATAACCCACGCAGTCTCAATTTAGATGGTCTTTGAGCTCTTTCCTTGTAGTTCTTGATTTTATGTCCATATCTTGGGCCTACATATATCCACTTCCTGGAAGCAACTCATGTGCACATTTACAAATGATATAATATGTTAAGAAATCTATGACTTGCTTTACTTTTTGAACAAAGAGTTTTAATGTGAGAGCCCAGAGTAGCACACAGAAAGAGTTCATTTAGCTCATATATTACACAGATAGAAGAACTGAGTTAAATTTTAGAGGTTAAACAACATGACAGACATCTTTTTTTCATTTTGTTCACTATCTCTGGAAATTCTCTGGCTCTGATCAGAGAGAAGGCTTTTAGTTTAGTTGAAAGGCTAACAGGCTATGAATTTTGAGAATGGTTCAATTCCACCAATTATTAGCCTTGCGTTCTTGGGTAAGTCTCAAGTTCTTTGAGAATAATGTGTCTTCATGGGGTGGTTATGAAGACAAAATGCAATAATTTATATAAAATGTGGTATACAAACCTCAAAACATTGCATCAATTTATTGTTTGCTGCAGCTACTGTGGTTTTTGTAACCATGCTGGGTCAAACTGCATTTTTCAACTCCAAACAAACATATTAACATTTCTGTTGTTTAAATGAGTGAGCAACAGGCAGAGAGGGAGACCTGGGGACAAGGTGGTTAGAAACAGGAAGTAGGATATTATTGAATACTGAAAAAGATAGGTTGTAATTAAGGATTTTAGACACAAATATATAAATTCCAAATGTATGATAAAGATTCTAGACATAGTTTCCTCTAAGTTTTCACTCCCTTTTCCACCCACCCCCCATGGCCCTGAACATGGCAGAATAAAAATTATGTGAACAAAAACCCAGCATCTTCTTTTTTTTCTTGTAAAAGATCCCTTGGGTTTAATTTAAAATATGAGAAATCTAAAAATTCTTAGTTTATTTGGCTCTTACTGTATTAAGTCCTCGGATGCACAGAGCTGTGGTTCCAAGATAACTGTTTCTATTTATAGTTGTTTACTTTAGATGAATTTAAAATGTTTAAGAAATGTTTCCTTCAGGAAGTCAAGGGCATTTATTTGTGAGGCTCCCTAGAACCTTATATTTCTAAAAATTATTTATCAATTTGAAAATGTATGGAAATAGATATAAAATGCTTTTTTTATGCCAATTAATAGATGTTTGAATCTTTGGAAGGACAGCTTCTGACAAAAAAAAAAAGATTGCAAATGACATTTTGGTTTACCTAATAAATAAAATTTTGCATCCACTTTCAGACCCACAAGAATAGATTAATTACTCCTCTATAAATTTGCTAACTGTGCAAAACAAAATTTCAATATAGAGGATTAAGAATACTGAGAATAATATATTGCAAAGACACTAGAAATTGGAAAAAATAAAGATTAAAATTAGATGTACAATGATAAAAATTTTGAATAGCAAATAATTTATGCAAAATATGTGACAAAAATCTGGAATGATAAATAGTTGATAGAAGTACTGAGACATTTAGTTTCACTTAAATTAGTAAGAGTGTTTGCTTCTTCCAACGTTTTGGGTTATTATTTTTTCTGTGGCTATATTTACAACAGAAATTTGCTGTGCATTTTTAAAGTTTATTCTTCTTTAAGCTGTTCTTAATTTTGCCATGTTAAATCTGTGAAAAACTAGACTTTTGTAGGTATAATTCCTTTGGAAGAAGTAAGAAATTAAAAATTTGATACTGGTTTTAACCAATTCTTTTCTTCATTGTTTTTGATTGTGTTTGACCCCTGTTGGATTGACATTTGCTCAACCTATTTTTGATGTTATGAATACAAAATGACAACATAAAAAGCATCTCTCCTAGTGCAATAACCATTGAAATTTGTAGTTTTATATTAAAAACACACAAAAGAATGTGTGAATATCCAAGATAAAATAACAGTTTCAAACAATAACCTGTGTCAAGCAAACAACAGAAACAAGTTGATTATTTCAGCCTCTGAAAAGTTAGGTTTTCATAATTTCACTTAAATTAACTTTATAATAAAATTACATAATCAATATATGATCTGGGTTGTCTTCAAATTACTCTGGGTTATTTTTCAGATAGTTTAGGGGCAAATCTCATTATGGATAGCAATATAAACAATTTAGAACACATTAAAGATGTTTACAGTTTACTTGAGTTATAAAGTTCTCCACCATGGTTCATATCTATACTGAATGAGCTATCAATGTTTAGAGTTCTTCCCCAGGAGAGAATTGATGTAGCACACAAAGTGAAAAATTTCACATATTTCCTTTGAGATGTTCCCAAAATATAGCCTCATAGTTCTAAATGAAAAATTGTCTTAAAAACCAGGCACATTTTGCACTGACTGGTGGTTATTTTTAGGTAAACCACTTTGGGTTAATTAGAAGAAAATTTACTACTGTACAATTATAATGTTGTATCCTTCCCACCTTGGCCTGAAAATAATGAGATGTAACAAGTTTTTCTTTGTCACTGGCAGCTGCACCTTTAAAGTGTATCAAAGTCTGTTGCTGTGGTTACAGCCTTTGTTTCCAGTGATGTTTTGTCCATGCTTCCCCCTACCCTTAACAATGGGTTACTCAAAAGAGTGAAATAATGAGTCAATTCATTCAGAAATATGTTGTTAAAATATCCCTCTTTATCTTTATATGTCACTGCTTAGAAACTAGGCTGTAATTCAAGGCAACAGTTAAGTCTGAGAAGAAGTGTTAAAAAAAATCTTTGATTTTTTTTTTTCATTTATAAGAAAAACCTGCCTATGTAATTGAAGAAGCTCTTACAAGTCTCAACAATTAAATCCTTTTTGGTTAATGTATTATTTCTGGAACAAGTAGATAAAATTCTACGCAGTAAGCATGATAAAAATCGTGCATATTTCGCACAGCACAGAATTTTAGAGTCAAGGTTTCTGGGCACAAAAGCAGTAACAAAACAGTCCCTACAAAACTGAGTAACTCTGAATAACACAAGAAATAAATTTTTGTTAATTTAAAATTTTAGAAACTGAAATGTGTAAAGTTTGTAAAGTAAAATGTAATTAAATTATGGTACTGTACATACCAGTTGTTTCTATAATTGAAACTTTACAATATGAAAAATACATTAGCTCTGTACAGTTTTTACAGGTAGGTAGGATGAGTTTTGAAAAAAAAAGATTCTTTTTCTTTTTTCAGGGTCATACTCTGTTTAAGTCAAAAAAATACTGCACAACTTAGCTAATTACAAAGTGTAGACTTGAAACAATTCATGTCTTCTTTATTTCATGAATAAATCTTGGATTTTTTGTTTAACAGGGAATTTTTGTTTTGTTTTGAGAGTCCACAAAGAACAAATCTTCCTCATTTTTGTCCTTGAGGTTACAAAGTTTGGTGGCAACCCTTGGCTACCGATTAGCTCAGTTAAGTCAGCTGCTGTTTATGGTCACTGATTTGGCCAGCTGTTGTGATTGTGCTCAGGTCCAGCTCAGTCTCTAGGTGTGTTTCCATCGTATCTTCCTGTGCATTCGTTTCAAAGGACTTATGAGAGAGAAGTTCGTGATGCACCCCACAGTAACTTATTGTGGGCTGGTCGTATGCCAGAAAGGTTGACACATTCATTGATAAAGGTATCTGGGGAAAAAATGACATGAGAAAAGTCAGTTATAAAACGACAAACCACTTTGGGGGCAAGATTTCATGACTATGAAGTACTGATCTGACTAAGCGCTGTGATTGTATCTGTGGCTCAAGTGTCCCCACACTATCCTAATGATGTCCCTCATTCTTATACTAGTAGGCACAATGCAACAGCTTTAAAGCTGGAGATGGAGCTGCTCAATTCTTAACTCATGTTATCAGATAAATAGTCATATAAGTGGTTCTGAAAATGCTACAAGCTTTATTGAAGAAGTCAGAAAATGCTTTTCCTCACTGGGGTAAAATTGTGGTTTTAGAACTAAGGAAAGTATTATTTGGTTATGTCTGGTATTGGAAGAAACTAGAACGGTGGTTCTCAAACTTTATCATGCATAAAAATTACCTCCCCCTTCTTCACCTCCAACCTCCCCTCTCCTGAGTTTCTGATTCAGTAGTTCTGGGGTAATGCCTGGAATTTGCATTTCTTACAGTTTCTCCCATTTGATGCTGTTGCTAATCTACACACCATACTTTGAGAACCATTGCAGGAAGAGAATTCTCTAAACAAGTCATTCTGGATCTTCTTACTCAGTAATTTCTTGATATCTATTCTACTATGAAAAAATTTTAAAACATAAATGTCTGTAGTTTGGTCCATATATCTAAAATTTTGGCTTAGGAAACTTCTAGGAAGACTCTTTGGCTCCTATGAATGTCTAAAAAACAGCAAAGGATGGTGCTAGTTTGAAGGAAACCAGTGATAAAAAGAAGGAAGGGACTCCCTTGCAAATTGTAGTTTAATGAAAGAAAGCAAGTTGGAAAGATCTGTGAAAAAAGCAAGAGTGACCAATGTGAGTGGAAGGGAAACATACACATTGCACTGGAAGGGTAGTCTGAAATGTGATTAGATTAGCAAAATCTAGAGATTATTTCCATTTTATTTAATGAAATAAAAACTTGTTCTATTTTTTAAAAAACTTGATCTAAAAAGTAGGCAGACTTGAAGAAGATTCAGCCCCATCTCTGTTTAATATTTCAGTTACTAATTCATGTTGTTGAATTGCCATGGATGAAAACTTCTACCATTCTTGTTTGGTGAATGTATCAAATATAGTTCTGTTTGAGCATATCAGACTGAGTTCCTTTCTGATCTCAGCTGAGATTAGAGCCTAAAGCTAAGAAAAATAGAATGTCTAGGATTTGTTCTTTTGTCAACTCCTTCTTTATCCTTTTCTCCATGGATAAGATAGTTTTCTTTACATCCCAATCCTTCTATCCATATTTATTTTTCCTTCAGTGAAAATTGGTGGAGCAGATATTTTCTTGTGTTCTCTTGATCAAAAGAATTTTCTTATTTTGAGATTATTGTTTGTTTTTTAATATGAACATTTCAGGATTTAGTCCTTGGAGATAGAAATGTAATCCAACTCATCCAATTAAATTCCTCAGTAACTGTTCTTATTTATGCAGACTTTAAAAATAATTAAAGCATGCAGTTGTCTGATATATGAATAAAAGACTTTAAACATACACTTTAAAAAATGGTCAAAATGATTGGAAAGACCATAAAGAAAATGATAGGATGCTTCCAAAGATACTCATTTAAAATAAGAATTCTTATTGTTACTGATGAACTACTCAGATAATTAAAATATATTACTATGCAAAAGTAATTGTATAACATGAATAGATTTGAGTTATAGGAGAGAACAAAAATAGAACTGTTATTGGGTACATGAGTTTTACATTAGCCTCTGGGAAATCAATGCTCTGTAATGTGTTATGGGTCATCTAGCTGTATGATTTTATATAGTTGTTCTTATTTGTCATGGAAACTTCTGCTTCCTGGCTTACTTGGAATTAACTCTACTGTGAATAATTTGTAATTTCTATGGTGATGATTTATGAAAAATAATAAACTATGACACATTTATTGTATATGTATATGTGAACACACCGACAATTTCTTGCTTGATTTAAAATCTACAGGTTGCTTATATATAGAGTGCAAGTCCTAATTTGTACTGTTATCAGTTAGGTCTCATTATTCATTTAAAAATCCCACATATTTTCTTTACAGAGTTTCTTGTTTTTGGATACGTCTTATTTTGAAATACCTAACCCCACATTCTACTTCTTCAATAGCAAGTCCTAGTTTTCACATTTTAATATTTTTGTAATTGGAATGGTACTTACAATCAATGTGAATGTTTAACATGCATTTTCTTCTGTGCAATTGTAGGTGATTCTTAACAACCTCTTATTATCAAGAAAATAACTAGTAAGGTGTACCAGTAAGAATTTAGCAACTAACCATATCTGAATATAGCATCACAGTAAATTTTCCAAGCTTGACTTAAACGATTTTGAAAGTCTAACAGTTAGCGTTGGATATATTCACATGTACATTTATAGGACTACATACATATATTTATGTACATACATATGCAGTATATAACCGTATACACAAATACACACATATATAATACTGTGGTCAATTATGTATGATTTCAAAATCATTTAGCTCAGGTATGAAAAATACAAACTTTGGGATACATCAGTTCTGGACAACTATTTCATACTTGCTACTTATATAAGATATGTATATAGATATACTACATATAATATAAATAATATATATATTTATTTAAAGAAGTGTTTTGACTGTTTTCAAACTGCAGTTGCTAATGACTTTATTCTTGTCACTTGATGTGTCTACTTTCTGTTCATGTGTATAAGCTGATTTCCAAGACTATCCTTGGGTTTTGCTAGGGTATGTGCAATTTGATGTGTGTTTGGGGATTGGTTAACAACATTTGTTTCAGTCCCTCCAAACATGAGCTTTGTGTATAGGCTGGTAGTTTTACTTACAGTCAAAGTACAAAAATATGTCTTTGGTATTATTTGACTAATAGTAAGAAACAATGGTAGATATCTTCCCTACTGGCATAGGTAGGGATTCCCATCTTGAAAATTTTATAATTGATTATTATTTTGGTGTCTAAGTATTGAGGTAGTTGATGAAATTGAAGTGTTATAAGATGAGAAATAGTGTGAGTAATTATCATCATCACTGCAACTTGGTTTCCTGGGAGAGTGTCAAAGTTGTCTTAGATGTTACCTCAATTCCTACCTTAATTTCTTTAGAATTTCTGTAGTGGTTTCTCTGTCTAGCTACCTGAGCAGCTGTGGCCATTTGTTCCATCTCTTGGTCAACAACTGCCTGGACATGTCTCTAACATCTTCCTCATTGTCATCATTATCATTCATTGAGCATTTACTGCGTGCTGGGTACCATACTACATGCTGGACTAGGGTCATCTTATTTAAGTTTCCCAAAGGGTGCTGTGAGGTAAATGTAACTTTCCCTATTTTACAGTTGAGAAAATGAAGATAGTTTATGTGGTTTGTCTAAAATCTTTTACCTGCTGAATTGCAGAATAGCTGCCTGACTTTTTAATTACTACACTTTACTGCTTATTTATCACTTTATCTAACTTGCATTGTCTTTGAGGCCTAGAGAAGTAAACACAATGTTATGTGCCTGATACTGCTTAGACACCAATTCTTTACATTTGAATCTTATTTTCAGTAGGGTGAACACTGATTTCCTGCGGTACACCATAGCCTTATGATACTGCTTTGCACATTGGGTCCTCAAGAAATAAATAGTTTATCAGGGATCTATGACATGAGTAGGTGGTAACAGCTCAAAATCAGAGCTATCTGCTCTTACTAAGCTCATATTGGTTAATTCAAAGTGTAAGGAGAAGGTCTAATTTGGGGAACATTCCAGACTAGGACAGGAACTTAACATAACTTTACATTAGGGAGACCTTTAGGGATTTTGAAGCTAAATTTCTGTGTTGACTTGGAAATTGGAGGAAATTTTTTCAATTAAGTGATGTTAAGCTTTTCTTTTCGCCAAAAGATGCAAAAAGTTAGGAACCTCAATCAATCTGTAGCTTGATTATTTTGTTTTCTAATATATAATAGTTGCCTTATTTCTTTATGTATGTAAAAATGGTTATCAGTAGGTGCTGGGTGAAAGCAGAAGTGGGGAAGTGAGACACAGACATGAATAAGACATTATTTCTGCTCTTTGGGAAAATCATAGACTAGTAGGGGATATAGATAAAATAATGCAAGAGAGTGAAGGAACACAATGGATAGGGTAAACTGGGAGACAAGTTATTGTGTGTTATGTATAAGGACATATATATGTATATATATACATATGTATATTCATATGTGTATACATACTGTGCTCTGATATGCAGATTCTACTAATTATATCATTCATCCTTTGTGGGTACATAACAAACCAGCCATCTTTCTTGTTTGGAAATAATGTTGTTATTTTCTAGATTTATTGGCAAGAGGCAATTTTGCTGAGAAGTGATTTATTATTTACTTTTATAAACTCTCCCACAGAGATAGTATATTTTGCTTTGAAGCTGATTTATCTGTTTGAAGAAAAATCTATCTCTTGGAACTCTTTAGCATTCTAGTGGTTAATTTATGTAAGTACAACAGAGTGTTGGATCATTAATTTTAATTATTTTGATTCTTGTAGTAATTTATTTTTTAAAAATTTCAGGAAGAACTTAATTAAGAACTTGAATTTATAATATGCCACCTTTAAACTTAAAAAACCCTAACTTTTAAAATACTTTTAAATTATTACATATAATCCAGACTTTGATACTCAATTTTGGTATTTTGAAGATCTACGTTGCCAACTAAAGTAACAATAGCTATCCTGAGATCAAATGTATAAGATAATAAGGCAATCAATATGATTTTTAAAAATTTCCAGTGTCTGAAACTTAAGAATAATGTGAAATAAAATATTACATACAGGAGGATAATAATTCTTCTAGTGTCTTTTGTGTCAAAAATATATTATAGTGAACTCCTACAGAATGAAATTATAAAGTGAAAAGGAATCGAGTTTCATTTAAAAGGTTTTAATTCTCCTTGCACCAAAATGTATTTGGAGTAAAAAGAAACAAATTCTGAATGTTATGTGTGTCTAGCAAATTTGTAATTTTAGTAGTGTCCCCTCTCTATCTAAGTAATGAGAAAATCTTATAAAATGCAACCCCTTTGTCTAATTTCTAAAAATATATAAACATTTTATTGATGTTTCCATTTGTGAATGTATATTGTCTTCACAAAACAATTTGTTTCTATTCTGGATTTGCAATGAGAAATAAATGGGAGGAGTTGGCTACATATGCATTGGTTTTCATAAATTCACATGCTAGTCTCTGGTAAAGCAAATAGAAGTATTCGTTCATTAATTTATTCACTTCAACAAAGATTTGCTGAGTGCCTTCTCTGGGCATGGTGCTGTGTGTTGGATGCTGCAGATAAACCAAGTGCTTGTCCTTAAAGCTTCCGGCTGGAACATAAACCATTCTAACATGCTTAGAAAGTGGAAGAGAGAGGACTTCATACAGGAAGAGAGTTTCTCTTTTCCCCAACTGACATTTCTGTCGTATTCATTCATTCTTGTTCTTGCTCTCTCTTCCTTGAATTATCAGGGAACTGCCTCAATACTTTTATGGTATGTATATTTTGAAGTTCTGTCTTCTGTGATCCTTATTTGTACATGTGTTTCATATTATGTTAGACCATAATCTTCTTGAACATAAAAATCTATGACTAACCACATTTCTTTATGGCTTATGTCATTTCACATGGCCCCTTAAACATAGTAAATACTAAATATGTATTCACTGATTCAATGAACACAGGAATGAATGAAGTAGTAGAGTAAAGAGTATTTAGTATAGCGTGGGAAGAAGTTAAAAACCATCCCAACATGACTGGGCTTTATGGGAACTACATGGCTGAAAAAAATCTGCTGCAGTCTAATGATGTTAAGACCAGGCTATTATGATTCTAGGATAGAGGTAGAGGGTTACAATGAATTTCCAAAAATCTACACTAATGATGAAGCACATAGTGCTGTGTTACAATGTTTGTGATCCTTCTTTACATCTTATTTTATGTTAATTATTTAAACTTTTTATTATTAATCTAACTTTAAAACATTAATATATTATATTTTATTATGTGAGGCATTACTTATAAGTTTGAAATGTATAAAATTTTTAAAAACGGTATTACAAATAAAATATTCTTAATTTGGTGATTTTCCTCCTATAAATTTCAGAATGTCTTATCTGTGCTTTGTCCTTTAATATCTTCCACGCTTGGATTTTTTAGAGTCTTTAGTGCTCCCTAGAAACACAACCCATGATCTCTAAGAGTTTGGTTCACCTGCTGGATTAGCTTTCCTCATAATGGACTCTGCTCAGGATCCTTCTGTGTTAACCTCTGTTTTGGTTTTGTAGTGCCAGTAGAAAGTGATGTTTCACTTTTACTGAGGCAAAGCAAAATGCCCCAAACTGTGTTCATTTACATGCAAATCTTTCTGCACAGTCCAATGCCTGCTAAATTGGCACAGTTGTCAGGTACATTGATGGGACCCAAATTGAGACTATAACTCAAAGGCTCCACTGATCTTGATGCTGTGTTTCCAAATTTGTTTCTTTATACTGTTGTGCATTGAGGTACAGTTTGCTAATCAGTTTAAAAACAATCTCCTTCTTTTTCTTTTTTTCTCCCCAGAAATTGTAGTTGTAGTAGTCAACTTAAGGATCTTATAATGATGATACAGCAGTTGATGTTTTTAATGTAGATTTGTATAAATCTGTGAATGAATAAAAATCACCAATTGCATTCAACACATCAAAAACAAACAAATTTCAGTGTTTGGTACTGCTACAGAAGTTCCGGGTGTGAGACCTCTCTGTATCTGTGACTGACAGGAAATTTTAGTCTCAATGTGGGGTACTGTGCGATATTTCCCTCAACACTGGCATTTATATTTGGTTTTCTGTCATGATTTCTGATACCCTACTTGCTTTTCAACTGGATTTTTACTCCCACTAGCTTATTGGAGTTTTGACCTTCTTCATAAATAGGCTGTCCATTTCTGACATGCCTCATCTTGAGAACTTATCCTACATTGGCCAGGACTTGGATATCCAGACTTTCTTTGGGGTTCTCATTTTCTATCAAAGACCTAGACGGCAGTACCTCAGGATTCCCTGAATCCTAGTATTATTTTTCCAAGCAGGCTTTCAAATGATACAATTATTTACTGGTTAGAAAAGAGTTTCTCTTCAACTTTATTTTTACATTAGTTCATATTTTTTGGTTGAGATTATCTCCAAACTAAATGAGATGATATTCTATATACATATGTTGAGTTGCATAAAAATCTTACACTTGGTGATTTAGTTCAAATAATACTTCCTTTTTGAAAACACCTCAGATAATTTGATTCTGTAGTGATCAGCCCCTGCTATGAATTTCTTCAGAATTTCAATATATATAAGTATCAAAATATAACATTTCTTTCATTCATCCATCTATTCTTACATTCATCATTTAGTATTCTTGGGATACTGCATGAACAAAATCAATTCCTTTGAACACACAAGCAGTTATACAATACTGTTTTTCCTAGGTGAGTGGAAGTGTGTGTAGGTTATGAGAGTAGAGAGTGGAGAGAAAGATTTGCCTTTTCTGTGAGCCTTTATATAGGTAACAACATAATGTTTGAGCTGGCCAGCTTAGTCTTATTTATATATAATATTGCTATTATTTCATTTATGTTAACATTATCTAGCTACATAGACTATACATTTTGTAGACAATGAAGATTTTTTTAGAGTTGTAAAGGCTTTTGTATTAGTAAAATTTTGAAAATTCTTGTTAGTAGAAAGACTGGCAGTGAACAGAACTACTCACAAAGTTTGCATTTATATACTTCTGTTTGTAATGAAGATATAAGATCCTCAGATAAGGATGAGCTAATAGATGTAGTTACTCTAATTTATTTTAAATAATTCATTGATATAATTTAATAATTATCAGTATAATATTAATAATTAATTTATTATTTCAAATTTTTATATGACACAAAGATTATAAAGTTTAAAAAATAGGTCCTGAAAATACAGCTTTTATTCTAGCACTTATAAACTGTCATATTCTAGGTTCATTTTCTGTCACTTTACTTCATAGATTGTAGTATGTCTGTCTTTTCTTAATAATAATGAACAAGCTAAATGGTTGTATCTTTGATAAGGGTTATGTGATCGGCTACATATACATGCAGATGGTCTTTTTCAACTATGGCTTTAATCAAACTAATTAAATATAAAGTACATAAAGGAAAAATGTGAAGTGTTATCTAATGGTCCACCTTATTTCATTAACAATATAGTGTTTTGGTTTCAACTCTAGGTTCAAAGTAGATATCAAATGCATTTTAAAAATCAGAGTGTTTTAGGGGCGCCTGGGTGGCTTAGTCGGTTAAGCTTCCGACTTTCGCTTAGGTCATGATCTCGCGGTTCGTGGGTTCGGGCCCCGCGTCGGGCTCTGTGCTGACTGCCAGCTCAGAGCCTGGAGCCTGTTTCAGTCTGTGACTCCCTCTCTCTCTGACCCTCCCTGCTCAAGCTGTCTCTCTCTCCTAGAAATAAATAAAAAAAAAAAAACATTAAAAAAAATTTAAAAAAAAAAATCAGAGTGTTTTAGGCCATATATAGCTTTTAAAACTCAAGCCTGAGTTCGCATAACAAACTTCATTATCATCAGAGTACCTTAGTCAGAGACTATGTTTTAGCTCCTTTTAACATGGCTGGATATTCAGTAATACACGAGGCACAACTATAAAATAATACAAGGGAAAAAAGTTTTATTATTGTTTCCTAATTGTTAGGTCCTACAATTTACACTCCTAACCACTGACCAGAATGATATAAGATAAGTGATGAAGGAAAGGATGAACGTTAATTTATAGACATATACTCCAGTTAGATTTTCTATGGGATACAGTCTTTGTGAAAAAATTTAATCTTATACCATTATGATAGCATGAACAATTCATAATTTTGCATTCTATTATTTTGATATTATCAAAATATCAAGATTTGAAAGGGAAAAACTGATACAAATCTTGCAAAAATACACAATTAAGGATACCTATTACAAAAGTTAGGATATCTAAACTACTAATCTAAAGTGTCAAATGTTTTTTTATAATTTTCTCATGATTACAAAAGAAGTTCTCCCCTGAATGAAACTTTGAATATAGTTAATATTTGATTTTTATCCCTTAGATTTAGTTTTAAAATTTATAAGTGGAATTTTGATATTATATGGATAATATAGGCATATTATATATAATCATAATATATTATATATTATGTATAATTTATAATATATAAGTATACTTATATATAAGCATATTTTATGTATATAAATATATTATATGTTTGTGTATAAATACATACACACACAACTTAGAAATGGTTAGTGATTTTTTTCCCAATAGGAACATGTTTGGAATTTTCTTCCTATTACCCTTTCTCACTAGTAAGTATTTGTGGGATTCTCACTTCAGCCATACAATTGTGCCAAACATTTGAGGATAATTCAAGGCCTGACAGATCTGAGGATAGATTGTCTACTACCACTGAGTTTCTATCCTCATTTAGAATACATGAATATCAATTTAAAACCTGGTAAACTTGAAACCAGTTAGGAATATAGATACTAAGAGAGAAGGCTTTCAGTGTATGATATTTTGTGCTTACTTGTAAGGAAACACTAGACCCTGTGATTTCACCCTCTCTCTGAGAAGTTCTGCTATAACAGGACACCTCTTTTTTGAACATGGGTTGACTTCAAAAAATGATCATAATCAACAACTGAATTTACCATGTCTCTCATCCTAATAGAGAAGTGATTAGATTTTTCTTGGCTTTTATTTTTATTCTTTTCTCATATGCTTTTATTTTTTGGTTTCAGCTTACATTTTCATAAAGTATTTATAGTTTTTGTAAGTAAATCAGATTCTTCAAAGTATGTAACAGGAATTATCTCAAACACCTATGAGAGGAACTAATACATTTTGAATGGCTTATTTATTTTCAATGATTTTATATATTTTTATTATAGGATATGAAAGTGGGACACTTGCAAGTGGCAGTGTAGGAGCAAAGCTACACAGTTTCTTAATACTAAGGTCCTTTTGTTGAACTGTAATCACAAGTGACTGAATAATGCAGGCTTTCTTAGGTGTTTTTTGAAGGAAATTTTAAAAATATAAACTAAGAATAAAAAAATTCTAGAAAATAAGAATATTTCACATATATTTCAAATGTAGTTAAAATTCCAAGAACATCATTGAAATTGTGTATTGAGTAGAACAATGAAAAGTAACACAATGAGATAGGGTCATTCTGTGTTAAAAATGGTGACGGCAGGAAAAAGAAAACTACTCTATGTAGGACTTTTTAGCATTTAGACAACATTTCCTAGATAGTCACATGAAAGAACATTGACAAATTTATTGGATCTATTGGCTAACCATTTCACTGATTGTTCCTCACAATGTATTCAATCGGAAGGCAACTATATGGCTTATATTTGCGTCATGGTGCTGAAGCTACATCTTAGGCCCATTCTTTTTACTTGAGGACATTAGCAACATGTATGGGTTTTTTTTTCCCCCCAAGTATATTTATTTAATTTTGAGAGACAGGGCATGACTGGGAGACGTAAAGAAAGAGAGAATGAGAGAGAGAATCCCAAGCAGGCCCTGCACTGTCAGCCCAGAGCCTGATGCCAGGCTCAGACTCACCAACTGTGAGGTCATGACCTGAACTGAAATCAAAGAGTCAGAGGCTTAACGGATTGAACCACCAGATGCCCCAGCAACATGGTTTTGAAGAAAGGCTCTTTCTCCAATAAATTAGATAACTCCTATCGATATTTAAAATGATTTAAAGTTTAAGACTTTTAATAAAGCGGAAGTCTTTATACCAGTAAGCTTAGTTGTCCCTTCATCACACTTGTCCCTCCTGACCCTAAGGTGCACAGGGGCTCTATAGTAAGGGCACACAGATGGTTTCTGTCAGAATGCATGACTACCAAAGAAATGCCTGCCTGGCTCAGCATTCAAGTTACACCCTGCTCATAAGAATTTAATTAACATAGGAGGTTGACAGTTCCTGGTGACCAAAATCTGGTCAGTGTCTTAACTCATAATATTGTGGTCCATTCCCTGGACTACCCAGGTTAGAGGTGCTTTTAGTAGTTCTAGGGCTTGACATCTGATCCTTAAGATCTCTTTTAGTGCTCAAGTTTTGAAATGTTCTTCTCTGTGCTGATACAGAATAGATACTTTATCTTTTCAAATAAAGCATGTATTTGGAGGGAGAAAAGGCCCTTCCTTTTCTATATTCCCACCTCATTTCTTCAGAGATTTCTTCTCTTGTGGACCAGCTGAGCAATTTATAGATTCAGTGAGTCCCTTAGAAGCCCGTGGCATAATTGAGAATTTGGGAGGAAGGGAAATGATTCTCAACTACATGGTGTAGGAAATGCATTTCTAGAGACTGGGGCCTTGAGTATAGCCCTTTCCAAATCTGCTTGGGGGTTTAGGGTTTTCAACTTATGCCACGGGTGATATTGATTAAGCATTTTCTGCCTTGCCCATTAGCTCTCCCTTCTGCTCAGTGCTGTAGTGAAATCACGATTTGTGCCATGGAAATCACCGAGGCAATAAATCCAGCACTTATGACTTCAATGTATTATTGAGAAGAGAGCACAGATGGACTATAAGGGAGCAAGCAGTTGTTCAAACCAACTAATATCCTTGATAATTAATAAATGTAACAGGGGAAATGAACAGCAAATGAAGGAGTAACTGATATAATTTTTAACTAAAATGCAGCATAAAAAATTCTTTGATTTGCAATTTTAAAAAATTCTCTCCACATTTTGAAAGAAACCTTTTGGTCCTGAGACCACTGAGAGTGATATCAATGACATTGTAATGTGAAGAGAATTAACATACTTCATGTCATCTGTAGTCACTTTGGGTCCAGCTTAAATTTCTACCCAATGTAGTATAAGTATTCCTATTTATTGAACACCAGCTAGATTTCAGGACCTGTGCAAGTCCTGGTAATTTAAAGATAACTGAAGAATGGTTTCTGTTTTTAAGGAGCTTCCAGTCTCTAAGAGGAATCCATGGGTGTAAATATCAACAGTGAGTAAGCTCACTCTTAATGGGGTTATGCAGTGGCCTCAGAGGAAATGATGATACACTCTGCCAGGCAGGAGTCAGAAAACTCTTCAGAAAGGCTCCTAACCTGAGCCTTGAAAGAGGAATAAGAAACTCCCTAAGAGAAAAGCAGGGAGACCACCCCAGAGAGAAGCACAGGGGCATGAGATAGACGGCCAGATGGCTGGTCCAGGGGACTGAAACTACTTAAATGTCAGGAGCCAAGTGCTGGATATGGAGGAGCAGCAACAGGTATCCATATGGTTTATGAGAATACAGCAGAATGGTAGGTGAGAAGTGATGAGGGCCGAGGTCAGGTACAGGTACTAGCAATGTAGATGGAAAGAGAAGGGTCAGTCTCCATCACTTACTGGGTAGGTGACCTCGAGCCAGTTCATTAACTTCTCTGAGCCACAATATTGATGTTGGCTAAATGGATATAATAATCCCTACCTTACAGTTTTGTTATTAGCACTGGAGATAATATATGTGTGATTCCTGGAATAGTAAGTTCTCAATAAGTGAGAGGGATGATTATAGTATTATTCCTGATTGATTGAAACACTCCATCATATCCTGTGTTCTTTTTCTACGTAGCTCTACTTGTCACTTTCGTATCACTGTTCAATATATAGCTGAAATGAGCTCAGAGAATTAAGCATTTTTTAAATGCTTCTGCCAACACTCATTTTTTCAATAATTATTAGTGTTGCCACATTAATCTATATTTGAGATGCAATCAAGTTGAAGTGCTCAAAAATTCATTAGCTCCTTCTATCTGAAGGAAGGAGTCAGAAACATTTGGACATTATTAGAATGGTTGGCTTATTAGTAAAAAGTATTCATAGTTCAACTATCAAATATCAGCTAAATTGAAAGGACTGAGAATTGTAATTCTACAATAGGATACTGATTTACTGTTTAACCTTAGACATGTAATTTCACCTTTTCTCTGCACATCTATAAAACGAGGAAGAGAATGCCTGCTGATTAAATAACAATGAAAAGGCTTAAGCATAAGAAAGACAAATGACAAAAATAGCTTTCCACTCTGAGGAGAAAAAAAATTTTGTCAGCAAATCTGTTGGTTTGTTGGTACTTAACAATAAACACTCTAAGTGAGAATTATATCTGGAGTCCAGGTTTTTTCATTAACATCAGTTTCTCCAAATGTATTCCTGACTTCCACAGTTTTGTTCTATACCCCAATAGTTTTGTTTTAAATCATAAACAGCAAAATTTCTGTGAAAGGTAGAAATTAACCTGCTGATGTTTCTCTTTCCACCCCCATGTAGATGCTGTAAAATAAGTGGAAAAATACAATTTCAAAACCTAATCCAGCAGAAAATGTCTCTAACCTGCAAAAAAAAAATCCACTTGTTTATGTAACATGATGATTTCTTTTTCTCAAAAGAAAGGGTCTTTTTATAAAGAAATATAAGCATTTGGGGTTATCACTCATTCTGGTTTCCTCTTGCTACCTTTTTCCTGCCTTTCTGCAGCCTACCAGGAGCCAGGTTAAATTCTACCAATTATAGGAAGGGTTTAGAAAAACAAAACCAAACCAAAAAACTTCTATAAACATGTTTCTCTGCACTATAGCAATTTGTTATTTTACTCCTTCCTCAGTACTTCATGCAAGCTGCTATGTTAGTGACTCTCTTATGATGAATTATGCCTTATCTTCCCAATTATATCACAGATGCTTGAGAGTAACTACTTTGCTTTCTATTGTCTTGCCTGGTCCAGAGGACATATTTGTGGATTTACTGGCTTCCTTGGGGCTTTCTAAACCCAGATGTACGAGTTTTATCTGATACTGCACATCTCTCAGGTCTTAGATTTAGGCCCTGCTCTATTGCTGCATTCTTTCTGTATCTCTGGCAGAAAGTTGGCAGCAATCTGGGCCACGGACACTTGTACCTGTGTTTACGGTGGTTTCTCTAATCCCTAGAACACTTCCCTTGGGTTTATAAAGCAGACTTTCTTATGCATAGCATGTGCTTATAAATCAATCTCAAAAATATCCCCACACAAAAAATATGGCCAGCAGAACATGAGAGAAACCAAACTGGGAATGCAAACTGGGAATGCAAATCTTGTCTCTAAAACTTATAAATATGGATTATGCCTTGTCCTCCCAAATATTGTGAATTATTGCTGACTTTAAATTCATGTGTAGGTTCTAGTTGAAGTGGATTAAGAGTGTCTTAGAAATTGCATTCCAATTTAAGAAAACTCTTAATGGGAGCCAAATTATACCAATATTCTAAGTCACATAATCAAATGAAGTGCTTACTGCAGTGCGTTGACATTTTCTGTCTCTCTGTGCTATTGCATTCTCATAATTATATTTGGCCTGCTGTACTCACTGTGAATTTTGAGGATTCTGATATTAAGATGACACTAGAAAAAAATTATAAACCATAATAATTGTCTTGATTCTGTTTTTCTAAATTATTTAGGGAGAGTAACATTTTATTGCTCTGTCTCTCTCTCTCAATTGCTTCCCTGTTGATTTCCTTCTTTACTTTCTTAGAGACAGAAATGCACACATCACATGCACACAAATACACACACATGCACAAACACAATCATGCTGTAAAGCAGTCGTATTTTAGGGATTTCTACATTGTATATTGATTGGTTAGTAGGCACTGTAGCTGTGGAGTCGTAGATATAAGTCTTTTCAAAACTTGGTGTTGAACTAGGGAAAAGTCACTCTTCAGGCCCATTTTAGGGTGTTTACTGAGCTTAGTTAGCAAAAAGTCTGAAAATAGTGTTCTTGAAATGGGGGGTTTCCAGGGTACCCTTGTATGTGGTGGTTCCTCTGAGGGAAAGCCCTTAAGCTGAAGTTTGGATAACTTGGATTTACTTGGTCAAAGTGTGACGCTGGCCTGTGACCTAGTATATATGTCCTAATTGTTCACAATTATCCAAGCTAACACATAAGTTTGAAATGGAACTTTCTAACTTCTTGCTGGATTTTACATTATATTATAAATTGCTTCTCTCATTCTTCTTTCTTTCCTCATTCCACCCTTTCTTCTTTATTAATTGCTTCATCCATTCAATAAATGATCATTGAACATGTATTATGTGTCACCTACTATCCTAGGTGCTAGTGGGATGAGTAAATAAATAAAAATAGATACTATAGTAAGGGGCTACCCATTAAACAAATAGTCACAAAAAGATATAAATTTTGATGTTGGTTATGGAGGAACAAGTCTTACAGGGAAATACATCATGAAAGGTTTCCCTAAAAATGTTTCATGAGAACTGAGGTGTGTGAATAGATAAGAGAAGTTGGGAGGAAGCATGAGTCAAGCCGAGCTAACATGGCAAAAGATCAGAGGCAGCCATGGGAAGTAGAGTCCGGAATGGTGGAATTAGGAAATACAGGTATGGGATTGGGGGTGCAGGCAGAGGATGGTTTGAGATGGGACCAATTTTAGGTTTGTTTGTTTGTCAGGCTTAGATGTTATAAAGCAATTGGAAACCAGTGAAGGATTTTAAGCAGGAAAGTGGCATGAATTGATTCGTATTTACAAAAAGACCATTCTGGAGAGGAGAGAGAACTAGAGGCAAGAGTGGATGTGTGCAAAGCTATTCTACTGGAGGATCCATCAGAAAAGTCAGAAGACAGTGTAAATGGGGGTAGTAGCCATGAGATGGAGGGAATTTAATAAATTTGTGGTTCCAAAATCTGGAACATTTAATGGAGGGACAGAGTCTGATAAAGGGATTAGAAATGGAGGTAAGTGAGAAAGTCTCAAACATGTTTAGGTTTATGGGTGCATAACTGCCCTGATTTGGGGACCATTCACTGAAACAGTATTCACTACAAGGGAATGGGTTTACAGTTGCTTTGTCTGTGAGTTTGGTGTCAGATATGATAAAAACATAGAGATTTTGACATAGCCTGATGGAGATGTTGAAGAGGGACTTTGTTCAATTCTGGGTCTCAGAAGAGAGGTCTGGGCCGGAGTAATCAGCGTGACAATCAGAGGATATATCAACTGATTTTGTTTGCTTTAGTGGGGTATTTTTCTAAAGCTAAATTGAACATTTCTTATTAAATGTTTTCCTTGTTTATGTTGTAGTATTGTTATTTATTCCCTTACCAAAATTTACAATCCAATATTATTATTGTTAATTATTGTTTTTTAATTGTAGTCATTATATTGAACATTAGATCCAATATTATTTTAATGCTTTATTTGGTTTTTGAATGTCATATGATTATGAAACATATTTAAATTCCAATTTTTTGAGAAACATCCTTAGATTTTGAAAGTCAGTTTCCTTTATACTCTCAAATGAACCTGACTTACTTAAAAGGATAAGGGCTTTGCATTCTAATGGAATCCTAGAAATCAATTTTTAGAAAAAAAGTTGTATGTTGGTCTCCTTATGTGTTGCTCTGTAATTGTGGATTGTGATGCATTGTGTACTTTTCTCATCTCCCTTTCACTAACCAGCAAAGTGACTTAAGCAAGGCACCAACCTTGCAGGGACCTCATTACTCATCTGTTGAAGAGAGGATTGCATTAACACCATCCCCAAGATTCGTTCTGGCCTTAAGAATCTATGAAAACTTCACCTTACTTTTCAGAGAATAGGAATAAGGATGCGGAGAGGTACTAAAAAAGTTTTAGATCTCTGGAAGAACTGAATCTTCTGAAATTATTCAGGATATAGTAAAGGAGAGTTTATACTTAAAAAAGAAATCTCTCTACACATGCTGAAAGACAGTTAAATCATTGCTAAAAATATGAAATGGAGGTGATCAACATTTCCAAAGGCAGTAAGTAGTGCTACATTTTACTGGTAAATCCTATCATTCTTTAAAGAAAATGAAGTAGAGGTTTATATATAAATGGAGAAGAGGGAAATTGAATGTGCAGATGTAAAATACCATCTGTGCTTCTGGATCCATTCCATGTTTCACACCTCACTGAAAGAAATTATTGATTGAAAACTCAGATTTTGCTGGCTACTTGTAAAAGCTTCCTGTGTTGCTTATCATGCATTTTAAAAATAGGTGGCTTTGAATTTGTCAGTTAATTTTAGCACCAGGCCTCCCAACTCAGGAAACATGCTTTTAGTGAACCTACAATTCAATTAATATTCAACTCAATTAATAGTAATGAGCACTTACAATGTGCCAGGCATCAAGTCAGGCACTTTGCATTAGCCTCAAATTTAGAATGTTTGTAACAGCTTTTCTTTTCCTCCAAATGGCAGAGTGGGTCCATCTAATTTCCTGGACTGGAGAACTTTGTCTGTATCTTTGATAAATATTAAACATCTGCAGAACAGCAAGTTTGCAGTCTCATAAAGTTCGAGGAGTTTGTCTTAGGTATCTCCAGTCTACTTCTCTTATCTCTTTCCCATTTTAATAATGGCAGATACCACATTTGTACCCAGGCCCACGTCAACTCTGCTTTCATTTACTTTGAATTTGAATTTACTTCCATGAATTTAAGTAAAATTGACACCTCTATTGGAGTTACTTTTTTCCTAATCCTATTGTCAATTATGGGATGAAATACTTGTTACTGTTAATATAGTTTTAAATGTAGACCACTACTATTTATACTTCTAGGTAAAGGGGGATTTGGGATTTGATGTTTTTAGTTTTTTCAAACTTAGATTTTTGGCCATTATGTTCTATGTTAAACTTACTCAATTAAGAATATATTAAATGGCATTTATCTGCAGAGAAATTCTGAGAAGCAACACAAAACAGCCAAACTATATCCCTTCTTCTCTAAACACAGTCACTGCAAATGTATCTTTGAATCTTTCAGGCACCAACTCTGGGAAAACAAACATATTAATAGAAGCTCAAAGTAGACACCTCAAGTGTCACATGCATCTCTAAGTACTTAAGGAGAGGGGATTGGTTACACAGGTGTTTGCTTAATATGTGAAGAGGGAGATAGAGAGAGCTGCATATTTTTAGAATTACGTCTGCCTTGTTAAAATACTGACCATTTTAGCGATAGTTTGATTTTAAATTTGTGAGATTTGTATATAGTATGAAATATATATAATGTGTACATATGTACATTGCTGTATGTAAATATAATATAATTACAAATATATTTATATTATAATATAAATAATATGTGTATATTCTCTATATATGTGTAATGAAATCCTTTAACTCTTCTGTAAAACCTTAGTAATACCTAAGAAATATATTTTGTGTTCTATATACATAACTTTGTCTTGTGTAAGAGAGAATTTATAAACATTTCTCTTTGGATAATAGAATTATCTTTTTTTTAGAAGAACTTTCACTCTAGATAAATTTTTATGATAAGATTTAAAAGTATTTACTTGAAATTGTTTTGATAATCTGGTAGATCTGGGTATAACTGTATAAAATAAATATCTATATGGACCAAGAAAATCTCTATGATTAATTACATTTAAAAATTTTTTAATGTTTTATTTACTTCTGAGAGAGAGAGAGAGAAACTCCGTGAACAGGGGAGGGTCAGAGAGAGAGGGAGACAAAGAACCCGAAACAAGCTCCAGGCTCTGAGCTAACTGTTAGCACAGAGCCCTTCGTGGGCAGGAACCCATGAACTGCGATATCATGACCTGAGCCGAAGTCAGTCGCTTAACCGACTGAGCCACCCAGGTGCCCCAAATTAATTACATTTTATTTTATTTTATTTTTTTTAATTTTTTTAAATGTTTTATTTATTTCTAGGAGAGAGAGAGACAGCGTGAGCAGGGGAGGGTCAGAGAGAGAGGGAGTCACAGACTGAAACAGGCTCCAGGCTCTGAGCTGGCAGTCAGCACAGAGCCCGACGCGGGGCTCGAACCCACGAACCGCGAGATCATGACCTAAGCGAAAGTCGGACGCTTAACCGACTAAGCCACCCAGGCGCCCCTAATTACGTTTTAGACATTGGGTAACATGTGATTGATTTATAAGAATCTGTGACAAAAGGCTTTGAAAAGAATAAAGTCTACTTTTTGTTAAGTATATTTATGAGCTTCTATGCATTTTGCAAGCTTTCACCTCAGTCTTCATAACTCTATTTTGTTTTTTTTCTGTCTTTGATTATATTATTTTCTTTGCTCTTTTGTTCATGTGGCTTTAAAGATGGCTCATCAGTTACCTTCTTTTGTGACTATATATCTTTATATGACTTCTGTCTCTTTTCCTTCACTTTTATGACAGCAGCTAGTATAGTTTTTCATATTTGCATATTAAGAAGGATATTGACAAATGGGAGTTTTACTAAAGATGATGACCAGGATGGAAAACAATTTAAATATAAAAAATAAGTAGGATTTCTTGGTATTTGTACTGGAGGAAAAAGGTATAAAGGAGATGATTCTTCAAATAGATGAAGAAATATAAGAGAATAAAATATATCTATGTTATCCCAGATTTCAAAATTGAGAGAATGAATGGAAAATCCAATAGAGTCAGTTTTGTTTCCATAGAAAGAGTTTTAAAAACCAATTAGAGCTATTAAAATGTAATTGCTTTTTTATTTCCAGGTTGGTTATGGCAATCCAATTTTTCTTTTGCAACACCTGTAACATGTCAAATAAAATTATACTTCCTAGAGCTGTGGAACTGAAATTTCAGGGAGGAGAACCATTTTAAGGCATGCTGCTGATAGTCATTTCTTTCCCTGAAGGCTTGTACAATTGTTAATACAGTCTGAGCATTGGGTTTGACCCAAGTAGAAGGTATCTTCTGGTAGTAAGAAAAGCCAGCCAAACTTTTAGTGATTGTTCAAGGCTTGGATGACAGATTGGAAACTTTTCCCACTGGATGTTTACTGTGTTCTTGTTGCATAAGAAACAGGAAGATAACCTAAAACCTCCTAAAAGGCAGAGTGAAAACCTCATCAGGCTTTTGGTATTTAGGAAACAAACAAACAAAAGGACTTGGCAGAAGTTTATGTGCCAAACTCAAGCACAGGACTAAACTCTTCTTGAAGATGTTTGCCAATGTTTTTTTAGCTGTTTGGGCTGGAGGATGAGGCTGAAAACGGAAAGAATACAAAAGTTTGTATTCATTATACAAAAGGTGTGCAACCTTTTGTATTCTTTCAGGACTGAGCAGATAAAGATCTACTAGGATTTCAATCAAAATCCAGGGAGTGCCATGCTCAGAAACACAAATAAATAAGGGGCAGACTTCACATATCATCCTAAAACTGCATCAAAACCCCAAGCCAGCTGAGTCCTTGATTGGCTGGAAATTATCAGGCTCTCATCTCCCTAAAATAGAAAGGGGAAACTTTCTCTGAAGAAAGATAACATCATTTGAGATTCTGAGGTTTCTCTACACATAATTTCTGTCATATAATAAAAGAGTAACTAGACATAGCAATAGGCAAAACTCTATGACCAATAATCAAAAGAAAAAAATATATATTTTAAACAGGCAAGTAAAAGACCCAAATATTACAAATAACTGACAGGACTTTACAATACTATGATTAGGGGTGCCTGGGTGGCTCAGTTGGTTAAGCATCTGACTTGACGTCTGCTCAGGTCCTGATATCATGGTTTCTGAGATTGAGACCTGTGTCAGAATCCCTTTCTCCCTCTGTCTCTGCTCCTCCCCTGCTCATACTCTCTCTTTCTCTCAAAATAAATAAATAAAAATAAAATACTTGTGATTAATTAATATGTTCAAGAAAATAGAAAAAAGGTGGATCAAAGAGCAAATGAATAGAAACTTTAATCTGATAATTAAGATTCATAAAATATAAGTAGGTATTCTTGAACTGATACAAACTGTACCTGAAATTGAGAATTTGATGGAGAAGTATAATAGGTTGAACAAAGTAGAATACAAGGTTAGTGGACTGGAGAACATATAAAATAAAGCATAGAAAAAGAAAGAGAAAAATCAGACAATGTGTAAAAGACATTTGGAATTTGCTCAGTCATTTTAACATATGTAAAATTAAAGTCTTCAAGTGAGAGAAAAGAACAAATAGAGGAGATACATTATCTGAAGTCTTAAGCCCAGGAATTTCCTAAAATTTAAGGGACAAGCCACACACAGCTCATTGATCAAAGTATGACCTTGGTTTCTGACCTAACATATGTCCTACTAGCTCACAATTATGTAAGCTAATAGATAAGCCTGAAATGGAACTTTCTAAGGCCTTGGTGAGTTTTAAATTATAAATTACTCCTGCTCGCATTCTTCTTCCTCCTTGTATTACCTTTCTCTCTTCTTTATAAATTCATTTATCCATTCAATAAATGATCATTGAACATATATTAAATGCCAGGTACTGTCCTAGATGCTAGTGGGATGAACAAGTGAGTAGAAGTAGATATTGTTATAAGGGGGCATGACTTTATATATAAAAAATGCTAAAGGTTTTACAAAAAAAAACCCTTAGAAATAATAAATTAAGTAGAGTTGCAAGTATAGAATTAAAAAAAGTATTGAAAAAATTTTTTCTCCCTTCCCCTCCCCCAGGGTCCTCTGTTAAGTTTCTCCTATTCCACTTATGAGTGAAAACATATGATATCTGTCCTTCTCTGCCTGACTTATTGCACTTAGCATAACACCCTTGAGTTCCATCCACATTGCTACAAATGGCCAGATTTTTTATTTCTCATTGCCATGTAGTATTCCATTGTATAGATAAACCACATCTTCTTGATCCTTTTTGAAAATAAATTAATAAAAAGAAAAAGAAATTAAACAGAAAGAGAAATTAAGAAAAAATACCATTACAATATGATAACATGAATTAACAAAGATATATGCAATCCTGTGTTCACTGCAGTATTATTTAGAATATCCAAGATATGGAAACAACCTGTATCCATCGATGTATAAATGAATAAAGAAGATGTGTGTGTGTGTATGTAATGGAATATAGTAAAAAATGGAATTTTTCCATTTGTAACAACATGGATAGACCTTGGAGGTAATATCCTAACAGAAGTGTGTCAAACAGAGGAAGACAAATACCATATGACTTCACTTTCGTGTGGAATCTAAAAACCAAAAGAAAAAAAAAAAAGAACCAATAAAACAAAACTGATAGATACAGAGAACAGATTGGTTGTTGCCAGAAGGGAAGGGTGTTGGGAGATGGCCAAAATGGGTGAAGGGCTCAAGAGGTTGAGCCCTTTAAACTTCCAGTTATAAATATGTGATAGTGTTGTAAGGTATAGTGTGGTGACTACAGTCAATAATAATGTCTTGCATATTTGAAAGTTGCTAAGAGTGTAAACATTAAAAGTCCTCATAACAAGAAAAACTTGTCACTTTGTATGTAGACAGATGGTAAACAGACTTATTGTGGTGATCATTTCATAGTGTATACAAATATGAAATTTATATGTTGTACACATGAAACTAATACAATGTTATACATCAATTACATTTTAGCTAAAAAAAATGCATGCTGTAAGTCCTCCAGTGTAAATACTAACAGAATAGTTAAACCAAGTATAGCATGTTAGTATAAATAAAGGGAATGATAAAACAAATACTTGACTAATACAAAGAAGATAAGCTATGAGAAGAAAGGAACATAGTATATAGGACAATAGTAGGAAATAGAGAAAAACATAAGGGCAAGCCTTAAAACCCTGAAATAGGCAAAGGTTTTTTTAAAATGGGGCACAAAAGCACTAATCTTAAAATTAAAAATATATAGAGAGAGTGAGTGGTTTTTATTAAAACTAAGAATGATTGTTCATAACAATGCACCATTAAGAGAATGAGCAGACATTCACAGGTGGGAGACGATACTCTCAATACATGTATCTGACAAATGACTCCTATCTAGATTGTAAAGAACCCCTACATAAAAAAGAGAAAGATCAACAGCCCAACAGAAAAATGGGTTAAAGTCTTGAACAGACACTTTACTACAGTTGGCCCTTGCACCATGCTCTCTCCTATTCTCCCTGACCCTTCACAGTAAAAAACTGGGTATAACTTTTGATTCTCCCAAAACTTAACTACTAATAGTCCACTGTTGACCAGAAGTCTTACCAATAACATAAAGTCATACAATAATGTGTGAAATATTATACAGTTATGAGAATGAATGATTATCAACCACATATAACAATAAGAATGAATCTCACAATGTTGAATCAAAGAGGTGACACACCACAAAGTAAATACTGAATGTTTCTGTTTATATACAGCTCAAAAACAGGTAGAACTAATTTATGTATGTGAGAGTCAAAATAATGATTACTTTTTGGTGGGTTCTGTATTGCTTGTTGTATCTGTTTCTTAGTGTAGATATTGCTAACATTGGTGTATTTGACATAAATATTCACCATCACTTTATGTGTATTTTTCTATATATCTTATATTTCAAAAACAAGTCAAGTATAATGAACTATCCATTGAGTTAATAAGCTTCCTATTCAAGGAAGAGAAGTTTTCAAGCAGAGAAATTAGACAATTACTGGTGAGGGAAGCTTTGGAAGGGGTTCTGCATTGGGGTAAAAGGAAATGCACCAGATTTTTTTCCAAACAATTTTAAAAACATTTTTAAGGTTTATTTTTGAGAAAGAGAGAGATACAGAGCATGAGTGGGGGAGGTGCAGAGAGGGGGAGAGAGAGAGAGAGAGACTGAAGTAGGCTGCAGACTGAGCTGTCAGCACAGAGCGTAACAGAGGGCTCTAATCCATGAACAGTAATACCATGATCTAAGCTAAAGTTGGACACTTATCTGACTGAGCCACCCAGACGCCCCTCAAAAAATTTTAAATTCTTAAATTCTGCAATGTTTTAAAGGGTATACTTTGAACAGCCATCATCATATTTCTTCTCTTTCCTTTCTAATCAAGTTTGATACCATAGCCTACCTTCTCTGTTCCATTTACCTCCCACTATTTCTTCAGCTCATACCATTTCTCAATTATTGACCTCTCAATTACCAAATCCAATGGATTATTTACTCTTTTTTGACATATGTAGGTAATTTTCTGCTAAAAATTCATTTTCTTTAAAATTGTTTTGCCTTAATTTTCCTAGTATCACTTTCTTATTATTTATTTATTCTTTTATTTTTGCTTATTAATTATTTAAATCCAAGTTAGTTAACATACAGTGTAATTATGATCTCAGGAATAGAATTTAGTGATTCATCACTCACATACAACCACTATCTTCTTGTTTTCCTAACTCTTTTTTTCCCTCTGCTCATCCTTGAAATATTAGGACCATCCGAAGTTTTATTCTTAGTCTACTTCTCAATTTATAAACTTCTTTGTATGATTTCAACCACTCCTAAGGCCTAAGTTACTATTCACCTATTACTGCCTTCCAAATCCATGTCTATAACCTCAGATCTCTGCAAGGTTCCAGACTTGCATATTCAACTGCTTAATAGATCTATCTATTGTCCTCCACTTTACATGTGCAAGGCTGGATTCTTATCTTTTCCTCAAACTGGGTTCTTTTTCATTATTCCCTTTATCTGGAGATAGTATCATGATCTCTATCTGTTTTATGCAGACTGGGAGCTATTGTGGATTTGCTCTTTTCCTCATCTGAAGTCCTATTAATTACCAGATCCAATCAATTATTCCTTTTTAAAATTATGATAAGAACACTTAAGAAATCTATCCTCTTAATGGATTTTTAAGTGCATAATATAGTATTGTTAATTATAGGCATAATGTTGTATAGCAGTAGATCTTTAGATTTTAATCATCCTGCATAACTGAAAGTTTATGCCCATCGAATAGCAGCTCCCTATTTCATTTCCCCCAAGTTTTTCTTCTTAATACTACATATTCTCCCTCTCTTCTCTAACCTATTTTCACTGCTTCAGTTTATTTCACTTTGTCCCTGATATTTTCTCTAAATAGTCTCCCAACAAGATCTATTTTGTGATTTCATGCTCAGTAAATTCATCCTGCACAATGACACCAACATTGTTTTCTCTTAGTAAGATGTGCTTTTTTCACTTCGTGAACACTTAATCATTTGAGATTTGGTTCAAATGCTGTTTTATTTTTGAAGCCAATTGACCTTTACCTAACCTCTCAGGTAGAATTGATAACTCTTTCCTTTGTGTATGCACTGTACATACTATCAACCAAATCATATTTCATTGTACTTACTAGTGATACTGGAGATATATCTTATTTATTCTCTTATATCCAGCACATAGTGTGCTAGATTTGAATGAACAGAACAGTGAATGGATGCCTGCATGAATGAGTGAATAGGAGAATTGAATTTAATATGAATCTGTGTTTTCTAATTTCCCATTTTGAATCACTTGAGTGCCTCTTAACATACTTAGCCCTGGCCCTCACCCTGAACATTTCTAGGAAAAGGGCTAGGAGATTTCTTTATCAAGTAAGTTTGGGAAACACTGACCTAAATTATTATCTCAGTTTTTTACTAGATATAAAATTAAAGTTTGTACATGTTTCCAACCTGAGACCTGTCAAAATTCGCTAACTAATCACTGGCCCTAAAGTGAATTATGGAAATGTTTTAGAAAACAAACAATTATCTTTGAAGCATTAGATGAAGAATAAAATGATTATGAACAGATGATTGGGGAGGGTTAGTAACTTTTTCATGTATGCTCTATTGATCAATGAATATTAAATGAGCAGTACTAAATCAAAATGATTGATATATTTTGTCATGAAATCATTCTAATATCACACAACACAAACATATAAGTACACATACATACTTAAAAATTTTTTACTTTTGTGTTATACTGCTCTGCATAGCTTGTGAAACTGATTGTCATGCCTGTATCCTAAGTGGTTTTTATTCACAGTTCACGAATATATAATCCTTTTCTGGGAAAAACAGGCACTTAGATCACACAAATACACACAAAACATCTGCATTTGGAGGTGGTTGCTATCCAGTGGCACATAATCACCTATATAAACAATATTTTCACTCAGGCAAATTAAGGGACAAGATTCGTTTTCAAGAAAGATTTGTTGTTTAGCCTAGGAAAGTGAAAGCGGTGGTGCTGCTTCAAAACTATTACCTGCGGGGGGTTATGAGTAACACGTGTGGGAAGAAGAAGCTAAATTTGAAGTGAGAGAGATTTGGTTTTCATGACAAGAAGCAATTTCTTTATAGATAATGACAGGAACTGCTATTGTGGTTCTTGTATAGGTTTTAGAGAGTGTTCACTTAGTAATTAAATTTTTTTAAAATGTTTTCATTTATTTCTAAGAGAGAAAGAGACAGCGTGAGCAGGGGAGTGTCAGAGAGAAAGAGAGACAGAATCCGAAGCAGTCTCCAGGCTCTGAGCTAGCTGTCAGCACAGAACCCGACGACGGGGCTTGAACCCACAAACTGTGAGATCATGACCTGAGCCAAAGTAGGGAACTTAACCAACTGAGCCACCCAGGCACCCCAGTATTTTTAAAATATATACTTCACCCATACCACTGAGATATTTGAATACAGATCAATCTAAGCTCCATGGAATAAATCAGAAGACCTCTAACCAAAAAATCTTATGAATTCTGTTACAGTCTTTAAGAAAACAGCCCTCGTTCTGTGGATCTGAATGCATGAGGCTAAATTATATAATTAGAACACCACAGATTATACTGCCTTGTGCTCTTGCTTTGTATTCTTTACCTGTTGTTGGTAAACCAGAAGTCTGGCCTAGTATATTGATGCTTACTGGCTCAGTGGCATTAATTTTTCCTCATATTATTTTGCCTTTAGGCAGCAGTTTACTCTCCTTATGTAGTGTTGCCACTTATTAATTACAGCATTCTGGTTTGGGTAAATATTTTTTTAATCCCAATTTTATAGGTGAAGAAATGATGTGTTATATAATGTCACTTATTTACATTATACAACAAATCAGTGGAAGCTTTGAAACTCATGACTTCACAAACTCAAATTATGCTGGAAACTGTAGACTGCACTATTTTTTCTACAAAGATATTCCATAATGTACCAATAAATGTAGAAGCTTAACTTTAACAATATGAGAAAAATCTTTGGTGTAGCATTGTAGCCATCATTTGAACTATGATGTAGCTTAGCTGAGTTTCTTGTTTTGTGAGTTTAGACTTTTGCTTGTGAAATTCTTGGTTCCTAAAACACAACACTTCTGTCCACCCCCATTCCACCCCCACATTTATCTAACTCTTAGCTTCGCCACTGGCTCAGTCCCATCTTAAAAAAGCCTATCTCAGTTTCTCTATTCAGAGCAGTCTTAACCATCCCCAAATGCCTATAATTACTTTACCATTACCTTTCATTTTAAAATTAAATGAAAGGCAGATTTCCTATATTATGATATCATTCCTGATTTACATTTCTCCCTACTAGATGGTAAGCTAGAGGAGATTTATCTAAGTGCTACACATAACATATAGTGTTATAACTCACACAAAAACTCTTCCAAATGAGAAAAAAAGTAGGAGACAGAAAGGAAAAAAGAGACGATATTTGCTTAATAAATATTCATGATGAGAAAACCATGTTCATAGTTTTTATTATTTAGTGATTTGAGATTTCAAGGTACCTGCAGATGTTTTAAATCTAGACTTGATATTTTGTCTTTTTTGATGGCCAATTTATATGTTTTTTTCCCTTTTTCTTATTTTTTTCCTACATTTTTTTTCTTATGTTTTTTCCCTAATTTCTTATTACTAATAGTAATTTTTCAAAACATAACACTTGCAATTGACATCAATATTCTTGATTTTTATGTGTGTGTGCATGAATGACAGAGAGTCTGTTCTAAGACAGTAGTTTCCACCCACTCCCCTACCACACCCCAGTTTACAAGTATACTTCATTAGCATAATCTAATCTAGAGCTCTGCTGATTAGGAATTCTGGGAGAGTAGCTTCCAGATAATACACAGAAAAGTGTAGAAAGGGGCAGAGGTAATTCTGAATTGATAAGAGACAATTCAGAATGTTGGTATTCTGTTGAGATGACCTAAATATTTTCCTCCTTTTATTATATTTGATGTTCTTAATTTGCCTGTCTTAATGTTCTACACTTACACACACACACAGACACACGGACACACAGACATACACAGACACACACACACTTTGCAAACAAATAATGGCTAGAAAAATACCAAAGCAATAGGTTGTATTGATTTTTTTTAAAGCTAAACATTTTATACTTATGAGATAATGCTGAAACATGAGTTATTCTATCACTAATATTTAACATCACTAAATTGGAGCCTATGCAAATTATTTTTTGAAGAGCAGCATGCCTACTGTGTGTAGAAAGCAAGTTATTTTCAGTAATTTATTTTTCTTAACCGGAGTTGATGTGCTGTAAATTATGGTAGAGAACTACTTCAACAACATTAAACAAGTTACCTTCTTTGGACTAACTTTCTTTTCTATGAAATGGGAAAATCGATAATATCCATCTTTCTCAAACTTCATTATGCTCAAATGAGATAATGCATATAAAAGTGGTTGCTATGAGTGGGTTCTCAACCTGTTATTCCTTTTCCTATCCATAATGTCTTAAATATTCTTTTTAAAGCTTGGACTCTGGTTTTGGAGAAGTAGCTAGAAAATGTGTGGGTTGATATTTCCTAAGAATTTTTTTTGTACAATAAATAAATTTTCCTATATTTTCCCCTAAGATGCTGTACCAGTTCTTTAAAATCCTACATAATTCTAGAACATCATTGCCTAATGAATGATCCTTATCCATGATTTAAAATATTCTCTCTCTTACATACTTATCTGCTAAAAAAAGAATTTGTTTAGTTATGAAAATTAAGGTTTAAGTAAGAATTCATCAAAAGTCTTAGAGACACATTGGAATATGCACACATCTACTTAGATAAATAATCACTTCTTTTGCATCAACTCTTTTATGTTGACCATTTGGAAGACAAGTAAGAGGAAACAATTCTACTGAAACTTCCTGGTCTCTTTTGCAATTTTAAACATTACAATTTTAAACACTGATGTGAAGTCCTTATATTCATCTTTTTGATATGCAAGTTAAGGGGCTAAACTAGTGCAAGTCCCATTTCTAGGGGCAGTCTAAAAAAGAAATGAGTACTAATTGTTGAATGGTTTGGGGAGAAGTAGGAGAGAGGAAAAATATAAACCTAGGATAAGGGGTGTCAACAGTAAAGGAACTTGGATAACATATAAAAATTAATTTTCTGATGAATAAAACTTTTCTGTTTTTTAACTAAGAGGTATCATATATATACAATATCCATGTGGCAGTGTGTAGCTTATGTGATTGCTCTTTTCAGGGAGGCAAAGGCATGTAGAGAGGCTAAACTAAAATGCTTCTATTCTAGTTCATCTACTTTTGAGTCTCAGTAGAAATTAATATGCCACAGAAGGGCACCTGGATGCTCAGCTGGTTGGGCGTCTGACTTGATTTCTGCTCAGGTCGTGATCTCATGGTTCATGAGTTTGAGCCCAGTGTCCGGCTCTGCACTGACTGCACGAAGCCTTCTTGGGATTCTCTCTTTCCCTTTCTCTCTCTGCCCCTCCCCTGCTCTCTCTCTCTTACTCTCTCTCTCAAAATAAATAAAAATATTTCAAAAAGTCTCTAAAACTATGCCACAGAGACGATGAGGTGATAATTCTCTCAAAGCTCTATCTCATTTTTTATTCTCCTGTATCTCCTCAAACTATCTACTTCTTAGCCTTATTTTTTTCATTGATCTAATAGAATTAATGTGTTTTTGTTTTAGGTAAATTCAAATAAAATTTCATTGATTCATTATATAAGGTTCAGATAAACCTTTGAGGTTATTTTGACAGGTCACTTGAGGGTGCTTTTTTTTTGTAAATTTATGTGGTTTTAGTTTGTTGTACTAGTCAAGATAGGCTAGGCTATGTTGAACTACCAAAACCAATTAAAATTAAGTTCAATGGCTTGATAAAAGTTTATTTCTTATTCATGTTATATTGATCCCTATTTGGACTGGGGGACCTAATAATGAAGAAGTTTCTTTTCCACAGTTGCTCAGGAACTCAGGCTGATAAAAAGGCTCTATAATTTTCTAGCTACCCCATCTGGAGTGATGGCTGGCCACCCCATTAGCCATGGCAGAGGAAGAGAAACAGGACAAGTTCACATGGGCTTTAACCTAGAAGTGACAAAAATCCCTCCATTGGCACCCATTGGGTAAAATTTGTCTTTAATTTAAGAACTTAAGAACTTAAGAACACTGGCTGGGAAATGTAGAAGACCAAATGAATATTTGGCGAGCATGACTGTTTCTGCCACATTTGGAAACTCTCCCTTTTACTTGTGTGTACTTCACCATAAATTAAAATGTCATGAAAGTGCTTTGATACTAGAAAATATTTGCATATATAATAGTATGTTTGTCTGTTTAGTTACTTGGCAAGTGGTTATATGCAATTACAGAACCATAAATCCTTTTTATTAAATTTTCCCATGATTCAATTACACATTATCTTAAATCTAAATTTATTCATTCTATTAAGCTTTTCTTAAAATTTCCCAGTCTCAAATATTCTATTATTTATATCAGATATACTGCAACTAATCAACATTTCTCCATTCTTTATTTACTCTCCATGTTTCCAATTCTTTATGTACTCCCCATTTTCTTAAACCTGAGTGGTCTTAAAGCATTATTCTGCTCTCGCTTTACTGAAATAGCAGTCACTACCATTTCTAAACTCTTCACACTGTTTAACATGGTGTAAGTTCATTTAGATCATTCACAATCAAGATTCCATAATCTTCTTATAAAATGGTGATCTACCTCATTTATAAAAATTACAATGTAAGCAACTTGAGGGCAGAATGTATTTCTTGCATTTAAAAAAGTGTTATGTTTCCTTGTCACTAGAATTCTTAAGTTAGATTGAATGGAGACCAAGATAATCATGCCTAAAGGATTGGATTCTTGAGACTAAGTGGACTCATGCGTATGCTGATGATGTTTATTAGTCCTTTGTGAGAAATGCCCTCCTCTCAGCTGGCAGCATTAGCAGAATTTAAAGACAGAAGGAAAATGAACAAACATTTCAATCATGATAAAAGAACTCCATGCTTTTGCATGATGATTTATGATTTACAAAGTCTTTGATGTAGCCCCAGGAAATAAGCAAGCTTGCTAGTACTATCTGCATTTCATAGACATAGGAAGTGATCACATGTCTAAAAATCAGTACAGATTAGCTTAGAACTTGAGTTTGTAGACACTCTGTGAAGCAAACATTGTCTCTTTACTCATGATTCCTCAGACACACAACATGTGACCTTTTTTTTAATAATTTTTTAAAAAATATTTTTATTTATTTCTAGGAGAGAGAGAGACAGAGACAGAGACAGCATGAGCAGGGGACAGTCAGAGAGAGAGGGAGACACAGACTCTGAAATAGGCTCCAGGCTCTGAGCTGGCAGTCAGCACAGAGCCCGAAGCGGGGCTGGAACCCACGAACCGCGAGATCATGACCCAAGCAAAAGTCGGACGCTTAACTGACTAAGCAACCCAGGCGGCCCAACATGTGATCTTTTATAAAAAGGAAATAGGAAGATTAGAAAGACAGTCTTGCACTACTCGCAAAAATGCTCTGTCATCCTTCATGTTTGTATGTCAGCATATTTTCTAAACTTAGAGAAGGTATTCCTTGAGCTCCAGGACCCTGGAAAAAGGAGACTTGCAAGGTGCTGGAGGATGGGAGTGGCACCTTGTGAGGAGGAATTTACCTCAGATAATACATGAACCACTCAGTTCTGAGTATAGAGATGCGGCCAAATGTATTGATTTTAAAATGCTGTAGTTTACTTCAAATTTTATTTACTGCTTATTTATAACTGTTGTTTATAAAGAGTGATTTGAGCAGAAATTGCACCTGCGGTAGGGTTTTGTAAAAGAAAGAAAAAAGAATTATAAACTTTTCTGATGAAACCATTGCAATGCATAAAGAAAAAACATATATGACAAAAACCTCAAACTTTTCTAGTGATCATGGTAAAAGGGATAAATATTAACTATGATATCTTTGTAATCTCAGAAAACTTTTTAAGTTGTTGCAGTGCAGTAAGGCATTTCATGAGATGCTATGACTAGAAGTCTGATTACAAAATAATTTTCTAAGATTATAGTAATCTGTAATTAGCAGGATAAAATATGTTATTGAACTGAATATAATATCCAATTCTGGCTCACGAGGAAAGGTTAATTGGGAGGACATGACAGGACTTAGATACATGGTAAGTTCTGGGTTTGCATATGATATGTGGAGTGGTGGGTGGTCATTTGTCAATCCTGCTCACTACCTGTGATTCTGCAGTTAGAAAGTGATCTTTTTGATGTAAGCATTGCCCTTCCTTAAATCCTCTTTGTAAGAGCTGATTAGGAGAGGAGGGTATGAACTCAAACATCTTGAGATAGTGGAAAAGGACTAATATTCGGGAAAACAAGATACCCAAAGAATGCGAAGAAAGCTAAGAGGAAGCTCAGTGAGGAGATGAGAATAGTGATGAGAACAGGCCTCCGGACTCAGTTCAGTGACCTCATAACTTTATAGATAGCATGCCTTAAAGTAAGCCAAATTTGTGTTGCTGGATTAAGATTCTTTGCAATTCAAAGACAATGTTTAGATCAGCTAATTTTTCTAACCACTTATCAGACTAGAGGAGAAGCCAATCCAACAGGAAGCAGAGTTGATAATGTAGTGCTTAGTGACTGTGACTAATTAGAGGACTTAATTAAGCTGTGAAGAAAGAATAAAGATAATCACTCTTAGTCAGTTTCTACTCTTTTGCATCTGGGAGCACGAACACATCGATTATCTTCCAGGCCATCACGTGATCCTTCCTTTCTCAGTTGATCTTAATGTAGCCTCATAGGCACCTTCCTGAGATGATTCAGATTGTACAAGTAAATGACATCCTTTGCTTTTTGTTTCATCCTACTGTAGCAATTTTATATTTGATACTTTAAGCATGATCTGTTTCCAGTACAGCCCAGTAATTACGGTTGTCATTATTATTGTCATTGTTAATGCTAATTTTCATTTTAATAATAATAGAAACACCAATAGTGTCACCAATCAGGCTAATCATATTCTTTTTATCTCCTGAAATGTAGTAAGCATTTATAACTGGTAAAAAAAAAAAATGGATGTTGTGTATTATGTATGCTGGAAACTTGATACACACCCTCATATTCAATCTTACAACAACCCAGTGGGATGGGTTTTATTAAATCTGCTGTCAAGATGGAAGACCTGATGCAGGAGGAATTGAAATAAGTGTAGGGTGTCACACAGCTACTAGTGGGTGCAGCTGGGATGTGGACCTAGTTCTGTTTGACCTTACTATGTTAAATATACATTGTTTGTAATTATTTGTTATTTAGGTAAGATTTAGCTAACTACTAGATTAGACTGGAGTCAGTGTGTGTGTGTGTGTGTGTGTGTGTGGTTTAAGTGCAAATAGTGTTATTTGAATAGCTTCATAAATACACAGCCAAGGATAACCTTGTAACATTGTAATGAGAACTAATTGCAGATACAACAGGAAAACATAGTTTACATATTCAGTCTCTGTAGGGATTCAAGGTAGAATCAACGAGTGAGAATGGGGAACAGTTTATTGCCAAGTGTCCTCTTGACTGGAGGAATCATTTTAGGTCCAACTATTAGGATGTCTTTAAAAAATTTTTTTTCTTTTTTAAAAAATTTTTAATGTTTTATTTATTTCTGAGAGAGAGACAGACAGACAGACAGACAATGTGAGCAGGGGAGGGTCAGAGAGAGAGGGAGACACAGAATCTGAAGCAGGCTCCAGGCTCTGACCTAGCTGTCAGCACAGAGCTCGACGCGGGGCTCGAACCCACAAATCGTGAGATCATGACCTGAGCCGAAGTAGGACGCTTAAGGGACTGAGCCTCCCAGGCGACCCTTTAAATTTTTTTTCTTAACATTTATTTATTTTTGAGAGACAGAGAGAGACTGAGCATCAGTGGGGGAGGGGCAGAGAGAGGAGGAGATACAGAATCCAAACAGGGTTCCAAGCTTCAGCTGTCAGCACCGACCCCATAGGGCTCGAACTCACAAACCATGAGATCATGACCTGAGCCAAAGTCGGACGCTTAACTGACTGAGCCACCCAGCCCCTCTATTAGGATGTCTTTTAGCATCAAGTGAATGAACATAACTGTGTTGGTTTCAAGTACATTATATACTCTGGCTTGGAGGCAGGCAGTTTGTCAAGGACTTTAGATGTTTTGAACTCTAAGACTTTATGAATAAAGTATACACAGAGCTCTATTATCCAATCAAGTGGAAAATGTATTGGATAAACCAATTGTATTTTGTTTATTTACTTATTCATTGATTTGCTTGGTTAGATATAGTTTTTTTTTTTTTAATGTTTTATTTATTTCTAGGAGAGAGACAGGGAGAAAGCGTGAACAGGGGAGGGTCAGAGAGAGAGGGAGTCACAGACTGAAACAGGCTCCAGGCTCTGAGCTGGCAGTCAGCACAGAGCCTGACGCGGGGCTCGAACCCACGAACCGCGAGATCATGACCTAAGTGAAAGTCGGACGCTCAACGACTAAGCCACCCAGGCGCCCCTGGTTAGATATAGTTCTTAAAAATCATACAGACTTGGGGCGCCTGGGTTGCTCAGTCAGTTAAGCATCTGACTTCTGCTCAGGTCATGATCTCTCAGTTTGTGGGTTCAAGCCCGTGGTCCAGCTCTGTGCTGACAGCTAGCTCAGAGCCTGGAGACTGTCTTTGGATTCTGTATCTACCTCTCTTTCTGATCCTCTCCTGCTCACACTGTCTCTCTTTCAAAAATAAATAAAACACAAAAAATTAAAAAAAAATCATACAGACTGAAAGTTATTATATATTATTTTTGCTATTTTGTAGGTAGAGGATTGTTTAATTTGGAATTACCTTATTGTTGTCTTTAGTATTGTGAATGTTCTAGAAAGTTTGTGAATATTCTTTGATTGTCGTTCAAACCTGTAATTACAGAAATGCTTAGAGATACAGATCAGGAGTTCCTGGTTCATGAGGTCTGAAGCTTATATAATTTGGAGGACCAAATTATTTTTCCTTGTTAAGAAAAATAATACACAATTTTGAAGACAAAATTAGTTACAAAAGTGGATAGGAGTATTACTAGAACCCGTTCTTACAGCAGGAAGGCTAGCAATGACTAAGTACACACTGACATAACTGCAAACTACACAAATACAGCCCCCTCCTCAAAAAGAAAATCCCCAACATATTCCTCTTAAGCAGATTCCATTAGATCTGCAAACATTCCAGCACCACCCAGAAGAACTACCAGAACTACTCCCAAAACGCCTGGTTGATGTAATGTGGAAGCAGTAGTACAAGTCTATCCATAGACTGTGAAGCTAGTTCGGAAGAATGATCTGGTATAAACAGAGGCATACACTTTTAGTAATGTTATAAAATATAATTTTATGTTAATGGTTCAGGTTGGAAAGGATTAACTTTGTGATATTTTTAAAGAAAAGTAAATGCCTATTGCTAAGTATATTGAACTAATATTTTTGAGGACATATGTAAAGTTACATAGTTACTGTCATAATTTTATTGATTACCAGATTAAGATGATGAATAAGATGAGCTGACTGGAAAGTAACGGAAGTAAGTTATAAAGTTAATAGACATTTTGATTTTGTTAAGCAACAACAATTATATGGGTTTATGGAGGTAGGCAGCTGTTAATAGTATGTTATCTTGAAATACTGTTTTCATATTTTATAACAACATTTCTCATTATCAGAAAATATACTGTGAAAAAATCCATAGTAACAATTTTTCTTTCCAAACTGTGGTGTCTTTTTAAGACAACTTTTTTACTTTATCTGCTATTTCAACAAGACACCCATATTTTCTCAGAGAAAACTAGTAAATTTATAGGTGGACAATTCTCCAGGCTAGTGTATCCCTCCTAATTTGAATGTCATTTGTCCTTCAGTGTTTTAAATTTGGCTTAAATTAATAATATTTTCACAATCTGGAGATTTTAGAATAACTGTTTTAGTATCCTAGACATACAAATTGGTATAGGACATTTTTTCTTAAATTAGAATTTGTGTACTAACCATATTTTATGACCATCACGAAGGCTCAAGTTATCAGATGTTATGTGATATTAGCTCCATGCATGAGAGACATTATTTATTTTAGGCTTTAGGTAGGCTAACTTTTAATTTTTTTCAGAGAACATAAAAACATGATATTGTTCTTTCCAGTACTTTACAAACATTCTTCCATTCTTACCTCAGCAATATAATACATATGTATAATGGCAATAGAACAGAAGAGTTGAGATGAGAGAATACTTATGAGAAAAAACTTATTAGTGTAAATAAAATATGAAAATATTCTTCCTTGACCATAATCTTCTATCAATAACTAAATCAATATTTCATGATAGATTATAGAACAACCATTTACAATGGCAATTTATCATTAAGAATATGGAAGTTACTTGGAAAACTTAAGATATTCCTGATATCTTTATGGTTTTTTAAGAAGCTTTGTGATACTCTTTCTTTCTCTGCCTGGTGTTAGCTCTGAGGTCTGAAATTCCCAGGCCTCACTCCCACAAAAGATACCAGCAAACTCTTATAAAGAATAAAGCCCATGATAGGTGATATCCCACCTATCTTTTCTGGAGCACTGTCTGCTTTGAAAATATTATATTCATTAAATTTTGTGTTATCTTAAATGTATTGCTTAGAACTTTTTCTTTAACATTAAATCTTGCTCACAGCATTCACAGTCTTCTTTCCATCTCTGCAGTTTTCTTCTTTACTATTGGTCCTTTTAGTCAAAACAATACATATCCCTTTGTTTTCTTAATGATCTCTTGGTGGTGGAACTGTTAAAGGTTCTGTTATGTATCTCTGTACATCCTTGCTTTCTGTGTCTAGTAATCCTACCACTCTCTTTTTACTCTCTCCCTAAAAACATAACGCTTTATTAGATTTATTCCAACAAAATGACTCACTGAGAAATTATGGACAGCTTTAATACCTGTACTGATGATGACACCTGCAGAAGGGAAAAGAACAAACTTATGTTCCATGTTGGGTGCCAGATTTTATGGAGAAAGTTAGACTCAAAGAACTTCTCTCAATATATAAGTAGGAAGTGGTGAAGTTGAGATTTAGACCCAGGAATGGCTCCAGAACACAACTTATCCCTCTATTTTCATTCCTTTTATTTGACGAAATAAAAACTATAGTATCCTGGTTCAGTAATCTCTTTATAACAAAATCAACTATGTTTTATTAAAATTTTTAAAAATTTTGTTGTGGTAATATTTTTAGAGATGAGTTATCTCATAAATGAAAAGGGTTTGCATATGTACTAGATTTAGAATTATAGTGAAGGTCATTTGCAAAAGTCACTATATTCACTGAAATTTCCCAACAGGGGTGTTTCCCTAAGGGGAAAGACTGGGCTCCCTACCTCATAATTACTCAAAAGTATTGCTGATAAACAGTTCAGGATGCTGGATTGGCACCATTCAGGGAGAAAAGATTGGGGCGCCTGGGTGGCTTAGTCGGTTAAGCGTCCGACTTTCGCTTAGGTCATGATCTCGCGGTTCGTGGGTTCGAGCCGCGTCGGGCTCTGTGCTGACTGCCAGCTCGGAGCCTGGAGCCTGTTTCAGTCTGTGACTCCCTCTCTCTCTGACCCTCCCCTGCTCACGCTGTCTCTCTCTATCCTAGAAATAAAAAAATAAAAATATTTAAAAAAAAAAAAAAAAAGGGAGAAAAGATTGCTCCCCAGAGCCATCTGGAGGACTGAAAAATACTTCTACTGAAAGGAAAGAAGGGTGAACAGTGTCAGATATAATTCATAATGCCTCTCCTACTTATCACATCTTTTTCTCTATTTCCTACCATTTGAGAATACTGCATCCTATCTAACATAGAAGGAAGAGTAACAAGAAAGGGGTTAATCATATGAGCATTACCCTTTCCTGTCGAGGAATCTATAAGGCATTAGTAGCCAATCATTCACTTTTAAAAAGTTGTAATTCTTGAACTTCTATTAGTATAATTTTGGGGAAATCCATGCTATAATGAGTCATTAGGCCAGAGATTAAAGAAGCAGCTCAGATTTCATGGATCACTGGCATGATCTTGCAATCCTATCAGTCATTTAGCTTTATATAATAAAAGAGTTTATTGTTGAAGACCCTAGGTCACATCTATATTTTTGTTAAATTTCAATATTTTAATTCTATATATTCCTTGCTTGTGTCCTGGAATAAATTTTTATACCTCAGCTCTGGTGACAAATGTGTATCGTTGGAGTACATCCTCTTTATTATCAAAGTTATTGTTGCAACCAAGAGGTACTGAATGACCTTGAAGTACTTTCTGAATCATCCACCACCTTGTTATGAGAGTATATGGAATTACAAAGGGGCCATGGGTATCATCTTGCTTATTTTTGAAGTTGTAAATATTAAGTGTCTAGAATCTGCAAAAAGGGACAAATTTAAGTAAATTGGCCAGTTGATTATTTTAAAGATATATGGATCATGTGAGGAAGGGAGTTATTATTTCTTTCTTTTTTTTTTTTTTTACAAATAGTTTATTGTCAAATTAGTTTCCACATAACACCCAGTGCTCATCCCCACAAGTGTCCTCCTCCATGCCCATCCCTCCCTCCCCCCACATCCATCAGTCCTCAGTTTTTGTCAGCATTCAAGAGTCTCTCATGGTTTGCCTCTCTCCCTTTCCCCCACCATTTCCACCCTTCTTCTCCCCCTTGGTCCTCTGTTAAGTTCCTCCTAATCCTCCTATACGTGCACACATATGATATTTGTCCTTCTCTGCCTGACTTATTTCGCTCAGCATGACACCCTCAAGGTCCATCCATGCTGCTACACAGGGAGTTATTATTTCTAAGAAGTATTGTGACATGATATCATTTAGGGAGGTTAGTTAAACTCTCACTGACCTTTTGGGAGATGGTCATGATAACATAACCCTTTCTAGCATAAGTCATATATACACTCATGTCTTTTAAATCTATGACACTCTAATTTTGTTTTGGTTTTAAAAAATTAATCTTGGGATGCCTGGGTAGTTCAGTGAATTAAGCATCTGTCTTTGGCTCAGGTCATGATCTCACGTTTCACGGGTTCAATCCTCACGTCAGGTTCTGTGCTGACAGCTCAGAGCCTGGAGCCTGTTTCAGATTCTGTGTCTCCCTCTTTCTCTGACCATCCCCTGCTCACTCTCTCTCTCTCTTTCTCAGAAATAAGTAACACATTAAAAATTTAAAAAAATAAAAGATTAATCTCAATAGAAAGCAGTCAATTCCCCTTGCAGTTTTTCAACAGCGTTCTCTTCATCCCTCCGACTGCCAACACCCATCGTTTTTATATTTGTCTTTACTCTGAGAGGACTATTACCTAATTCTTCAAAGGTACTGCCTGGTAACATTTCCAGGGAATTTGCAATTTAGAAAGGCACCCTCAAAGAGCAAGAAGTGCTTAAGATGAAAATTAATGAATTTATGCTACTTGTATTATAGATAATGAAAAAATATTTTCTATTTCAAGCTTCTTCAAATGATATGCATATAGATACTGACTGATGGGTAGCCTGGTAAATATAATCTAAAATTCTTAGCATTTGGCTATCAATGCATTATAATAATGTTCTCCAAGCTTGACAGATAATAAGAATTACTGGAGACACTTTCAGAAATTCAGCTTTTTCATCTCTCCTCAGATCAATGGAATAAGATAGTTTTTCAGAGAATATGGTATATATTTGTATTTGTAGAATTTTAGGACTGTCATATTGGGAAAACACTACATTATTTAAGAAGTCTTTTTTCTCCTACTTATACTAAAGTTAATTGTGTGAAAATTGGATAAATGTTAATATTCTACGTGATGGCTGATTCCCAGAAAACATATTATGATAAAGTAGTTGTATTTCTATTGTTATAAAGCATTATTACAAAGCTCCTGTTTTAGAGGATAGTACATCTCTAACATTTTGTATGTGCCCTAGAATAAATTTCTACACCTGTTTTTTATGTTAATTTTCTTCACACCTTAAATACATAGTGAATTTTAGCGTATATAGCTGAAGTACTGTGAAGAGCCTATTGAGATGAACGGTGGCCACTCTAGGAATGCCAAAGGAGTACTATTTTTATTTCAATTGTATCATATTTACAATTTAAAAAACTTACATTTAGGACTAATATCAACAAAAAAGAGCAAGAACAAAATGTGACTAAAAATTTGCAGACTGTTTTTGTTGTTTGTTTGCTTTTAGTTTTTTGTGTTTTTTTGGTAACAACAAAACTCTGGCTGACAAGCTGCACTGTCTTGTGAAAACTTGAAACGTATCAGTTGAATTTAAGTTTGAACCTTGGAGACTTTTGATCCATAACGTATGACAGTGTACTTTGTTTAAAAATCAAATATGCTAATGTCTAGGAAACTCTGCATATTATTTAAAGTAGCAGATTAGGAAAAGATACTTTTTGTTTTGTGTTACATTAAAATTGTTAGGAAAGACTGGCTTTTAATTACAGGTGATAGCCAAATGAGAAAGAAAAACAGTGTATGCAGAGTCACAAAATGAAGATTCTATCTAGTTCATACAGCAATTTACTATTTGTGTAATTTAGTTGTGAGCATCATCTCTGTCTCCCTTCACCTCAGCCTCGTAGTGGAAAGGCACTAGCATAATTTAGGACCCTTAATGGAGTACTTTGGAACAATGCTGCAAGCTGGAGAAAAGAGATCTGTTAGTGGAAGAAGTGAAGGAATTTATGATAATGCTTTCTTTTTTGGTTCTCATGTGCCCTCTGCTGTGGTGTTTTGGGCTGTAAGACTTTGGGAAGTACAGTTTGGATTAGAATGATTTTTACTTGGTAGGTCTCATTTGTTTTAGTGGGACCAAGAGATGCCAGGCTAATGATGTCCAAGGGAACGGAGAGCAATGTGCTGGCTGCTTAGGGCTTTTAGGGAGAAAGTGATCAGGAAGTTTGAAGGGTTCTTCTGTTATCCCACCTTGATAATCTGTACAGGGTAGCATGAGGCAGTGGTTTGGTGTCTCAGAAATTAAAAAAAAAAAAAAAAAAAAAAGACTATTTGGCTGGTATATTCCTTTGCATATCTTCTGAGAATTCAAACACAGTGTTAGGTACATAGATTACAAGGCCTGCCAAGGAGAAAGACTAATGTTTGTCACTATGTAAGTTTGTTTCTTTATCTAAAATTAGACTCTCAATGTCCCCTTCAAATAAAATTACATTTAAAAACTGTGTGGATAGACCACAATTCATATAATTTATATGTGGATAATTAATAGTTCACTCTTCTTGTGTTTAGATATGTGAAGAAGCTGGATGGCATTCCTTTTTCATGTATGAACTGTTAAAAATGTCTAAGAGAAAATAAATAAATGGAAATGTCTTTTGGAGGCCACTGACTTCCCTTTGTCTTAGACTGCTATGGATAAGACACAGTAAAATTATGAAGGCACTTCAGGGTAAATGTGGGAGACTAGATACTAAGTTTTTAAGACTTTGAGGTTGAGAGAGAATTTAGAGATAATCTTGTCAAATTTATGCATTTTAGAGACAGACTGAGAACCAGAAGAATAATAAGTCACCCAGGTAATGAGATCTCATTCCTGTGCGGGCAGAACCTCCACTATGATTTTGGCTTTGTGACATTGCTTGTATCACTATCTTTCTTTATTGGTTAATTGTATTTGTAAATATTTTATCTCCCTGTGTTATAAGGTTCTTGAAAACAGAAACTGTGTCTTATATTCCTTTTAGTTGTTCCAAGAGTTCATTAAATAAATGTTTCTTATTGTAGTGAGGCTGATTTGTGGGAAAGACTCCCCTACCTCTGCAAATAATGTAATTTGTGCTGTCACCTGGCAAATATAATCGCTGGCATATAAGTAATCCAAACAAAGCTTTGCATAAACATTTTAAGATTCTAAAATATCAGAATAAATGAGACCATTGAATAAAAATCAACATCAATCACAACCCACCCCATTTTTAATAAGCTAAAACTCCAAGTGTATAATTTGATGAAAGCGGTCACTTTTGCTTTCAGTCTGAGAGGAAGTCAATAAATTCCTTTTGCTGTTACTCACAAAAGTAGTTTAAATTCTGTGCAGGACACGAGTCTGGGGAATCACGTCAGCCTCAGCGTACAAAAGAGCCTAGAGAGACAGCAGAACAATGTCTCCCCAATAGAGCTGCTGAGGGAAGGTGGTCGTATGTTTCATTGCAGGAACTGGCAGGCTACATTTAATTCTCAGAGTCAGAGCTTGCCTTTTAAGCTCCATATCTGTTCGGCAGTCTAACCTGAAGGTGCACTCCTTTTTTCTTTTCTAATATTCTTAACTCATTTGGAGAAATTTAATACTTCTATTTCCAAATTACATCAGCTTAGCTAAAGAATTTTCCTTTCTATAAAATTCAGTTCAAAAGAAAAAAGAAAAAAATAAACCTAATATGGAAGAAAGGGAGGGAATGAGGTTAGAATATGTAAATTGTTTGATATTTGACAAATCAGTTACTGTGTGTGGTGTGATATGCAAATCAAGGATAATGCTTCCCTCTTATCTGCATTGCAGATTCTTCCTGGCATGTTTTTCATGCATTCTGCATGCAGTATGTGCAACAGAGCATCATAGCTTTAGTGAAAATGATCTGGCAATGGAAATCAGGAGGAGAAAATGTGTATTAATTTTATAATCTTTAAAATTAGGTGAAATTTGTATATGTCTAGTTACAATCAATGAGTTGATGATATCTAGGTCTAGAAATTTATAAATGGAGATTGCATTAAATAATGAGCTTAAGGATAAGTTACAAGTAATACATATCTTAATCTAAAACCCACTTAGGGAAATTCGAAATATGAAATTCACCATATGCTAAGACTAATACTTCGAATAACATGTACTAGTGTCAAATGTGTGTATATATATTATTAAATATACATATTTAAAGGTTTATTTATTTATTTTGAGATAGAGACAGAACAAGTGTAAGAGTGGAAGTGGCAGAGAGAGAGGGGTGGGAGAGAGAGAGAATCCCAAGTAGGCTCTTTGCTAACATCACAGAGCCATGCAGGGCTTGATCCCATGAACTGTGAGATCATGACCTGAGCCAAAATCAAGAGTCAGACACCTTAGCTGACTGAACCATCAAGACACCCTTAAATTATATATTGTCATACCACATGCACACATTGGCATTTAACCTTTGACCTCTGCAGTGTAAGTACTACTACATATAATCTGTGCATCACGGATTTTCTATATAGATTGGGGCCAAATAGACAGTTCTCTATGTGGAGTGATTTGAACTTGTCAGGGACTAATTCCTCCTTGAAGTTCCATCATTGAAAATTCACAGTGTGTGGTTTATTTTTTTTTCTTCAATGTAAAGTATCCTGGTGAAATAAACCTTTGAAATGTTATCCTCTAAATCTTGGTGGAATTATTGTAAACCCAATACATTTCTATAGTAGGAAACAGATACATTGGATGAAAATCATCATTTCTTATTTATGATAAATGCAAGTAGAATGAGGAATTTTCTTGGTGTTGATCATCTTGCAAGAAGTCCATCTACATACTGGTTTTGTTTTCTTAAGAATATTAAACATTAATATCAAGCATCACTAAAGCCATGCAAATAGACTGCATATAGACTGGTTTTTACATTGCATTTGAGGGTATTCCTTGATTTGCCAGAATTTCCAGAAGCAGAATTTGCTTCCTTGTTTATATGCATGATTTTCCTTGAGTAGTGTGTTTCTGGTTAATCCTACTATTATTTTTGTTGTTTGCCCCCCATGGACATGGCAGGGGATAAATAGAGATAGAGAAAAGAAGAATATGGTTAAAGGAAGATGTTTCTCTTTATTTTTATTTTTAAATTTTTTTGTGTGTTTTATTCATTTCTGAGAGAGAGAGAGAGAGAGAACATGAACAGGGGAAGGTCAGAGAGAGAGGGAGATACAGAATCTGAAACAGGCTTGAGTCTCTGAGCTAGCTGTCAGCCCAGAGCCCAGTGTGAGGCTCAAACCCACAAACCATGAGATCGTGACCTGAGCCAAAGTCGGACGCTTAACCGCCTGAGCCACCCAGGCCCCCCAAAATGTTTTTTTTTAAAAAAATATTATTTTATCTCATTTTTTGGTCTAGACCAAGTTAACCTGATTAGAGAGGAGGTTGCTTAAACTAGCAAGTTGCCCAGTTTTTCATTCCTAGAAAAAAAAAATATCCCTCATTTTCCTGACAATCTAATGTTTCTTTGTACTCAACGTTGCTTTACTACTTCAGACAGCTCATCCAATAATCCAGGATTCTCTTTCAATACCCAGAGATATTAGGGCCATTTGTTTTTGGTTGTGTTTTTGTTATAGATGACATTGAGATAAGAGTGGTGAAACTAGTTGAAGCTTTTATTTTTAGGAAGATATGTACATGGACAAGAAGGGATATGGAGAAAGCTACCTTTGAAAGCCAGAAAGGGAAATACTAATTTAATTTAATCAAATGAAAAAGCTTTCAGGCTGATTATTTTAGCATTTGAAAGTGTATTGGTACTTCTTTCATGAACATATGGGAACACCCAGGAGCACCTTGAATTTTTGGCACCTTTTTAAAATCTATTTTTGAGGCTAAAATAAAGGAGAGGGTACAAGAATTGAATTTTGATAGACAAATGGCCAGATGAGAAGAAAACATTTTTCTGCTTGTTTTTTACTCCTCTTTCTTCCTTGTGTGAAGCAGGTTTAACTATAGTGCTATAACACCTTTATCCATAATTATATTTAAACATTTCCATGTCAACTTCCTTCCTTTATGGATTACTTTCACACAGAGCATTCTCCTTCTGTTTCTAAGGATCTAAGAGACACTTCCACAGTCTCATCCTAAGGCAAAGGGGATTCTTGGTACCTGTCCTCTTCCTAACCAATCCTTCCCACTGGTTAATACCTTTCACTATTAGTGTTTCGTATTGGTATTTAAAAAATTTTTTTTTTAATTTTTTTTAATTTCTAGGAGAGAGAGAGAGAGAGACAGTGTGAGCAGGGGAGGGTCAGAGAGAGAGGGAGACACAGACTCTGAAATAGGCTCCAGGCTCTGAGCTGTCAGTCAGCACAGAGTCCGACGCGGGGCTCGAACCACGAACCGCGAGATCATGACCTAAGCAAAAGTCGGACGCTTTACCAACGAAGCCACCCAGGCGCCCCTCGTATTGGCATTTTACACACATAGAGCTTCTACCTCTCTAATCAGATTCCAGAAAAAAATTTGAAACAACTTTAGTAGAAAGAAATGGAAGCATTGAAATAAAGATACTAGAGATTGGGACAGGAGAAAATAAGCACCAAATCTGAGCATTGTGTCCATTATCCTCTGTCTAAATTTCATTTTTGCATAAGCAAATGCATAGAATCAGATCCAAGTAGGGTTTCTGGATCCTAAATACATGGTTCAGTGGGGGCAATGTTTGCAAACAAAAGGCTGTTCCTTTTCTCTCCTCTGTATCCTCCCTTCCAATTTGTAATTAATTCTTTCTTATGTACCTGTGGCCTCTTTACTCCCTCAAGTCACTGATATAAAAATAAGATAGTGTCCAAATTGTCTTTGGGCCCTGAATCCCTATCTACTTATCCGAAATACTGACCCTAGTAAGGTAGGAACAATTATTATACCAATTTTACTTCTCATGGAACTGAAACTCAGCAAGATTAAATTACTAGGTAGTGTATGATAGATCAAGGTTTTAAACCCCGTGACTCTGAAGCTGGCACTCTTACATCCCTACTCTCTTCCTATTCTAACCTTGAATACACACAAGTTTGTCTTATTTCTTTTCCACTTCTCTCTCTGATATATCTGGATTCTATTATAATTGTTTTGTACCCAGTTTTACAGACCCACTTCTCTCTCTGATATATCTGGATTCTATTATAAATGTTTGTACCCAGTTTTACAGACCCACTTCTCTCTCTGATATATCTGGATTCTATTTCCATTGTTTTGTACCCCATTTTAAAGGACCCACTTTTAAAGTTCATTAGAATGATGCTTCTGCTGGGCTACTTGTTTACTTCTTGACTGTGGTCTTTCCCCTAAATCTCTGTTTTCGAATGTCTCTTGGTTATACACACTGACCGATTAGTTTATGTATTCAGGGTCCAGAAACCCCTTCAGAATCCAAGTTCCTGCTTCTGCTTATTCAGAAATGGAGTTTAGAATGAAGAATAATGGAGACAAAGTGCATTTATCTTCTCTGGTCCCAATGTATAATATCATTTGTACAATACTTCTAGTTCTTTCTGCTGAAACTATTTAATTTTTTTTCCTGACGTCTTATTAGGGCGGTGAGGTTACAGATGTATAATATGCCAACAATGGATGCTAATAACAAAAGGTACTTATCAATGGAGTGAAAGAAAGTTATATTTCTCCTCTTCTTTTTCCTTGTTCCTCCCTGAGGAGATTGTAGCAGTTAGGCTAGATAAGAAGTCCTATATATTGGAAATCCCTGGTCCCCTTATTCTGGGAGAGAAAACTGAGTGATCAAAAAGCTATTTTCTCACATCTACCCTTGTATTCTCAAACTTTTGAAGCCTGTCATATTAGACTTATGGTAGCAACAAAGTCCTGAGATGAGAATTGTAGAAAGCATATGGGAAATTAAGGAGTAAAAAGGACAGACAATATTTAAGGCTAAGAGAATGAAACAGGGTCTCTGAGTCGAATGTGCATTAGCTATTTATAGTTCAACAAATGTTGGTAGAATGATTTTAAGAATAAAGAAGGTCACAGTACAAGATGGGAATAGAATACTTTTTATATGTTTTAATATTTACTATTCTAAGAATTAACCAGTTAGCATCATATTTCTGGTGGTCTTTTTAAAAATGCTTATTATTTATTTTTGAGGGGGGAGGGACATAGAGAGAGGGAGACACAGAATCTGAGTCTGGCTTCAGGCTCTGAGCTGTTAGCACAGAGCCCAGTGTGGGGCTCTAACCCACTGACTGTGAGATCATGACCTGAGCTGATGTTGGATGGTTAACCGATTGAGCCACTCAAATGCCCCTATCAGGTAGTCTTTAATATATCTTCAGTTCTTTGATATTTGACATCTATAAGATGACAGCTAATGCTAGTGAGAATATGTGGGGTCAAATTAACATTTATTGAGCATCTATTATATGTTGTCAGACTTTGGGCAAGGTGCTTTAGATATCAAATCTCACTTAATTTACATAGCTGCCAGGTGAACTAAGTCCAATTGTCCCCACTTTCCCAGTGAGGAAATAGAGGCTCCAAAAAACTAAAAAACATCCTTGAATTCATAAAACCAGAAAATGGGAGAGCTGAAGTTGCTGAGATTTAGATTCGACTTTTTTGTTGGCTTTACAGACCATGATCTTTCCACTGTACTATGCTGAATCATGTTTTTGCTAAGAAAAATGTCTATTATGTTACTTTATCTTCATATCTGTATGAGTCCTTTAAAAAAAGCTGTGCAAGTCAAAAACAGAAGAAATAGGAATTATCATAGCTTTTGTATTCATTTCACAAACCTAATGTAATACAAGTCTGTGTCAATGAAGAATAAGACAGTTCCTGAATCTGGGCCAGGGAGACAGCTATCACTTCTCATAATGAACACTCACAGAGATTAGCTAGATAGAGAAGCTGGGAAAATTTCCAGATAGCATCAAACATGATCTTCCTACCATTGCATTTTACTCTTAGGCATTCCATTTTGACTCCATTTGTCCTGTTCTTAACAGGTTTTCATTAATTTCTGACAAGTTAATGCTGCTTTGTATTCCCCTATTACAATGCTAAGTAATTTTAAAGCTCTATAAGAAATAAACATTTACATATTTTTGAAATAACACAACCCTCTCCCCCTCCATTAATTTGTAAAATACGGTAACAAACTGTGTGGGTTAGATTGGGGTCAAATAGATTTCTGGTCTCCTTGTCAGTGAATTTTGCCTACTAAATCTGCTACAGCCTATTTAGCACTTGTAAACATGATAGATAAAATTCTAAGCCATTTATTTTTTACTCTATGTAAAAAATCAGATTAAGCATTATGTGACAAGGAGATCCAAAACCAGCATTTTCTTTCTTACCTTTGAACTGCTTTGAAAAATTCAGAGACCACCTCAGTTCCAGATACTCCCCAATTTTTAAACAAAAGGAACTACTTTTTGTTTAGATTATTTTTACGTAAAAATCACCAATTGTTAAATTGCCTACAAAACAGAATGTTTGGTATCATGGAAATAAACAGAGAAAGTAGTTGCCAATATATCACAATTAACCTGTGCTATTGAATTGTCATGCATTAAACACAGTCACATTGACTGAAAACTGTCAGAAAGAACAAAGCACAAATACCAGTGATTGATGGAAAGACTTATAAAGATGGATGATCCTCTTATGGAACAGTGAGCGAGTGAGGGGTAAGCTTCACTGCAAGAATTGGTGTTAACTGTTCTTAAAAAAATCATTCTCAATGATCTGGCAAGACTCAGTCAACAGCACATCAATGAGTCTAATGAAATATGTGAGATCCAGAGGTGTTACAGCATCAGGTTAAGAAGAAAAATCATTCAAATAAACTCTGTGCTAGAATAAATATGAAGAAAAGAGATAAATGGCATTCAGCTAAGGAGGAAAACCTCATTTCTCAGGAAAGTTTTTTTCTTTGACCATTTCTCTGTGTGGGACACAGAAGGGTTTTAATGGCATGTTTTGGCTAATTGAGCAGATGACCATTGTTATTTTGGTTCTATAATCATTTTGCTACTGACTATAGGGAATAAGTTTCTAGTGGTCAGAGATCATATAGATAATCTAAGACCCTTGAGTTGTTTTCATGATCTATGAGATGTTGCCATATCCAGCATCCTTGGCACACTTCAAGTATATGAAATACAGGGAGAAAGTTGGCAGTGCACCTTGCTCTTATTTCACAGAAAAAAAAATGGAGGCTTGAGGTATGGAATCCTTAACTCTGGAATAACACCTACAGATAACTTATACATGTTTTTCCTGACTTCCCTCCACCTGGTTAGCATTGGCTAAGTACTGTTTACCCTGTACTTCTGTTCTCTTTCACCAGCTGCTGACTGCTTTGGGACTGGGACCTGGCTGCTCACATTATCTGGCATTTTTCTTATAACCTTTGAGTGTATTCAAATTTGTACTGGGAAACACCAGACTCCATCCCATTTCCTTTGATCTTCCTCCTATCCCTCACATTCCCATTGGAACTAAAGGCCTTAACTTTTATTTATTCTCTAACCACTGACAATAGACACCAGAGGACTTCTTGATTTCTGAATAACAAACTCTTTCAGTCTTCATTCTTCTTTTTCTCCCCAAGGCAACCGAATTTGCCAAACACTTCTTCCTTTCCTCATGATTACCTGCTTCTTGCCTTTCCCCAGCCTCCTTGACCTTCCCTTCTCAGTCTCCTCCTTTCTGCTCCCAACTCCTTTCTCCTCCCAGCTTCTCAAAGTACTGGGCTTCCTCAGGGCCTTCTTCTTCAACTTTTCTCATGCATGTCCTTGTTCAGACTATTTGATCTTTGTATGCTTTAACTGTGTCTTATGTATTGTTGACTCCAAATCTCTCTCCTGAGCTCCACATGGATAGAGGACATAGCAAACTCAACACATCTGCAATTTAAATTTTATGATATTCCCTTTATTTCCCAATGATATCATTATCCAATTGCTGACCCAAATCTAAAACTTGGGTGTTAATTCCTTTCTTTTATTCTTGTCTCACATCCAACTGATCATTCCTCTTTGACTCTTCATCACTGAGCTGCCTGTGATGTGATGAAAGCTGCTTGCTTTCTTATTCACACTGTTGAAATAATCTCCTCATTGACCTCCTAACATCCAGGTTCTCTTTTTTATATACTCTTTTTTAATGTATATCTAAAACACATTCTAGAAGTTCTGTCTCAAAATCTTTCCTTGCTTCCATTTCATAGCTTCATATGTTGATGTGAAAAGTCTAAATTTCCTTTTTGTAGTCTAAATTCTTTTTTTAAGTTTGTTTGTTGTTTGTTTATTTATTTAGTTTGAGAGAGAGAGAGAGAGAGAGAATCAGTGGGGGAGGGGCAGAAGAGAGACTGGGATAGAGGATCTGAAGCCACCTGTGATGACAGCCAACAACTTGATGAAGGGCTTGAACTCTTGAACCATGAGACCATGACCTCAGTCGAAGTCAGACACTTAACTGATGAGCCACTGAGGCACCTAAAGTCTAAATTCTTAATTTAACATGTAGGCCCTTCCCTAATTCAATCTCATCTTTTATCATATCTCCTATCCTTTCCCATGCACCTTATGTCACTTTAACTTTTATCTTAAAATTATCTTAAACTACTGTGTCTGTCCAAAGCATCTTGTTTTACTCTCATAAACTTTCTGATGCCCCAGTAACAGCATTACCTTTTCTATGAAGCTGATCCTGATCCCACCGGAGAGAATTAAATATTATAATCTTACCTTCTATGGTGCCCTGCACCAAATATAGTATGTCAGTTACAGCACTTTATTGTGGGTATTTAGTTGTCTTCCTTTTTTAGTAGATTATAAACTTCTGGAGGGTAAGATATTATCTTATTCATCAGTGAGTCATCAAGGCCTCACAAGTAATAGACACTCAGTTTTATTGAGTTGAATGAAAGGACTGTTGAGTTAACTAATAGATAAATATAAACTTTAAAGCTTAGAGGTATTAGATAGCCAAAAAGCTTGAGTCTGAAAATGGTGATACAGCTGGGATTTAGTTTCTATAATTTTTATGCATCATTAAATTCTTGTACTTGTTTTCCAAACTGTGTCTGGAAACCATTTTGTGAATAGAGGAAGAGGGTACTAGAAGGAAGCTTTAGGCGTACAAAAATGATGGTGATTACTTTTCCAATATCCTTTTTGGTGATGTATACAAAATAGGTATGAGATAAATACTATTGAATGTTCACATAACTTTTGGCGTCCACTAAGTAGTCTATATTATCTACAGTAACAACACAGGTAACACAAAGTCCCCTTGGGCAGCCTGAGAAGTCTGAACTCTCCATAAAGCCCCTGCAGTTTTACATTCAAATTTTAGCTCCTCATATCTCAGCAAATCTTTAACAAGCTTGGTTCACTTCTCTACTGTTGATTTCCTCTGGCAGAACATGGTCAGGAACCATTTTTGCCTAAACACCCCAGCTCTCATTCACACTGTATAACTGTGTACTGTAATTTTCTATTCATTTCTGCTTATCCAACTAAAACACCTTGAGTGTCTCTGACTCAGATAGCACTTATCCTTAACAAGAAAAGTCCATGTTTTCATTTGTGTTTTGAAAAAGATCTGCTTCTCTTATGTGATATTTCTAAATCTAAAAAATATATGTAAAATATTTATATTGTCTTATCATTAGTGGCTTGCATGTTTGTCTTTTCAGAAGGATTGAAAACTCCTTGAAAGCTTAATCTGGGTGTTTTTATTTTCATCTTTGTATCTTTGCTGTGCCACATAGTTGTTCAATGAGTGTCTGCTAGGTTGAACTGATAGGTGCTTCTAATTTAACATTATAGAGTATATATATATATATATATATATATATATATATACATACATATATATATACACACACACACATATACATATACACATTTATACACACACAGCATATATATTTATATATATATTTAATGTATACATCTAGCATATATAATATATGTTTAAATATATCCATACACACACATTACTTTTATGTTGATATTCTAAGATTCTCCTTTTTTTTTTTTTTTACCATATTGGTTAACTCTGTTGGTTAACACTTTCTATTAGTACATTTACTGAGAAGTCTCAGAAGTCTGAATTTGCATCAGTACCAACATCTTTTTTATTTATTATTATAATTTTTAATGTTTTATTTATTTCTGAGAAAGAGAGACAGCATGAGCAGGGGATAGTCAGAGAAAGAGGGAGACACAGAATTGGAAACAGGCTCCAGGCTCTGAGCTGGCTGTCAGCACAGAGTCCAACGGGGGGCTCGAACCCATGAACTGTGAGATCAAGACCTCAGCCAAAGTCGGATGCTTAACCGACTGAGCCACCCAGGCACCCCATTATCAACATTTAATAATATCACAATTGTATATTGTTTAACGTTATAGACATAATCATTTTTTTAATCCAGCGAGGAAAAAATTCTATCTCGTCTTTTCAGAAGAATCCATAAAAACTGAGGAAGAGGGGGTGAAAGAGACTGAATACGAGAAGGGAAGAAGCAGCATGCTGGCTTGTCATGGTACCCCAAATCAAATTTGTGATGGCAAGTAGGATGCCTTGCATCCAAAATGTTTGACATTTGTGCTGTGGCCCCATATATCAGCTGGAAAACCAACACAGTTCTACCCAGTTACTAATGATGGTGTACTTGTTACATCACACAATTTCATGCTATTTATTTATGAGAAAATGCCTGACAACTTTGAAACATTAAAGCATCTTATCTGGAATCTTTAAGAGCAGATATAGACCAAGAAAATGCCAAGTTCACAGAGAGAGGCAATGTCCACAAAACGTTAAAGGGCAACACTAGAGCTTACTTTCCTTCACTTAACATTCACTTTTGAAACAAAAAGTTAGGCTGAATAATGCTGTTGTTATAACAAACACTGTTAGAGCCATTACTGAACTTATTATACTACTTAAAAATAATGACGAAGTACTACTTAAAAATAATGATGAAGGGCCATGGAGTGTCACTAACCTTCAGTTTCACCAGCATATGGAATATAGGATGACTTCTTTGAGGCACTGACAGCCCACTGGGCAGCTTGTATGTTTTATCATAGTGTGGTGGGTTGGCTGTCTTAAAGTGGGCCAGGCCATAGATATTCAGACTGAGGTCATAGGTATTCAGATAGATTTGTAATGGTTCTGGATAAATTAATGTATATTAGAACAATCAATAACTATCTTTTAAACAAAGAAATTATTTCTGAAGCAATAGACTAAGCTCTATCTGCAGGTGCATTTTAGGGATGGATTCTTCAGCTTGACTTATCCAACTGTTTACATGGCTACCAGTGTCCTAACATGATTTTGTATTTTTCTTGTGTTCTTGATAACTTTTCATTTCTGACTTTTGGATATTATTTCTCTCTTGATGCTGAGATATATATCCAACAATTATTTTTAAACACAACAAATGTTATGTATCAAAAAGTCTCTAATAAGCCATATGCATCGTGGCTGAATAGAAGCATAATTATTTACTTATTATATCTTTAAATTAAGTGGCACCATATACTTCATCTGTAGTTCCAGAACATTCAAATGCACTTGTACGACTAGGTTTTCCTAATACTAGGCTCTTCCTGATGCAAAGGGAAATGTTCATCTCCAGAAAAACTTCTTAGAATGAATAACTTGTTCTAGCATTTATGTTAACTGAAAATATAATTTTATAAGGTGTAATATTTAGGATTGCTAACAGCTGCTACACTCTTCTTTACATCTGGTACACTTGGAATAACCTGTAATTTTCCTCTAGTTACAATTTGCAAAGTTGTAATTTTGGTTATGATGTTAAGTATGGTAATAGTGTGGCTTATGGTTTCATGATAACCTCACTGTGAGGCATTTGTTCATATGTTATTGTAGAGCAAAAGGCAAGTAGAATGCTGTATAAATAAAGGAGAACTATCTGCTGATACAGCAACCTCTTAAATCTTTTCTATCAAGAATTTTCTACACTTTAGATTCTAATTTTTGATTACATCTGAAAAATTAATATCCTTTGTGAGTCTTCTCACCAAACAATTTCAGCATCATGTTAAATGTTATCTAGACTTTGATAGGTAATTTGTTCTTCTTTTACTACATTTATATGTATTATTGTAACACTGCATACATACAAAGAAATATATTGGTTTTCATTATTGTACATTTACCTTTAAAGACTTTAACTCTCAGAGAATATAAAGAGATAAAATTAAAAAATGCTTCCAATTGAAATCCTGGTCTACCAATGATCTGGTAATGGTTTTGAACAAACAGTTAACCCTTTCAAAGTTTTCTTGTTTTAGGAAATTACAGGGAAATTTTGTAAGCACTTCTAGGTTGACAAATACCTAGGTGAAAGACCTTATATGACAAATATACTACTTACTCTTTATACAGATTTGTAATTTCTTTAAAACATTGGACTTCCATTAATGTTATACTTCATTTAAGTCCTGATGATATCAAAATGTATATTAACCTCATTCTCATAGGTTGTGATTTTCAAAGCTCATATAGGAGCCTGGGATTTTCTGATTCCTGAGCATATCTGCTCTTCTCTATAAGAAATCATGTTAATTGATATGTAGTAACTTGTTTTTAGTAAACTAAAATACTAAAAAGCACATTTGAGGGACTGAAAGAAATTGCTTTATAATGTTTTTTAATTTCAAGAGTAGTTTTTAGGATAGTTAATCAACAGCCATGATAAAATATATGTACAATATATTTTAAATTCAGGAGGAACTCTTTATTTTAAAATCTGATAATTTTTATAAATTGAATAACTGGGCACCCTTTGTCTCAAATTCTTCATGTAAACACTGCTATTATTGCTAGATGAATAATCATACTGACTTCACCACTGTGAGTCAACAAAGGCTACAATATGGCAAAATATAAAACCTCTCTTCCCTTATGCCTTTCACGAAAACCTTCTCTGTTTATTCATTTCAATCTCTTTTATGAACAACTCTTTTATAACTCTGTCTACTATTTAAATGTTGGTATTCCCGGAGATTCTGTCCTTGACCTTCTTTTAATTAAGCACTTTCTCTGGATTAACTAAGTTATTTCCATAGCATCAAACACCAGCTAATCATGACTTACCAATTTATCTCAAAGTTGTCCTAAGCTGAACTCACTAACTGAAACCACCATCTATGTAGTTGTTCAAGTTAGAAAACTGAGTTATTCTTGATTCATCCCCCCTCATACCACCCACAACAATTTAGTCATAAAGTCCTGTCAATTTTCTGTTCTAAAAATGAGCTGTAACTTTCTACTTAGCTTCTCACCCTCTGCTAGTATTTTAGTTCAGGGTTTATTCATTTTTTACAGCTTTGTAATTCATCTCCCTATATCTAGTCATGTTTCATTCAAATGTCTTCTCCACATTGATCTACCTGACATACAAATATAATTACCACCCCTTCCCAAACATCTTATATGGTGTGTTTTACATAAAAGATTAAGAAGAGATATTTTAGTAATAAATAACTATTCATCTCTGTAACTTGAGCAACATTTATTTGAGGTTATGGACTATTTTTTTAAAAAATTTTTCTATATATTTTTGTTTTATATTACCATTGTTGGCACATAGTAGGTGATTGATAAAGTTTTACTGAGTAAATGAATTATTCAAGAAAAAGGATACCATATAATTAGACAACCACATGTATTTAAATTACCAAAATTTGGTTATATGCATTGACAGATAGATTACTTCCAAATAAGCATCATTTAAAAATCACCATTTACTATCAATTGACATAAGTAAACATCTTTCTTAATTTGTTTAGTGAATCAAATCCAAAGTCCAGGTAATAGTCTTCATATCCCTCACCTGATCGACTGTCTCTCTTCCTCCCTCACTCCATGCCAGCCACCTGGTCTCTTTCTGACCCTTGAACATCCAAGTCCTTGAGGCCTTTGGACTTGAGAACTTGATTCACGGAGGAAAGAAACCTCTCACATAGCTGTGTGGGTCACTCTCTTTTTATCTTTAACCAAATATCATCTCTTATTCAAAATTGCAGCCTTTCTCTTCTTCCTTTTCTGCTTTATTATTGTTATCTCTAACACAAATTTCCATCAAACATTCTATATATTTTGCTTTTAATCTATTTAGTATCTGTGTCCCACGGGTAGAATCATGAGCATTATGATGGTAGAGGCTTATGTCTGTTAGTGCTCACTGTTTTATACCCAGAATCTAAACAGATAATAAATACTTGTCAAATAAATGAATAAATAAATGAGTAAATCCTCTGTACTTATTCTTAGATAACATGCTTTTAAAAATAAGACCCAAAAATGATTTGAAGTAATTTATAGTAAAGAATATGTCTAATGAGATTAATTAAAATAGAAATTAGGTAAAAAGAAGGAGGAAGCAAACACAGTAACATAACTATAACAACGTTGCTCTAATTCTATATCAAAATTTCTTTGGGATTTATTTTAGTCAAGAAAACAAAAGAAAGAGAACCTAGTTCTAGTTTTCAGAAAGGAGAGCAGAGTTATTAAAGAATATTCTAATGTTGATTTAAATAAGAATTATAGAATATTTAATGAGCAGTTTCTTTGTAAAATGCGGATGCTGTTTCAGCTATGGATTTTTTAAGGCAAACTTTGATAAAAGTTAAAAGAATAACATTAAAGCTCAATACAATGAAAGCATTTCTGTGATGTTCTCAGCTGATGTGTCTCAGGTCTGTAGCTTAATTTGATTGAAAGATTGATTTTGAGTACTGAGAGAGGTGAATTGATAGCATATCGCTTAGGCTTTCCCCCTCCTTATATAACCGCTTCTCTTGTCAAAGTCTGATAGGAATTTAGGCATTGCATGTCAAAAAGTACTCCCAGGTGGGGTTACTGATTCACACTAGAAACAAGTGAAGTTTCACCCTATTCTTTACTTTCTCCTTGAACTCTGTCAAATTAAAAAATACTTTTTTTGAAAAGGTACTAACATTTACAATGGCAGTAAGAACCTTCAAAAGAAACATGGGAATATAAAATCATTCCAAATTCTTTAGCTTTAGTTTGCTTCCTTAAACCATTCTCCACATGATATTTTTACAACAGAAAATATGATAATGTCACATCTATGCTTTTGACAAATCTAGATTCATAGCCTGAAATTTTTTTTAAGTCAGAGTGTAAATTATTCAGGCAATATTTAACAGACACTTAGTTTACCTGAAGAGCACTATGCTATACACATCTATATACATATGGCTGAGGAAATTGCTCCCTGCTCTTAGCAGTATGACACTGTAAAGAGGAAACATGCACAGATAACTCAATACATGTGAGCATCAGGTGATGGGCACAAGGACTTATGAGTATTCAGATTATAGAGAGAACACTTCTCACTGGTGGGCTCAATGAGAGATTCATAAAATAGGTCACATCTGAATTGGACCTTCCAGGATTTCTTAGTGCAGACATGAGGAGAGATATTTCAGGCAGTGAGAATGCCAAGAAAAATGGCGTTGCCAAGAGACATGTCAACATTGTCAAGTACTGAACAGGTAACTGCAAATAGACCTGCTTTATTAGACTGGAATGTAGATAAAGCAAATGGTAGGAGGCAAGACTGGTAGATCGGGGATTAGATTGTAAACTGTGTTAATAGTGTATGCGAAAATTTAAACATTTTTTAGGACAGCATGTTTAAAATTATACTTTACTGTTTATTTATTTTGACAGCATGAGCAAGTAGGGGGAGGGGCGGAGAGAGAGAGAGTCTCAAGCAGCTCCATGCTGTCAACAGAGAGCCCAAAGTGGGGCTTCATCCCATGAAACATGAGATCATGACCTGAACTAAAACCAAGAGTGAGATGCTTTACCAACTGAGCCTGAAATTTAAATCTTATTATACAGTCACTAGAGTCAGTTTCTGTATCTGGGTATGGAGATGATGGTGTTAGTAGACGCTTTAGAGAAAGATTGACTGTGGAGAGAAAAAAACACATGATGACTGCAACAGGATGATTGTGGACTATTGGTAAACACCTGTGTTTGGATAATGATTTCAGAGGAAGTAAAAGGATAATCTAAACATATTAGTGGAGAGAAAGAGATTTGAATATTGAGGGACCAGTAAGTGAGAGCATGGGACACTAAAGGGTATAGACATAGGATACTAGAAGATACATTAGATCTTCCACTGACATGGAAGGCCTGGAAGACATAGTCAACCCTTCAGGTTAGCTTAGGTTTATCTTTTATTGGCTGTTGTAACCACATCATTTAGGAGAGTGTGAGGCACACAAAAGGCACAGGATTTATGCTTGTTTAAGTGAACGAATAAGTGATTGACTGGCTAATGATTGCACAGAATAAACTTCAGTGTAGGTAAAGAAAGTGATTTTGGTTACCCGGGAGTTAATTTTACTGCTAAAGGATATATATCCATTGGCATTAAAAACATTGGTGTGGCTTTAGATCTAACAGCATGTCTGCTTATTTCTTCTAAGAAGCACTATAAAGTAAAAGTTACTTGTCTAGACTCTGGGCTACTTAGGATCTTGGGCAAGTCATTTAATCTTTATGTGCTTCAGTTTTCTGTCTTTAAGATGGGATTACTATCATACATACCTCATGGAATCGTTGTGAGGGTTAAATGAATTATCATGTACAGTTAGAACAACTCCTGGCACCTATTAGGCACTATCTGTGTTACAAGTAGCAGAAGCGAACTATTAACACTGAAGCTTTATTTACATTTTTTTATTGGTACAATGTACAGTTTTAGTTGTTTGGCACATTTTTTCTTACCAACAATTGAAGAACAGATACTAATATGATTTGAGACCCCACCTCCAAATCTGTATTAATGAAATTTGATAAAAGATGAAATTGATAAAATGCTTTACACTTCTCAGAAGGAAAGTCCTGTATAAGTAGAACATGATATTAAAAACAGCTCAAAAGCTGAGCAGACTAGAAAAGTAAATCATTGAAGAAATGACCTCTAGGAGTGCCTGGGGTGTCTCAATTGTTTAAGCATCCATTTCTTGATTTTGGCTCAGGTCATAATCTCATGGTTCATGAGTTCTAGCCCTACATCAAGCTCTATGCTGGCTGCACGGAGCCTGCTTCAGATTCTCTCTCACACACTCTCTTTGCCCCTTCCCCCTTTTCTCAAAAATAAATAAACTTTAAAAAAATTTTGAAGAAAATTAAAAAGAAAGAAATGATCTAAAAAATTAAAATCAGCCTAAGTTTATTTCCATTTATTTTGGCTAAACCATTTCTATTAAAAACTGTGGGCTTCCAAAAACCTTATGGAAAAAACAGCCAGTTTCTCTGTTGCTTTTTGAAGTACTAGAAAATAATCCAGGTAAAAATTAAGATACTTCAGTTCAAAGGAATTTCAAAAGTTAACCATTTTGAATCATTTAAAATTCTGCAGCATGATGAAAATTAAATAGAAAGTGTCTTTCTGGAGTACTATAGCCCAGTTTCTCTAATATGTAGCAGAAAGCTTATATGCCAGTAATTGAGTACCCAGTGTTCAGTATGGTCTAAATAGGGGAGTTAAGTGAACTGGGAACACAGAAAAAATGAAACGGATTGTTTGTGTTGATTTTATACATCTAAGAGATTTTATTTATGATTTCTTTTACATAGGACATGTTATAATGAAACCAGAAAGCTTACATATGATAAAGATGTAATTTGAATGTTTTTCCACTAAACATTTGAATTTGAATGTGTAAAATTATGATTATAGATAAGTCGTCAATAGCATCTATTTGATTAATAACACTTGGCAATATGCTAGTCATACATAAAAAGAGATTTCTGTAGATACTTTTTTGCATCTATCATGACACATTCCCCTTAACTTACAGCAGAGCCTCCACACATCACAGCTACATTCTTTTTTCCTTCTCTTAAGTTTTGTACATTGAATTAATATTTCAGAAATCAGTCCCTCAGATGTGATTTGTTAGAGCTTTCAAGTAAAGTGATTTTCTATAATTCGTTTTAAATGTTTATTTATTTTTGAAAGAAAAACAGAGAGACAGAGAGCACAAGCAGGGGAGGGGAGTGAAAGAGAGGGGAAAGAGCAGGGTCTGCACTGTTAGCACAGAGCCCACTGTGGGGCTTGAACTCATGAGCTGTGAGATCATGACCTGAGCCAAAGTCAGACTCTCAAATGACTCTCAAATGAGCCATGCAGGTGCCCCCTTCTATACTTGATTTTTAAGAATAGTTTCTGTATGTCAGCAGCTGCCTCTGCATAGGTCTCCTCACTGTTCATGAAACAAAAGAAAAGCAATGTAGCACAGTGTGTAACAATGTTAGTTCTGTTTTGTTTTTTTTTTAATGTTTTATTTATTTCTGAGAGAGAGAGAGAGACAGCATTGGCCCGGGAGGGTCAGAGAGAGAGGAAGACACAGAATCTGAAGCAGGCCCTAGGCTCTGAGCTGTCAGCACATAGTCCGACAGGGAAATCAAACCCACAAACTGTGAGATCATGACCTGAGCCGAAGTTGGACGCCCAACAGATTGAGCCACCCAGGGAGTTACAATAAGAGGAGTTAAGTCTTGGCCGAAAGTATTTGCTAGCTCCTTGTTCAGTGGCAACTCATGTATTTTCTCCAGGCTTTAGTTTCCTCATATGTAAAATAGAGACAAACCTCATAGGGAAATAATGAGGATTTTATGAGCTAATATTTGGACAGTACGTGACCTACCTCATCTTACTAGAAAAAAAAAAAAACTTAGACAAATTATATACTGCTATGAACCATTTTATATAAACCATAGGCTTTTTATTACTATGTAGAATCATAGAATCTTATGATTAAAAAGTTATTGCTCAAGTAATTATTATTGTTAATAAAGATTGGAATTTAAATGCCATTATTACATGGGGATAAATATAAAAAGTAATTTGGTATGTTTTGCTGCCAGGTAGAAGAGGACTGCTCAGATTAACCTCTGATCCACCCATCCTGCTTCTTGCTTTTATGATCTTGTGACAGTGTAGTAGGATGCTCAGAACAAAGTGATTTACACTGATGTCTTGGATATTTAACACAAGAATTAACATTAGCTTCATGTAGGAACTAAGGTCTTTGCCTGCTCAAAGTGTGTATTTCAATTTGCTCTCTTTGACTGTTTAGTTATTACCAAGTCGAACGGTGTATTCCAAACCTCTAATACTTAAGTTTCAAATACTTCTCTAAAAATACTTTTACATTATATCCTCTAAAAGGTCCTAAGTAGTTCCTGGCAGTGTTTTAGTGACTTTATATAGCAGTCTTTCCTTATTATCAGTGACATGATGTTTGCTTGAAAATCTTTAAAGAGAGCCTGGGTTTTGAAGTTAATTCAACATATTTATGATAAGCATAATGTACACTAGAAAGGGATAATGTGCCCAGAAATGAGGATGAAGAATTATATTCTTAGATCTGATACTGATTTTTTCTATCATCTTTTGTAAACTACCTGACTTTTTGCTTTCCTTTCTCTGCTATTAAAAACTTTTAAATCTATAGGGAATTCTGACTAACTTGAGTGTTGAACTATTTTGCTGGGAAAGGACTTAGACAAGTTATAAGTTGATAGATACCAATTTGCACAGTTGTAGAGTTTTATTTGTTCCTGAAATAATAGGACTTCATAACTAAAAGTCATTTGAGAAGTCATCTAGTGCAAACTCTCTAAAGATAAAAAGAAGCTGAGTGAATTGGTGTAAGATGTGTGTTCAGAGGCCATGTATGACACAGCGAAATCACTTACTTTTGTAATATTCTAGATTAAATTAGCTCCCTTTTTGCCTTAGGCTTCACTGTGTTTATGAAGAATAATAATGGAGTTAAAAATACAGATTTATTTATTCTATTTCTTTTCAAATATATGTAAAACTATTCAGTGATTTATTTTGTTCTTGGCACTTCAGTATTAATTTATATATGTACATTCACACACACACACACACACACAAACATAAAAATAATTCAAGACTAATTCTCTAATTCACAAATGAGCCTAAATGAGCTTTTAAATATTACATACATTTTACAGTTGAGAGGCATTTTAAGAGTACTTCAAAAGTTTATAAGGTAAATGATAACATATGTATGATTACTTTAAAACTCTACCTCAGATGCTTTTTAACCTTAAACATTGTCTTACAGAGCACCATCCTGTATAGCAGAATGCTTTCAAGCTTAAGTAAAGCTGCCAAGTATAAAAATGCAGTACATGAAGGTCTAATTTCCCTTTCAAATCATCCAACTGGTGTTTCAGGACAAGATTATTTGTTGTTACTAATTTAACTAAACATTAAAGGTAGTTTCTTTTGATGATTAAAATATACTTTCTATATGGCTAGTGTAATATTATTTTTAGTTTTAAAAATAGCTCTTCCATCAGAAATTTGAAATAGAGGGCATAAATATCTTAATCAAGCACTTTTGAAACATTTGGAATATGCATGTATAGTTTTCCAGTAGAACTTTCAGCAATAATAAGGGGATGTTTTACATCTGTGTTGTCCAGTATAGTACCCACTAGCCATATGAGGCTATTGAACATTGTTTCTAGTGCAACTGAGGAATTAAATTGTTCATTTTAACTTAATACTAAAATAGCCACATAAGGTTCGTTGATACCCTATTGGATACTTGGGAATAGATTGTTTTTTGATATAGAATCAGAGGTTTAAAATAAATTTGTAAGAATATCTAGCCCTTTTATCCATACTTAAGTGGAGCCACACTTAAGTTAGTTTGTCGTAATGAAATTTGGGGCTCAGTCAGTTGAGCATCTAACTCTTGATTTGAGCTCAGGTCATGATCCCACCATGGTAGGATCAAGCCCCACATTGGGCTCTGTGCTGAGTGTGGAGGTTGCTCAATATTTCTGTCTCCCTCTCTGCCCCTCTCCTCTGCTCATGTGCTCTTTCTACCTAAAAAGTTTTTTTTTTAATTTATTTTTCTTTTTTATTTCTAGGAGAGAGAGAGAAACAGCGTGAGCAGGGGAGGGTCAGAGAGAGAGGGAGTCACAGACTGAAACAGGCTCCAGGCTCTGAGCCGGCAGTCAGCACAGAGCCCGACGCGGGGCTCAAACCCACTAACCGCGAGATCATGACCTAAGCGAAAGTCGGACGCTTAACCGATTAAGCCACCCAGGCGCCCCTAAAAAGTTTTTTTAATTAACAAAAATGAAAATTTACTTTTAATAGCAACCAGAAAAAAACATAAACTTTGTTACAGTAACCTATACAATGTTAAATAACTTGAAGTAAACATTACCTTCCTCTAATGATGCTCTTCATTGGGTAACTTACATGCAACACAGTCTTTTAACTGAACTTTCCTGTCCACTCTTTTTTTCTTTAACTTAAATATGATACAGGCAGAGAAATTGAATTTGGTCTTCACAGCATAATGTTATTTAATTGACTTGAAAGCTAGAAAATAGGGATAGAGGCCAGATATTGCCCACAGCTTGCAGCCCTCATTCAGGTAATGAATGAGGAATAAAACTCATTCATTGACATTAAAATCTTTAGTGCTATAGTTTAAATCAGGTCTGTGTATGTGCATGTCTTACTCAGAAGAGATGGGGACCTTCTGACTACCAGTCTTTCCCTAGCACAGTCATCAAACCATTCCTTACCAGAATGAAATGCTAACCACTTTAACCTCTCTTTATAGGTCTTTCCATCTTGAGTCAGCCTGCTCTAAACCAGTTTCAAAATATCTGTGACCCTATTTGCTTGTAAACGTAACCACCTCCAAATGGATTTGCTTTGGTTGCTTAGTTGAAACCTTCTACTTCAACTAAAAATTTACATTTTAAGAATAGTTTAGGGCATAAGTAAACCTTTCAAATAGTTATTAATATTTAGTTAAAGGAGTAATGGCCTGGACAGAAGTCATCAGCTAATAAAAAATGTGATGAAGATAACAGTAGAGAAATGTGAGGAAAGATCAGTGATAGGCAAAGTACACCTTTTGAACTCACCATAATTAGTACTCCTATATCCACACATACTCCTGAAGTAATCTGATCTTATCAATGGACTGCACAGCAAGATTTCAAGTTCTAGGTAACTCTAAGTTGTAATATGATTGTCATGATTTTCGAAGTACTCTAATTTCTAAGTGTGTGGTATCATGGAAAGTTGAATTTTGTCCTATGCTTGCTCCCAAATGTTAACATGACTCATTAGTATTGATATTTTTGTACTTAACTTCTAACAGTCTATCCAGGGATTTCCCTTCTTCCTAATGTAATTTCTTGCAGTAGAGTGCTTGGGAAGAAGTCCTAAAAAGTATTAAAATTACTAGCTTGCTTCAGTTTTTTCTTAGAAGATCTGACTTGTTTAGATTCTGAATATCTTAAAATATTAAGGAACATCTTAAATATTAAGGAAATATTAAGGAAAATGATCCTTATATAATATTTTTAAAAATATTCTAATATCTTAAATATTAAAGAAATATTAAGGAAAATTATCCTTATAGAATATTTTTTAAAAAGAAAATGAGCTTGTTATAAAAGTTGTCTCTGATTTGCCTTTGGGGCTGGCAGATTCTGTCCCATTGTACATGCTCTTTGAAATAACTGCATCTTATTCTCAAAGGCTCTATAAGATTTCACAGATGTTTTGCCTATAGTCTTTTCTTCTACATTTCCCAAATGCTGTCCACTCCCACTGTTACTTCTTAGATTTTTTTTAAAATAAAGACTGAGCAAATCCTAAATTTTAGGCAGTATAGAAACATAAAATACAGGAAGTCATGCAAGCTGTGGGCAATATCTGGCCTCTATCCCTATTTTCTAGCTTTCAAGTCAATTAAATAACATTATGCTGTGAAGACCAAATTCAATTTCTCTGCCTGTATCATATTTAAGTTAAAGAAAAAAAGAGTGGACAGGAAAGTTCAGTTAAAAGACTGTGTTGCATGTAAGTTACCCAATGAAGAGCATCATTAGAGGAAGGTAATGTTTCTCAGGATCGGAAGAGAAAGAATCTTGGATATGCCACAGTCTTAACTTCAAGTCATCTTTTTCATCTTTGAAATATAGTTAATACCAACTACTTTCTTTGCCTTGTAAGATTATTATGAGGGTCAAAGAAAAAAACGTAAGTGGAGATTTTATAAATCACAAAGTACTATATAAATACAGTGACACAGTCATCTTTATCATCATCATTATGGCATTCTTTAAAGAGCTTATTCATGCAGAAACAAAAGCAAATATCTATTATTGTAAATTTTAAAGTTTTTGAAAGGAAAAGAAAATGTCTTCTTTGTGCATGCTCTAATGGACTTGGTATATTTTCTAGACAAATTGAGAGACAAGTACCTATGAACAATTATATGAAAATGTCCTAAGAGAAGAAATAAAAAGACAAGTCACTATCATTGACAGAAATATCTGTATTTGATATTTTCTAAGTGAGTCATTAAAATAATCCAAGAATACCAATTTCTGACGAATGTCAGTTGAATGTCACATGTGAAACTTTCGGTAACTTCCACATGGGGAATAAAAAAGATATAGTTGACTCATTCAGATCTCTTCTCCTTTTCCTCCTCCCCTGTTTCATTGTCTTCCTTTCCCTTCTTTATCCCTATTCTGTTTTCTTTCTTCTTATTTTATTAAGGGCTTGCTTTATCAACAAAATTTGGAGGTTCTCTAAGGAATATAAAAGAAATAGAAAGCAAAAATCTCTACTCTTAGGGAGTTTTCAATTTGGCTGAGTATTGAAATTATTTGTGATTTAGGTAAGAGGACCTGTTTTATCATCAGAATCAACTCTGTCTTGTATAGAACAATTTTTAAAAAAGGTATGAAATTGTGATATGTTTTCACTCCTATGTAGATCTTGAGAAACTTAACAGAAGACCATGGGGGGAAGGAAGAGGGAAAGTAGATACAAGCGGAGAGGGAGGGAGGCAAACCACAAGAGACTCTTAAATACAGAGAACAAACTGAGGGTGGGTGGGGGAGGAGTGGCAAGTGGGGGATGAGGGGAAATGGGTGATGGGCATTGAGAAGGGCACCTCAATGAGCACTGGGCGTTGTATGTGAGCTAATTTGAAAATAAGTTATATTAAAAAAAGTTATGAATCCTGATCTACGTATTACTATTTAACATATCTTAAATTACAACCTCTTAGAGCTAAGGTAATATGTGAGAAAAGTAAGCTCTTTAGATTTTAGGTTTCTGAATTTTTTTAGTCAAAACATGATAAAAATTTCATTTTACATAGATCTGTCTGTGTGTCAATCAATGTTATGAAGAGCTAAGGACTTGACAGTTGAGGTTTTAAAATGAAAATTAATTATGGGCATTAATATAACAATTCTTCACTAGTTACTCAAAGTTCTAAATTCTTTTCCCTTGAACATGAATATTCAGAAGATTGCTCTTTCTTGGGAGGAAATTTTGACAGATATTTAAGAAGCTTTGTGATGGCAACATCTCTTTGAATGTCTTCCTTATTAGTTGGCTTTAGGATGGTTTATTTATTTTTCATACTATGCATTTATCATTTTTTTTTGCTTTGTGGTAAATATGATTTTGTGTTTTATTGTAAATAGCATTTCATAAAATTCATTAACTATTGATAGCAAGGTATACTTATGAAATACTCCAAAAATTATTAACTTATTTATCCTCATAAAACTCTTCTTGAATTTGGATTTCCAAATGGTCACTAGTATTTAAAGAAAGATTAAGAACATCTGTTAATAGGTATTATCACGTGTCTGGGTTTTCAAAGTGCAACTATGAATAATACTTTTCATTGTTGTTGTATATGATATAGTACTTTAGAGGGTATTTCACTTTGCAGGATAGATTCAAAATGTATCCTTCCTACAGGGATACAAAAAGAATGAAAACAACTTTTCCCTTTAACATTACAAATAAGATGCAAAATACATTCTCACCCTTCTAATAAAACTTGCTTATATTATTATAGGAAGTCTGAAGTTTTGGCACAGTTAATTAATACTCTGTGACATTATTTTCCTGAGCATTCCACTTGTGAAAGAAAATAAAATACTAAAAAAATAGATATGAAGAGTAAAACGTTTTTATATATGGCTTTTATAAAAATTTTTTAGTTTGGGGGGAGATTTCTTTGTGCTTACAAAATGTGCTTATAAACTAACCAAACAACTCTTTACAACACAAATATAGTAGGATTTAATTAACAGAATGAATCTTGTTCTCTAAAACTTACCATGATAAACTTTTATACATTTATTTCTGTGATGCCACTATCACTCAGAACATTATTAAAACTGCTTTTTGGTAAATATTTTTAGTGCCATTGATGAGTGATACTGAAAAACATTTCTTGTAATTTTATACTTTGTGTTTTAAAAGTATGAAACACCTCATATTTTATCTATTAATCTTGGTTCTGAATTACTTTTAGGTAAATATAAATATTAGAAAGAAACATTGATGACATTCAAATAATGTGGAATAGGTGTTGAAAACCATTCCAAATACATAATTTACCTAAACCTGAATAATGGCAAGATCAACTAACCAATTTTTAATTTCCAAGGGGACTTTTTGCTGGTTAAAATCTACTTGGATATGTGGTTGGTTTAATTATACTTTTTTTTCAAAATTAGAAAATTTTATTTTATAGCAATAACTCAGACACACAACTACTTTGAAGGATATGTTAATGTGATCCTGTGTAGGCAGAATAATGTCCATCAAAAAAGATATTCATATCCTAATCACCAGTTCCTGCATTTGCCATATAAGGTAACCCGACTATATTACCTTATATGGCAAAAGAGACTTTGCAGATGTGATTAAGGATCTTGAGATGGAGAGATTATACTGGATTATCCAAGTGGGCTTAAAGACATAATTGAAAGATCCTTACAAGAGAGAGAAGCAGGATAGAAGCAGTAAAGTCAAACACTCAGAGGACACAATTTGATGACTGAATCAGCGAAAAAGAAAGAGAAAGGTTTGAAGATGCTGACTCTGAAGAAGGAGGAAGGTGCCATGGGCCAAGCAATGTAGGCAGCCTCTAAAAGATGGGGAAGGCAAGCAAATAGAATCTTTCTTAGAGCCTCTGGAGGGAGACCGGCTTGGCTAACATCTTGGCTTAGCTCAATGAGGCTGATTTTGGACTTCTGACCTCCAGAATTGCAAGACAATAAATTTGTGTTATTTTAAGCCACTATATTTGTGGTAATTTGTTACAGCAGCAATAATAAACTAATTTAGACCTTGAGGTTTAGAAATGAAATATAGCTCAAAGTAATCTAACACATTATTTAGTCCAACTTCTCCTTCTACATGAATTACATAAGTAACACAGTGTTGAGTATCATTTTGCCTAAAGTTATACAATCTGTAGCAGAATTATAAAACCTAGATATACTCATCTTGCGGTCTAAGATGTTTTCTTGTATCAAATTATGTAAAATCCCACACATATTTTAGTAACTCATATGGCATAATTTTTGTTGGTATCCTTCTAATAAGATCGATAAATATGAAATCAATACACATTGACTTTGATTTTTTAAAAACAATTTTTTATGTTTTATTTTATTTTGGAGTGAGAGAGACAGAGCATGAGTGGGTGAGGGGCAGAGAGAGAGGGAGACACAGAATACGAAGCAGCCTCCTGCTCTGAGCTGTCAGCACAAAGCCCAGTGGGGAGGCTCAAGCTCATGCACCATGAGATCATGACCTGGGCTGAAGTCAGATGAGTCACCCAGGCATCCTGACTTTGATTTTCTTTATAGATTCTGCTGACAGTGTGGAGATAGCACTTAGTATTCTTACTGGTTTCTACCTCAAGTCTCTCTGAGGTTAGGGTCATCAGCTTGTCTGATAGCATTAGGCCTTCTCCCAGTTATGCAAATCATGTAATATCACAGAACCCTTTAAATTAGAAGAGATTATAGTATGTAATAACAATCTGGGGGTGGATTCTAGTGATCTTTATATGTTGAAGGTCCATAGGTAAGACTGGTTGCCAGGGTTGCAATTTATATTTTTAAGTCTGACACTGCTCTTTCCTGAAGTTTTGATTTCAGGAAGCATGAAGAAAAATGAAGAAAAATTTTCACAGAAGACAATCTTTAACAATTTTTTTTACCTTTATTTTGAGAGAGACAGAACAAGTAGGGGAGGGGTAGAGAGAAAACGAGACAGGGAATCGCAACCAGGCTCTGCACTGTGAGGCTCAAACTCACAAACTGTGAGATCATGACCTGAGCTGAAACCAAGAGCTGGTTGCTTAACTGACTGAGCCATCCAGGTGGCTCGTGAAGGACAGTCTTATTCTACTCTCCATAGAACCCTATCAGCAGCCACACATTTCCTAATTCTTTCTTTTTCTCCTGTACCCTATTCATTACAGATTACTTAGATTCTTGATCTGGGTACCATCTCATATACCATACCATCTTTTTCTTTACTTGGCTGTTCTAGGTCCTTTTCACTTCCACAAAAATATTAGAGCCCACTTGTTAATTTCCATAAAAAGTCTACTAAGATTTTGATTGTAATTCAGCTGGATATATAGCTCAACTAGAGAGAATTGACATTCTAAAAAAATTGAGTATTCTTATTCTTAAAAATAGTATATCTCTCCACCCATTTCAGTCATCTTTAACTTCACTTGGTAAATTTTATTTTCAATTTTCCAATTATTTATGGTTCATATATAATAGTGTATTTTTGTAATGTTGACTTTGTATCTTGCAACCTTGCTAAATTCACTTTTGGAAGGCATAGTTTTCCTTTACTACCACCCTACTATTTCCTTTGTCATCTGCCTCTTACTTTTACCCGTTAATGGAAATTACTTCTTTGAAGTGACCTATTAGCCAGCATCCATGATATTTTTTTAAAATTCTCTCCTTCCACTTTTCTATATGTGGGTACAATCTTTCCTTCATAGAAACACACACACACACACACACACACACACAAACACACACACGGAGAAAGCCTTCTCTCAGTTGCCATGACAATGTACTAACCTGGATCTCTTAATCGTGACTGTTCATTTCCAGCATGTTGCTGTGGTGCTTTTAAATTTCTCATCTTCTATATGGAAATGTTGTTCTCATGTTCTTTTCAAAATTGTCTTCTTTTGTCCTAAACTCTGAAATTTGATTTTTCCCCCTCATTTGGCTTCAAATACAAGTTACTCTAGGGAAAGTCCAAGATTCCTATCTTAGCACTGCTATTTCTTCAGAAATACACATCACATTTCCAAATGCCTGGGAAAGATCTATTGACATCTTGAGTTAACACTCACACTGAACTAGCTTTAATTGACATGAATAAAATTTCTTAGTTTACTTAAATTCTCCAAGCATTATACCAGACTTTCAGCCTCCAGGTCTTCTCCTTCCTTTCGTTCATCTCCTCCAACTTCCAGTACTGTACTCCTATCATGTTTCTTTTTATGATTCTTCCTTTCATTTGGACTGTGATTGTCCCAGTTCAGCAATTCATTAATACTTTCTTTATTTATTTATCACACACATTTTAACCAACCCAGAAATGGTAAGATTTTAATTGCTTTCATTTTGTATCCATTCTTTTTATTTATTTCAGGATATGTATTTATATTTTTAACTGACATAATATTAAAGATAGAACTTTATTCGATTTTATACATTTTCCATATCACTACATAGCTTTCATGAATATAATTTTAATAACTATATAAGAGCTCATCACACTTGTATTTTTTATGTTATCATTTTTGTTAGACATCTAGGATGTTTTTAATAACTTTTTCTAAATTTTTTAATGTTTTATTTATTTCTGAGAGAGAGAGAAAGCATGAGCAGGGGAGGGTCAGAGAGAGAGGAAGACACAGAATCTGAAACAGGCTCCAGGCTCTGAGCTGTCAGCACAGAGCCCGATGTAGGGCTTGAACCCACAAACCATGAAATCATGACCTGAGCCGAAGTCAGATGCTTAACCGACTGAACCACCCAGGCACCTCTGTTTTTAATATCTTTTATATCACGTATAGTTCTTTGGTGAATCTATTTGTATAAATGATCTTTAAAATGTGTATTTTTCTTAATGAGTAAGAATATATGAAAAGTTTCATGTAACTTTAAAAATATTAAATCTAAAAATGCTTTTTACTAATTTATTTACTGAGTATCTGCAAGTGCTCTCTCTATATTTTAACTTCACAATAATTGTTTAAAATTTTAGCTTATTAAAAGGGGTAGAATTAATTAATTAATAACAGTGGAAAATTGAACATTTTTTCCCCCATGTGTATTAGATACTGGAACTTCCTTTTGTGATCTTATAATTTTTGCCTAGGTTATTATAACAACCTAACCGGCCTTTCTTTTCCATCAAATTTTTCCTCCTGCTACCAGAGTAACAGTCATAAAACTTGGGAAATCATATGAATACAAAAGGAAGGAAGAATTTTAATATCTGACAGCTATCACAAAGGTTGAACTCCTTCAGCTGATATTCCAGACTTTCCATATTCAAGGCTTAACCAGCCTTCTCACCTTCTGTGACATTTTCCTCAAGGTGTTCTGAGTGTCTGACATGCTGGCACTCTTATTGCTTAGGCCCTTTGTTTCCCTCTTCCATATCACTACTCTCTTCTCTTCACCTGAAGTCCCTCTATTCAATTGTTATTAACCAGGAAAACATTAAATACAATCTCTTCTCTGAAAGTTACATGATCATTTACATTAGAATTAATCTCTTTTGTCTGTTTTCCTATTATGCTTTATTTATTTATTTATTTTTTAAAATATTTTTATTTATTTCTAGGAGAGAGAGAAACAGCTTGAGCAGGGGAGGGTCAGAGAGAGAGGGAGGTACAGACTCTGAAACAGGCTCCAGGCTCTGAGCTGGCAGTCAGCACAGAGCCCGACGTGAGGCTCGAACCCACGAACCGCGAGATCATGACCTAAGTGAAAGTCGGAAGCTTAACCGACTAAGCCACCCAGGCGCCCCTATTATGCTTTATTTAAATGCTAGTTTTGGTACTTATCTCATTCTTCTCATAATGCAATTTTTAGTGTCCAAATCTGAATTTTTTATTTTGGAGCACTTGGTTGGCTTGGTCAGTAGAGCCTACATACGACTCACTCTGGATCTCAGGACTGTGAGTTCAAGCCCCACATTAGGTGTAGAGCTTATTTTAAGAAATGAAATTTCAGGGAGCCTGAGCGGCTAAGTTGGTTAAGTGTCTGACTTGGGCTCAGAGTTCAAGCCCTGTGTCAGCCTCTGTGCTGACAGCTCAGAGCTTGGAGTCTGCTTCGGATTCTGTGCCTCCCTCTCTCTCTGCCCTTCCCCCACTCTCACTCTGTCTCTGTCTCTCTCAAAAGTATATAAACATTAAAAACATTTTCAAAATATTTTTTTAAAAATGAAGTTTCTATTTCATTTTAATTTCATTGAGTAAAAGGCTGTCTTTAAGTAATCTTTGGTTTTTCATAGTGCACCAGTAGGTAAAACAGCAAAATTTAAATATTTGTTGAATTGTTTGAATTCAGTTAATTAGGGTTGTTTTGAAACTCAAGGGGTAAAAATATTGGGCCCTGTAAATGAATAGAGTTGAACCCTGCATAACCTTAGAGCAGGGAAAACATATAATATCCTTGTTCTTATTAATGCAGGAGAGAACCCTTTAAGATAATAAGAGCATAAAAGGGACACATTATTGAAATAGTTACACATATAAGGAAGCCCTTGTCTTCTTAATACACATTTAACCAAGTGGCTGTATACTTGAGCTTTTTTTTTTTTCTGTCAAAAACCTTCAAATACACACACACACACACACACACACACACACACCCCACCTTTTCAATTACTCACTTTACTTGTCAGGGTAATATTTTAAAGATTGGCTAAGATTGAGGTAATAAGGCAGTCCAGACATTTAACTTTGTTAAACTACTAATATATAAGATACTATGTATCTATTTATTCTTTTGATGTTTTTTATTATCAGGTGATTTAGGATTAATCTGCAAAAGAAAGTGACCTTGATAGAGTCTAAAGTACTGTATTTCTTGACACAGTGAGGTAAAGCAGTATTATTGGTATTAACATAATTATGTTATTAAATGCATCAAAGGTGAGGTATTTAAAGCAAATTAAACAAGTGACATTCTTATTTCATAAACCACATCTAATCTCATGCTTGGCTGTTTTTATGATAGAGTTACAGCAATAGAGAAAATCAGGCATGAATGGAAGAGTAACTGATACCTTCATAAACAGATGCTTAGAATTTGAACTTAAAGTGACTAAGGAACAACCAAAAGTCAAATGGGACAAACAGGAGGTGACATTCATGGAGATAACAAAAGATTAGCTGAGATTATTATCGAACTATTTGAACTGAGAGAATAACATTACATGGGTGAAGTCTAGAGAACAGAGTCCCGACTTTGAGCCCCAGCTCCATCAATGACACATTGTGTGACCTGGAACAAATTAGCTAACCTCTCTAGTTCTAGGTTTCTTATTTATAAAATGGAGATAATTGCATCATGTAATAAAGTTGTTGTGAGAGTCAAATTAGAAAAGAGACATGGATATTTTTAAATGTAAACTAAATCATATTTGTCAGGTAGTATTGATATCATGCTGTAGAAACTTTATCATGATGTAGAAACATCCTACTATATTTGAACTTGATTTACTCAGAAAGTATTCAGTAAGTTCAAGTACCATATTTATTAGGTATGTTATAGTGAATCAAACAGATCTAATTCCTGCTCTAAGGGTACTTACTATCTAGTAAGGGTCATTATGAGTTAACAAACAAATACTAAAAATAAGAGTGCTTCTTAGCCTCCACTTTATCCACTTGCCATGTTAGCTAGCATTTTACATTCTCTCCACAAAATGCATTGACTAACATCCATTTTACACTGAATACAATAGCACTTAATATTTGCCAGGATATATTTGTTCTAAGTGCTTTGCACAAATTAATTTCTTTAATCCTTACAACAAGGGATCTCAATATAGATACTGTTATTATTCCCATTTTGCAGATGAGGAAACTGAGGCATAATGAAATTAAGTGATTCGTCCATGTTTAACACAACGAGTAGGTGGTAGATCTGAATTCACACCTAGGCAGTCTAGCTGCAGGGCCCATGACTATGTAACAATACTAGAAGGTCTGTCTATTTCTGCTTTCTCTAGTTGAGTAGAAACCTTATTCAAAGGTCAGTTGTCGGGCACCTGGGTGTCTCAGTTGGTTGAGCATTTAACTCTTGATTTCTGCTCAGTTCATGACCCCACAGTTGTGAGATTGAGCCTCACCTCAGGCTCCACACTCAGTATGGAACCTGCTTAAGATTTCCTCTCCAACTTCATCTGCTCCTTCCCTGCTCAGACACTTGCTCTCTTGCTATCTCTCTCTCTCTCTCCCAAAAAAGGTCAGTTTTATTTGTTCCCAAATATGTTTATACCAGTTGTTTTTGTTATGTAACTTTTTGTTATATAATTTAATTAAATGTCACACAAAGCAGTAAACTAGGAATGAAAAATACAAATGTGATTTTGTATATTTGTAAACTAAATTGAATATGTTGGTGAGCTTAATTAAGGAGAATTGCCTTTAAAAAAGCTGCCAAATCATAAAGTGGTAAAAACTAAGAGTGGAGGCATATTATAAAAACATAGACATTTATTGCAGATGGTCTCATGTGTCATTATGCTTTCATCATACTTAAAAATAAATGAAAATGGAAAATGCAAAAATATATACTTCTAATTATTAAACCATTACTAAACTGAAAAGCTGTGGCCCTGTATCATATAGTTGGCAAATGAGTGACTATTTACATAGTTTTGGTTAAAATACATATACATATATACACACAGAGATCATTTTTGTGAAATATGATTTAGCTAACCTTTCTGGGTAACCTATCAACTATCCTACAAGAAACTAGCATCTTTGAATACTTACATTTCCAAACAATAAAACTATCATTGGTGTCCTGGGTAAAGTTACACGAGTCTATTTTGCTCCAGAAGGATAAATCATAGTGTACTCCATAGAGGACAAATTGTAGATCACAGTGCAAGTCTACAGAGGACAGTTGATCACCCACTGGGGCACAATGTGGTACATGGAGGACTAATCATGGCTCACAAAATGGATTCATTTTTGTGTCATGTGATCAACTCAGTTTTTCTTTCCAGGGCAGCATGATTTAGAGGGAAAGGGAGAGAAAGAGAGAGAGAGAGAGAGAGAGAGAGAATCCCGAGTTCAAAGCATGGAGCTTGATGTAGGGTTCAATCTTATTAACCGTGAGTTCATGACCTGAGCTGAAATAAAAAGTTGGATGCTTAACGGACTGAGCCACTCAGGCACCCCTCAGCCTAATGTCTTTATTTGAAGTTGGCAATATAAGTCATGGTGTCAGATACAACATAGTCATCCCTCAATGAACTTGAAAATACTTTGGAAATTGCAAGGCATTAAATCACATGTTTTCGTACTACATTGTAAGTTCAATTATTATAACACTTATTATACTGTACAATGCTTACCGATACATCTGGGCATTCGATGTGTCCAGATCTTGGCTTATTAATATTTACACTGACATCTGTGCCTAGTCAAGTGTCTGGGTCCTTCTAGTATACAGAAGGTACTCACTGATACTTTTTATGTGAACTTACTAGAAATCTCCTAAATTTAACTAGACATTTTGATGGTAAATTGATATATGGAATATTAAATAGTCTTTTTTTTAAATGTTTTATTTATTTCTAGGAGAGAGAGAGAGAGACAGCGTGAGCAGGGGAGGGTCAGAGAGAGAGGGAGTCACAGACTGAAACAGGCTCCAGGCTCTGAGATGGCAGTCAGCACAGAGCCCGACGCGGGGCTCCAACCCACGAACCCCGAGATCATGACCTAAGCGAAAGTCGGACGCTTAACCGACTAAGCCACCCAGGCGCCCCTGGAATAGAAAAGAGTCTTATACTTTCAGTGTTAGTTGTTGTAGAGTCATTTTCTTCTCCTTACTACCTCAAAGTCCATTGAAAATATCAAAGGAAACAAAAAGAAGGAGAAAGATGCCATCTCCAGGAAGCAAGTGCAATTGTCCTCAAACTCAATGGCACAAATTATAAAGTTCATATATTAAATATTGTAACCTCTGCCTAAATCATCATGCCTACTGAGAGAGGACATTGGGTGCCTCAGACAGTATGTGTTCTCTGAAAAGCATATTTGAGAGCCTTCAATTAAAGAGCGCTTGGTTTCTGGGAAGCCTAAGAAAAATGGAGAATATTCATGCAGAGATCCCAACTGACCTTCTACAATGGTAAGATAAGGAGGGAAGGCCTCAGAGGGACATTATGCCAACCACATCATTGTGTTCTCTACCACTTGATATCTAAGTCCAGGCAGCCTGTCAGAGAAGAAGGTGGAGGTAATAGGAGGCATACAGCTATACCAAAAACCTGTTGAGATCCATGCAGACTTTTTGAGAGAAAAAACGTGGGGGGCGAAGTACCTTCAATATTAACAACACAAAAGATTTGGAAAGAAAGTGTTTGAGTTGGTAAGCTGAAATAGAAATAGCAGCTACCAACTTCTCTACCTAATTTCCAGCCGTTTCATTTCACTTTCTCTTCCCCTTCTATTGCATTGTTTTGTTTTGTTTTTTTGCCAGCCTCATTAAAGATGAGAAGTGATCAGAAAGAGACCGATGGATAGAACAATGCAAAAAATCTGCCATGTTCTCTTCCACATAAGGAGAGGAAAACTAGCAAAACAGCCATGAAAAGCACATATCATAAGTGATATACTTTCTAAAAAAGAGTTCAGAGAGAGACAGAAGAGTTGAAGACAGCATATGACAAATAAAAGGAGATGAAAATAGAGCTGGTAGAGTTCAGAAAGAAAATAAAAATGGAAATGAAAAAAATGTAAGAGCAAAATATATGTTAGAAGCAACACAAATAGAATAAATTTGAAAACAAAAAGGTATATATAGATATGAAAATATCTGACAAATGAAATGTGTGCGAACAATATAAAAATGTTGTAATGATAAAAGATTTGAAAGAGTAACAACAGAGCCAGTATTTGCATAATTGGTGTTTCTGAGAAAAGAAAAAAAAAACAAAAAGTGCAAAAATGAAACGCAAACTTTTGTAAAGGTTTGAATTTTCAAACTGAAAAATCATACTATGTCCTAGGACAATTTATATAGAATAATGAATATCTGGAGATAGTTTAGTACAGTTTCTCGAACCCAAGGATTATCATGTGAACATTTAAGGCAAAAGCTCAAACTACATATAAGAGAGAAAATAGGTTGGTCTCCAATTTGCACATAATGTTAGAAGTCAGAGAAGCAGTTTCTACACAGGTCTGGAGAAAAGAAAGTGTAACCCAAGTTTTATTTTCAGTTGTATATAATGTCAACTGAGACACATTCTGAAGCAGTTAAGGGGCAGAGACAGAGGCCATATATAGTCATGGAGCCCTTCTTTAAACACACAGACACATACTTAATAGTGAGCATTAAGTCTATCTAATCATGGATTATAAATAACAACTTTAGGAATAGAACAGACTATGAATGTTATAAACCATGATAAGGTAAACATATTAATGGTAATGACTGGGAGTAAGAGAAGGGAATTTTAGAAGAAGCATCAATGAGCTAATTTTCTTTTATCCATAACATAGAGTTAGAAGCTACTACCTACGTTGATATATATAATTGAAAAACATCCAGCCTCCTAAAGTTTTTCAGTTTTTTCCCTCAACTTTGGAGTAGAGTTTTAGTAAAGAAAACATTATGCTTTATGTTTAAGAAACATTTACCTGAAAAAAAAAAAAAGAAGTATTTACCTGAATTTCAATAATTCTTCAGTTTTAGTTCAATATTTTAAATTCAAAGAGAAGAAAATGTAACCTTTAAGTATTAAAATATTATATATAATTTTATTCTACTGACCCCTTTTTCTAACTTAATAGATATTTAGGTATGTTTGGAATGATATTTGATTGGTATTGGAGAAGGCTATTTCTTTCTGAAAAATGGGGTTTGGGTTATCTAAAATGAAACTTCCTATGTTTCTATATGACTTGAAGTTTTTGTAAAAGACACACATCATTTTAATTTAAAAAAGTCATAATTTTTAAAAATTACAGCATTATCACCATCTATGCTTAGAAATTTTTTTCTATTAACTATTATAGTAAATCTCTGCCAAATATATTATAAATTTTGGAAATGACATATAAAATAAAAACAATTATAGGAACAATAATTTTTCCTTAATATATTAATCTAAAAACCAATATTCTCTGGGAGAATATGTTTCAAGAAAGCGTATATGACAAGCAGACACTATCTGGGGTTCATAGATAAAGGTATTCCTCAATTTACATATTTCATAATTCCACAGGTTACACAATTAGGAAGCAAGCAGTAGTTTATTAAAGCTATAAATGGGAGCTAAGCTTCTCTTCAACAAAACAGCATGACATAAATTACAATTTTTGGATAAACCCATTATCACACTTGCATCAGTTTTATGAGGGATATATATAAACCCAGTGTGGTTATAAATTTAGGAAAATTGCTAGTACATCTGTGAAACACTGAGGTGTTCAGGGTAAAGAATGTGAAGAAAATAAAATCTTTTTCTAGTGAAAGGTGTAGTGCGCAATGATGTTTGACTTTTGGACCAAAATACCAAATGATCATCTGGTTTCTTTGTTTTGAAGGAAAAAAAGTGGGTTTTTTACATTCTTCCTTTTCTTTATCTTTAATCACTTATTTTTAAAGATGGACCTTCTAGAATTTTACAAATCAGCATCCCCAGAGGAGGCCAAGTTTAGCAGGGTCTTAGACCTGCCTGGCTGCCGTCCCCAGCTGTAATAGCACACTTGGAAGGCACACCTGGAAGGCACACCCATGGAGAAGTGAGTGTGTCTTTTCCCTGCACTTTCAAGTAATGACTTTAGAATTCATGCAAATGAATGGTGCACATTTGCAAAGAACTATTTTATATTATTACAGTCATTTTCATCTCATAAAGGATAATTTTGTTTTTCTGTATTGTGTGTGCAGCCAAAATACTGAGCTAACTGACCTTCCTGTGATCACAGAACCCTCATTAAAATTCACTATTCTTCGAAGTTAACTATACAATGTTAATACTTTTAAAATTTTTATTAAGAAAAGAAAGTAATCTTTACCTGTAGCCAGCTAACTGTGCCAATAGGAATGAATATGCAGTATGTTGTTCTCTGAGATCATGGGGCAGTTGGGGATAAACTGTTTTAATGTTTATTTATTTTTGAGAGAGACAGAGTGAGAGCGAGCGAGCAGGGGACTGGCAGAGAGAGAGTGGGAGACACAGATCTGAATCAGGCTCCAGGCTCTGAACTGTCAGCACAGAGCCTGACACGGGACTCATACTCACAAACTGTGAGATCATGACTTAAGCCGAAGTAACTTGCTTAACTGACTGAGCCGCCCAGGTGCCCTGGGGATAAAGTGTTGTAATATGACTCTTCGTGCATCAAGTGGATGGACTTTGAAGTGCTACTGTATGTCTAAGGATGTTTGCTATCTCTCTTAAATACTTTGTTTATGGAGAATAACTTAAATAGTAATTATTTAAAGGCTTTAGAAAAAAATTTTTGTTTTAACAAATTCTAATAAAGGAAAATGTATTTGAATGAAAGACTGTGAAAAACCACTCTTTGAAATAAGCAGCAAATGTTACAGATATAAAACTTTAATTTTGGATAGTAGATAAATTGATTAGACTAGGGTAAGATAACCTAATGCAATGTTAAGGGTACTGCTTGCAGATAATGGATCTAAATTTCAGTAGGGTTCCTCCACCTATTAGTATCTGACTTTGATCTTCCCACTTAACCTCTCTGAGATTTGTTTATTTAGAAAATGAGGGATTATGCCCTTCCTATCTAATTTATGATTGTTATAAAGTAATAATACAGAATGGCAGTATCACTTAATGGCCATTGTAGTGCATAAGGATCCATGAGACTCTTGCCTGGAAAATAAAAAGGAAGAGTGCTGATTATTTTCATGATGAAATAATAGTATTGAAATGGCATGTCTTTGCTGCTAATTAATAATTGCCTTATATATTTATATATGCATGAGGCTAAAACACTTTTCTAACCTGAAGAATATATTATAATAAGCTTTAGTCATATATTCTGTGATAACTTTGAATAATATGTAATAAACACTTGCAAATCTCAGGAAAGCAGAAATCTTGACTGTTTTGCAGAACACTATATCCAAAACAATGTGAATGTGTAAATCACTCAGTGACCTAAGTGATTATATTTTTCCAAGTATGAAAACAATAAATAAAAGCAGATACAAAATGGATAGGCTTCTTCAGGAATGCTAGGTACAAATTGTCATTATTTTTGTCTGCCTAGGGTTCCTGGAAGAGTTTGATACATGTTGTGCTGTATACCCTTCTAGCAAGTAGATTTTATATTTTCTAAAATGACAAACAGAGATAAATAAAGCTTTGGAGAAAATGAAGGCTGTGAAGTATTGAAGGTTTTCTTCATTCTGAAAAGATAAGGGTCAATATTTACAATAGCCTCTCAAAAGTGAACTGTAACACTTTATACTATATCAAATAATTTTTGAATGGAAAATCAACATACAAGGAAAAGAAAAGAGATTTTAGACAGGATTGACCCTTAGGTGAAGATATTAGAGATTTCCAGTGAAGTGGTAGTATTTCTACTCTCTGGATTTCGTTCCTCACCTGTAAGATAAAAGGGTTGGGGTTGAACTATATGATCTCTTTCAGCTCTGAAATTCCGTGGCCTTGTGATATTCTTTATGCATTGTGACACAGGAAGCATATCATTCACTGAAGGGTTTTCTTCATCTGGTGGAGGCAGTACAGAGCACTGGACAATAAGAATGTAGATTTTAGAGTCAGAGAGAGTTTTGTCTGAATCATATTTGTGGTCTTGTGATTTTTGGCAAGTTACTATAACTTCTTTAAGTCTGTTTCCTCATGTATCTACTGTAGAAAATAATGCCTATATAGGAGAGTGCTTGACATGATAAAGGAGAAAATATATTTGTTAAAACCAAGTATGAGTACTCCTGGGGACCCATAGTGGGTTTCAGGGGAAAGTAATAATAAAAGTCCAAGATCTGGGATTGCCTGGGTGGCTTAGTTGGTTAAGTGTCCTATACTTGATTTTGATTTAGGTCATGATCTCACAGTTTATGAGTTTGAGCCCCATATTGGGCTCTGTGCTAACAGTGCAGAGCCTGCTTGGGATTCTCTTTCCCTCTCTCTTTGCCCCTCCCCTGGTTGCTCTGACTATAACTCTCTCTCAAAAATAAATAAAAATAAACTAAATTAGAAAAGAGTCCAAGCTCTGGAGACAGATGGCCTGGTATTAAATCTTAGCTATGCTACTTGCTACTTGCTGACCCCTGGGAAAGTTACTTCAGATTCTGCCTCAGCTTCCTCTTCTGTGTGTGTGGGTGATGATAGTACTTACCTTCTTGGGTTTTTTGCCAGGATTAAATGAGTTTAGAAATGTAGACTGCTCAGAAAAGTGCCTGGCACACATAAGCACTGTATTTTGGCCATCATCATCATCATCATCATTATAGTTACACAAAGCCCAGGATGAATTTGGTACATCATCCTTAAGTTTTATTCTACTAAAAAATTTAGGAATAAATGCTATTTTTATTAGAAGCAACATGTATATATTATAAAACAGAATGTGAAGTTTCTGTAAATATCAACAGTGAAGCCTAGTGGAGCACTTTCTGGCATCCTGAATGTACTCTACAGATAAATTCCATTTGTTAGTATTAGCAATACTATTTTCCACTTTATTTATAACCTACCTAATAATTTAATAGTAAAACAGAGTAGCCTAGCCCTGCAGAGTAAGGAGTAAGAACTCACATGGGAAAATAAAACAGAAAAGCATTTTACAATCAAAACATGAATCAATCTCACATTTACTTGTCACTCTAAACCTATGCTATATTGTACAGATTTTACTCTTTAAATAGAATTTTAGTCATATAAAACGCTAGATTGACATCTCTGATGAATAGGTTTTAATTTCAATTTAATATCAGAGTTTTAGGTTTATATTGTAAATTCCTATTGTATTTGTACACGATCCATGGTAACTGTTTTTTGAAAATATTATTTTAATTAAAGGTTCAGAGAGCAATAAATAATGTAATCCATAAAGGGGTTTAATTCAATAAATATTTATTTAGCCTATGTAAAAATATCAAACACTGCTAAGTGGTAGGCATGTGGAGATGGATAAGCTCCAAATTTTCTGTTACAGAGCTCTCATGGGATATGGAAAACCTAGTTGGTTGGCTGATTAGTATCTCTGTCCAACTGTCTTCTGTATTGCTTGCCTCTATTATAGTGCTGAAAATTCCCAGAAGCTCTTGGGTTGTGGGCAGAATTTGCTGGTGGTGATAGTGGTTGTAAGAGTAGTAGGGATGCTTCTATCTTTCTACTAAAAGAGGAAAGTTGTGGCTAATGTTCCTCTTCCTCCTCTTCTGGCCTTGAGCATAGATTTAATGCCTATAGAGCAGTGACCATCTTGGGACTATTAGGTGACAAGCCAAAAATAATTAGAGTTAGGACTCACATCATTTAGTCAGCAATCCAAAACCACATGCCACTATATCTTGACATTTGTTTTCTAAGACAAATATTAAATGTTTTTGTATTTTAAAACATTATTAGGCTTTTTGTTTTTGTATCAAGGACAACTCTAACTAATATGAGAGGAGACATACATTTCCCATATATAATTATGAGACAACATGTTAGTTGCTGTAACTATAATGATAACTTTTCTGAATAACACTTATAAATGATATATGTAATCTTCTACCCTACTGTGTGTGCATATGTGTATGTGTTTGTGTTTTCCTTGGCACTCTGTAGTACGTGTTAGAGTTGATAAATAGTTCCCCAAAATCAAGGTTCACAGTCTAACAAGGTATCAAAAGATCCCTGACTCAGAGGGAAGTGACTCAGAGGGAAGAGACATTTGTTAATAGAAGGCTGGGAACAAGTTTGAATTCTGGAAGCATCTGTGAGAGGTGGCTGAAGAGGACTCTATATTGAAATGACAGAGATCAAGTTTAGTTCCAAAATTCATAGCCAGACAACACCAGAGATAAAAAAGAGTGAAGGAAGGAGAAAAGACAGTAAGTACAAACTAATATAGAAAGCCTGTGATGTAAAAGGATTTGATTTTAGCTATGTACACCCAGTGGGAAGTTAGGGGCTGGAAACAGGTAATTAGAGATTTGATGACAGAAGATTGAAGTAAAAAAAATCTAACAGGAGACTGTACCTGATTTTTTTTTTTTTCAACCTGCACCATGAAACCCGAGTAATGATTAGAAAGGAAACTAAAGAGATAATACAATCAAAAGCCATAACAAGAACAATTTTCCAGAGAAATGTAGGAAGAATTAAGATAAAAGTTATCTATTAGCTCAGACAAATTATATATGATATAAGCAAACAAACAAACCAAGAAAAACAACCATGAAATCAATGTCAGTAGGAAATTAAATTTGACACTCAGTGAAAAACAACAATGAAAAAGATGATATCAGGAGAAAAATGCAAGAGAAAAAGTTTTACACAGACAAAAGATATTGTAAGCAATAACAACAACAAAGGAAAACAGTTGACTGAAACTAAGTTAGGAGTAGGGGGAAAATCCTTGAGAAGATCCCACAAAATTTAATTTAAAGACAAACCTAAAAAATGTATTATGGGAAGATGATGGACGTGGAAGAAAAATAAAGGAGAAGTAAAATACACATAATCTGTATCCCTGAATTTAAAAAAAAGGGGGAGGGAAAAAATTCCTGAAGTGAAGGCTTAAATATGGTTGCAAGGGCATTCTGAACCATGGTAAAGGTAATAAACTGTAAAGATAATGAATAAACTTATTATATGCATCTCAGCATGAATGTCTAATTCACATGAAGGACAGAAGAATGAGATTAGTATTGGACTTTCCCACTGAGTCCTTAAATGGTAAAATCTTATAGACTAAAATACTGAGGACAAGAAAGTGTAATCTGAGGTTTTATACTGACCCAAATTGGCTTTTTAATATACATATGAATGCACAAATATTTTCACATGTGTGAGAAGTTAAGTAATATAGTATAAACCCTAATTAAAGGAAAACTTAAGAAAAGAAAAACAATAAGATAACATTATACACCTATTAGAATGGCCAAGATCTGAAATGCTAACAGCATCCAACATGGAGCAACAAGAATGTCCGTTTACTGCTGATGGGAATGCAAAATGGTACAGTTGCATGGGAAGGCAATTAGCTATTTTTTTTTACGAAACTGAATATACTCATCCCATACGATCCAGCAGTCATATCCCTTGGTGTTTACCCAAAAGAGTTTATATTCACACAAAACCACATGTGAATATTTATAGCAGCTTTGTTCATAGTTGCCAAAACTTAGAACCAATCATCAGACTGGTAGAATGACAGTAGGAGAAAGCATTAATGTGTCCTCAGCTCATGTAGCAAGTAATAGCTCCAACTTTTTTTTCATAAGTCTTTCCTTAATGAATTAATAATTTTTTCTTATTTAATGTATTTGTTAGGGTAAAGAGACATCTCAATTTCAGAAAATCTATTAATTTCAAGTTCTTTGATTAATTCAAGTAAAATTATATTTAATATAGTATGTATGTACTATAATAAGTATGTATATATGTATGCGTATATATATAGCACAGGGTAGAATGTATCAATATTCATTCGTTCATTCATTTATTTAAGTAGAATCCAGTGATTCTCTCTTACATACAACACCCAGTACTCATCCAAACAAGTGCCCTCCTTAATGCCTATCACCCATTTAGCCACTTACCTCCCCTCCAGCCCTCAGTTTGTTCTCTGAATTTGTCTCTCATGGTTTGCCTCCCTCTCTCTTTTTATCTTATTTTTCTTTCCCTTCCCCTAAGTTCATCTGTTTTGTTTCTTAAATTCCACATAGAATGCATTGAATTTTTAAAAATTATTTGCTACCTATATCTGCTTTACCTAATGATCTTTCTTCCTACATATCCTCCTATGTATATTTGAATCAAAATATATGAAATGGTGATTATTTTGGGGTCAAATGTGTTTTATAATCCTTTTTCTTTAATGTTTATTTTTATTTTTAAGAGAGAGAACATGAGCAGGGGAGGAACAGAGGAGACAGAGGATCCAAAGCAGGCTTTGTGCTGATAGACAGCTTGACACAGAGCTTGAACCCACAAATTGCAAGATCATGATCTGAGCTGAAGCTGGATGTTTAACTAGCTGAGCCACCAAGGCAACCCTGGGTTTTATATTCTTTATATTTTTATCAATTACCTGACACTTTTAAAGTAAATACATTTAAAAGAAAACAAATTTAAATTTTTATAAATATATCCAGTACTTAGTAGAACCTTTCTTCCTTGCCTATTTGTAATAAAATACAGATTTTTAAGTGGCAGAAAATATTTTACAGGAAGTATTGAAAGTGGTTCAAGAGATCTTTGCTTTGTCTTTTAAGGTTTTCTCTTTTTCTGGATGTCATTTCAGGATTTTAGATTGAAAGTTTGAACTAAGTAAAGTGTCAGTGACAATGAAATTGCATCAGGTGTGAAGATCCTGCTTCTTAAATATCTTATTTCATGTTTTTAGTAATTTAGCAAAAATATCTGATACTTACAAATAACAGTTTATGACTCAGCCATAAAAAAGAATGAGATCTTGCCATTTGTGACAATGTGGATAGACTTAGGGAATATTGTTCTAAGTGAAATAAGTCAAACTGAGAAAGACAAATACCATGTGATTTCACTCATATGTGGAATCTAAAAGCAAAACAAATCAAAGCCAATGGATAAACAAAGAGCAGAATCAGATCTGTAAATACAAAGAACAAAGTGATGGTTGCCAGAGAGTAGTGGGGATGTGGGCAAAATGGGTTAAAGGGAGTGGAAGATGCAGGTTTCCAGGTATGGAATCAATAAGTCATGAGAATAAAAGTAGAGTATAGGAAATATACTCAATGGTATTGTAGTAGCATTGTATGGTAACAGATGGTAGCTACACTTGTGGTGAGCACAGGATAATGTATAGACTTGTCAAATCACTATGTCGTACACCTGAAACACATGTAACATGGTGTGTCAACTATACTCAAAGAATTAAGGGGCGCCTGGGTGGCTTAGTCGGTTAAGCGTCCGACTTTCGCTTAGGTCATGATCTCGCGGTTCGTGGGTTCGAGCCCCGCGTCGGGCTCTGTGCTGACTGCCAGCTCAGAGCCTGGAGCCTGTTTCAGTCTGTGACTCCCTCTCTCTCTGACCCTCCCTTGCTCACGCTCTCTCTCTCTCTCTCTCTCTCTCTCTCTCTAGAAATAAAAAAAAAATTAAAAAAAAAAAGAATTAATTTCATGAGAAATATATATTTAAAGGTCAATTTTATGTTAAAAGAAGCAGCTTGCAGTTAACAACAGATTGGTTAAAGAGAAGAACTAATCAAGAAACTAAATTTAGCTGCTTTAACTAATTTTTATATCCAAATAATGGGAGAAGGAATATACAGTTTGCCATTGTTTTGAAATACACAGAGAGTCAATTCTACCTTCAGCTTAATATGTTGATGCTAAAGGGGGATGGACACCCAACAGTTTGAAGGCCAAATCGGTTTAGGAGTTATGAAAACATAATTGATATCATACTTGTGCCTATGGTGAGGAACTAATTAAGCAATAAATGATTTTTAAGATAGTAATTTTGAAGAAATACAGGGAACAAAAATATAAAGCATATAAAGCAGAATTTGAACATTTAAATATGTTTATTTTAAAATAGTTCACTGTTAAACTTAAAATTTTATGGTAGTTGCTATACAGATGGCATTATAATTATTCAAGAGATTAAATGAATTGGAACTTTCAATATATAATTTGTAAACTTTACACAATTCTGTTCTTTTTTGATTTTTCATTTTTTGTTGTGGTTTTTGTAGCTGTTGTTGTTTTTTTGAGAGAGAGAGAGAGCACACATGCAGAAGTGGGGAAGGGACAGAGGGAGAGAGTCTTAAGCAGACTCCATGCTCAGTGGGGAGCACAACATGGAAGAAGCTTTATCTTTTGACTGTGAGATCATGACCTGAACTGAAATCAAGAGTCAGACATTTAACCAACTGAGCCACCTAGGTACCCCTCCAGTACACAATTCTTAAAAGCCAGATAATTTAAAATTCTACCTTTGTGGGTAGATAAAGGGTGATGTTATAATAGAATAGAAAAGATTTGGGGCATTTTTCCTTCAAAAAAGCTAGCTATGCTTATGGAAATATGGTTGAATAAATTATAGAGTATGCGAACATAAAATCACTCTTCTCAAGATATATACACAGCAAATTAGGTTTAAAAAGTTCCAGTTTCTATATTTAGCAAGTTTATTATCAAGTGGGTAAGACATAAGAAGGATATTTTTAAAAAACAAAACTCTAAGCATATCTATAAAGCAACAATAAAACACCAATTGGTACAGAGCAAACTGAATAAATACAGTTAAGTGGAGAAGGCAGAGGAGAGAGCACAGTCAAGCAGAAGTTCAAATCCTGGCTCTGCTTCTTCTCGCCTGTGTGACCCTGTGGCTTCATTTCTGTGTGCCTTTGTTTGCCTATATAGACATAGTAGTACTTACCTTACAGGATGGTTGCAAAATTGTATGTAAAGTACTTGGCACTGTACTGTTCAACAGATGGGAGCTAGTTTTTACAATCAAATAATGAAAGATACTGAATAATTTAGAAATATTCAGCAGAAAATGACGGAGTAAAATAAACAAATAAAAGCATTACTTTTGCTTTTACTTGGTACATTAAGAGATTTGGGGACCACACTGTAACTTTCTTCTAATTTATCATGTATATTCTCTTCCCTGCCCCCACTTCCTTTGTTCATTTAGCATTAACACTTGGTAGCCTCTAGGTGTATTAAACTCCCTCCCATATTGAACCTATGGTTTATGGGATGAGAGATAATGAATAAGGAAAGAAAAACAATTTCGAAATGAAAATGCAATGAAGGAAATGAACTAAGAGCTGAGATGGAGATTATCTGGTTGATGAAAGTGATTTAAATGGAAAATATTTTTTACTTTATTATTTTTATTAAATTCTAGTTAGGTAACGAACTGTTCTATTAGTTTGACTCTTATAATATAGTGATTCAGCACTTCCATACATCACCCAGTTCTCATCACAAGTGTACTACTTAATCTCCATCCCCTCTCCTCCTCTCTGGTAACCATCATCAGTTTGTTCTCTATAGTTAGGAGTCTTTTTCTTGAATTGCCTCTCTCTTTCTCCCTTTCCCCCCTTTGCTTTTTTGTTTCCTAAATTCTATTTAGATCTTTTTTCCCTTTTTATCCTTCAATTATGCCACTTCCTCATTGAGTAGGTGATGGTAAAGACATGTGAAATCTAGTAAGGGACAGAGTTGTATCATACATCATAATTTTCCATTGAACAACATCATAGTTTCACTTTGGGAATAATTTTCTTTAATAGAATGTAAAGGCAAATAGTAAAACATCAAGAATTCACTTTTAATATCTTATCCAGAAAAATATCAGCATTTTTCTCCACTAGGAAAAAAATAAGAAAGAAAGAGGATGTCAGTTAGTTTGTAGGAATAACACCAAAGCCATGTTTGTGTACTATTTTTGTTTTTGTGATTGTTTATAAAACTACCTTGAGGGTTTGGGTAGAAAATAGTAATGACTGTAAGGTCTTCCTAATTTTGTCCTTTTCTTTGGAGTGATACATTCTAATAACAGAATCAGTTCCAAAAATATTATATTACTGGAGATATATTGGGCTGGAGATATAAATGTATTTCCCCTTTGGCATTTTAAGACTCAAATTGTATTGATTTTAAACAAAGAATCAGAAACAGGAAACTGCAGTTTCTCAGAACCGACAAATATTTTATAAAGGTAAGTTGCAAATACTTCACATAATGTAAGTTTATAAGGCATTCATCAGTGACTACACTAGTCTTCAAAAAACATAATTTTGTTAGACTAAGGATTTCAACCACTTGCTGATGCTATCAATCGTTTTGACTTAATGGTAGGATTAGTTCTGTGGTTCTCTATTAGAATGGATCAATGTTGGAGGTAATAATGCTGATTTCCACTGGGAAAAAAAATACCTACAAGTATTTTGTGGCTTGAAAATTCTGTGATCAGCATTTCTGAGGGCATAATCATATGGGAATAAAAAGCTGACAGAGATAAAGTGTCAGACAGTGTGCAGGGGAGCAGTCCTTACGTGTGCTACCATTCTAACAAGGAAGCAAGATGTATCAGAAATGCCTTGAAAAAACATATTTGACACAGTTTCTAACTTCCATTTAAAATACCTTTGAGCTCCCTCAGCTATTCTCATCTTCATCATCACCATGTTATCCTTTGATTTGTGTTAATATGAATAGAAGACTTACGTCTTTTCCATGTTTCTACTTGGTTTAAAGATAAGATTTCTTGTAAATGGTGAGTTGTAGAGATAAGAAATTCAAACTGCTAGTTTTCTAAGACTTTCAAAGAAAAAAATATTCCTTTGAAGATATTTTTGTAGAAAAGATATTTTTGTAGAAATCAAAACTCAGGGCTCTCTCTCAATTCAATGACCCAGTCAATCAAGCATTGGTCATTAGTCAAATAAACAGTCAAGACCTAGCCATGGCTCCACAGCTAGATATTTGTAGGTGGCGTTTTGATTTTTTTAATTAAAAAAAAAGTTTTTTGGCATCAAAAGGCAGATGACTAAATCTATTTCTGTTAGGTGAGAAAAATAGTCTGATCAAATGTGTCTACAAAGATTACCCTTACTCAGTATTTGTAAATGTAGCCTCAGATATTAGCTCCTTGAGTATAGAAATTCTAGAACCAATATAATATGTGCAATAAGAGACACATTCAGGGTGCAGTCTTACAGCTTTAGTGCCTGAAACTTCCAGTTTATTCTGCACTTTGGCAGATGCATTGCAAATGTATGCTAAAATCAACTGTTCTCTGATAGAGGTAACACATGAGTTTATTGTAAAGAGTTACCCTCTTGATTTGTGTTGACTATTTTCCAGTTAACTAATCAGCTTCTAACTCATTCCTGAGAGTCTAGGACCCTAGCAGTTAAATTCTAGGTAAGGGCAAGAAACTGCTTCTTATTTGCCACTGATTATCGGATTTATTAAGAAAATTTATTTGAAAAAAATGAATAGCCTCCATAGTTAAATAAATTTTGGATTTGCATGGGTTAAATATAGGTAAAATATTTCTTTACTGCAAGATGACTAGGAGCCTTTGACACTAATAGATTTAGGAAATCCTCAGGATTGGGAAGATGCTAAGCAAAGTTTCCCCAAAGTATTGGATCTTGGAACCTCTCCATACTCTCTTTGATTTTTCTATGCTAAATGTCTCAGAAGGCTGGTGTTCTTTGGCACATTCTCTGGGAAACACTGGTATTGGGCTTGAGGACTTCATATAGCACTTGAGGCTCTTTTTATGCCAAAAGTAGTTGAAGATTATTTAGTATGAGGGTTAAAGAAGACCAGTAAAGAAAGGAAGAGAATGGCAAAAATGGACAGGAAGTCATGAACATTATTTTTATTTGTGTCTCAGTTTTATCTCAGATTAGTCATAGGCATAGGCATCATGGCTGAATAAGTGGGGCGGCATGTTCCTACAAGCATCCTGGGATCAAATAAGGTCACTGTGGCAGGATGCATAGAGTATTTAAATGAAGAAGGACATGGTAATTATGGTATCATTGTTTGAGTATTTCAGCTAAAAGACTGCATTGTATTAGTGGCCTTTGGAGAGAACCATGGCATTATAAACAGTGTCATAATTACGATCTAAACAATGCTGCATCTAATGATTGTATTTTATTCAGCAGCCTCAAGTCTCATTAAGAGTATATTTTAGGTAAAGGAATCTTGAACCTCATAATGTTCAGAATAGTAATGATATTTACTTTTTATCCTACATTTTATTCCTATTCTTCTTACTTAAAAAATATTTTTGTTTATATGAAGATATCAGTAATCAAATACATGCTAAATAAAAAATATGTTTATTTACCTAATGATTATGTTTGAAATTTGGTCAGTGACTGGAATTTTAAAAATGTTTTTCTACATGGTAACTTTTACTATCTTAGCCTGTATTTTTGGAAATTAGTTGTACAAATAAGTAGATATCCTGAAATAAATGGGTCAGTACTGAGTAAGGCTGAGCCATTAAACATAGCACCGAGATAATTTACCTTTGTCCATTTTGTCAAAGCCGTAATGTTAGACGGTCATGAATATAAACTTTAAAAGGATTTTTTTCTGCTTCTTAACCATAAATACCATGCAAATTGAAGTAGCTCTTATCTGTGGCTTGAGTTTCCTTGTAGAAAGCAAGAATTTTCCTGTCACTAAATTATTTCAACTAAGGATTAAAAACATTTCTCATTTTCACAAAAACTTTCCATCAATGTAGAACGTAAACAGTGACCTTACATGACTTGTACTGCTCTGAGAGTTAGTAGTTATTTGAAATTATTTGTCTATTGGGGCCTTTGGCAAAGGCTAGGAAAGTTTGATATAGAAGTAGAACATTACTCGTTGCTGTGCAAAAGCTACTTATTCAACTGTATTAAAGGGAATGTGAGGAAAATTCAAAAAGCAAGAAGCAATTGATTGGCTCCATTTCAAGTTGTCAGACAGCTTAGAGATCATCTAACCAAACATCTTATTTTTTTAAATGAAGAAACTGAGCTCCTCCCAACAGATGACATGAGTTGAATACCATCGCTCGACTAGGTAATGACCACCTTGGAACTAGGCTTTCAGACTCTGAGACTAGCAACCATTTCCACATCCTCTACTTCCTCAATTTTCATTTCCCAGCCACAGGCAAGCCCTGACTGAAAGAGAAAATCTTGGTTATAGAAAATGTAGCTGTAGGGATTAGCAAGTTTCCTAAGATTCTCAGTGATGATGGCAAGAATAAGAACAGAGACAGGAGGTATAGCTTAGTAGACACTGATGGTAATGCTTTAGCATTCCTTTAAAAAAAAAAGAGAGAGCATACCTTTGCTTTCACATGCTTTAAAATAATAAGAACGTAACTTTTTGTGTCTTGGATGTGTTTCTGACAGGCCAAAAAAAAATCACACTTTTGTGAGTCATATTATAAATACAACTAGGATTCATTATCTGGAGGAGGCTTTGATAGCTTCTTCTGTAAGATGGTTCTTTTTGAATATTAAATGCTAAATTTCTGTTTGTAATGTTATAAAGTTATTATGTATTAGAGGGTTTTTCCTTTTGATAAGAAGGTACCACTTCAAGTTGGTGACAGAGTTTAGCTTCCTCCAAAGTTTTCCCACCTCTGTTTCTTGCCTTTTATCTTCATTTTCCCACCTTTCTATCCTCCCATCCTTGTCTCTTATTTCATTTTTTAAATGTTTATTTTATTTTTTATTTTTGAGAGACAGAGAGAGACAGAGCATGAGCAGGGGAGGGATAGAGAGAGAGGGAGACAGAGAATCTGATTCAGGCTCCAGGCTCTGAGCTGTTAGCACAGAGCCTGACATGGGGCTTGAACTCACAAATCGTGAGATCGTGACCTGAGCTTAAGTTGGACGCTTAACCAACTGAGCCACCCAGGCACCCCTTGTCTCTTATTTCTATTTCATCTTCTTTCTTGGCAAAAAGTTTAAATGCATTTTTATTAAAAAAATTATTTTCAGCTTTATTGAGGTATAGTTGACAAAATTGTATGTATTTAAAGCATACAGTGGGATGCTACTCCATTGCCCTTTGATTTTAGATAAAGTTTCCTGAGTACTTAACATTTTTGAAATAAATTCATAGTCTAGTATTCACTATTTCACTATTAAGCTATTAATTTATATAGTTCATATTCATTTCTTGCCCTGTCCTTTCCCTACCTCCTCTCCCTATTTTTTATTTTATTCTTTTTAAATTCAACAGAAGAGTTTAAAAGCTGCCGAGTCAGCCCTTGGTCACTTTCCAGCCCCTGTGCATGAGTAATTGACTTTGGCCAGACATACCAAAGTTAAATTCTCAGATTGCCTTAGCTTTAACAGAATTGCTCTGGCATTTTTTTCTATTCCTCATAATGCATTCCCCATAGAATTTTATTGTAATTGTCAGATGGGTGGGGGGTGGGTGTATTCATACTAATTGACTTTACAGAAAGATTGCTTCTATTGAATCCACACATCTAATTCAGTTTAATTCAATGGAAAGGACCCTGTAATAGAAGGCAGTAGATTTGATTTGTATTTCTTGGATAAATTATATAACTTCCTGGTTTCTTTATTGGCACATGGGTTCAAATAGGTGATCTTTAACATTCCTTCTAGCCCTTCATAATTCTGTAATTACTAAACTGGTCTTAAACTCAATTAAGTAGAAGATTTTGTGTGTTTTCTCTCATAGAACTAACTAGGTAGCAATCAACATCATCTCACTAAGCAGATCAGCTTCATTTCTCTTGCAATTAACCTTCTTATGTCAATTCTTTCTCCACTCTACTCAATCAGCAGTCTTGTCCATTCCCTCAGCAAGAGTATGATGAGCCCCTTCCTACTTCAATCCCTCACCAATTATTTATGTAAGAATGTTTTTTTTTTGTAAATCTGTTCCAAATGGTCTTATTTCTGTTTCACTCAGTAACTTATCTTAAGATTCATGTAAATGTTTCTCTTAAAATCATATAGCAGTCTTAAAAGCTGTCCTCAGAAAACCAGCTGTAGTCATCTGTATATGTTTTTATATTAGAGCTTTTCAGTGTTGTTAGAAATGTGGAGAGAATGCTATCAAGATAATTTCCATGTATATTAAAGCTTCAGTAGTTTTAATTGTGAAAAACAGCTATCCCACAAATTGAACTGTTAGTAAGATAAATGCATGCTTTGTATTAAAGCTGACAGAGCAGTGACTGGTAAAATCTAGTCACTGATGTAAAGCCAATACAACAAATCAGATGACCTTCAATGTCTTTTAATTACCATTTCTGAATAGCTTTCTGTTATTAGAGAAAGAAAGACTTCAGGAAAATAAAACCAGTATTACTATACAAATTGGAGAAATTGATGGTCAAGTCATCTGTTTGTCAGTGATGTTAAATTCAACTAGGCTAAAATGATAAAATACAGTGACATGCCAATATCTTTTGCATGAAGACTTATGAAATATATGTTGTGCATTTCCATTTTCTATCTAAGTTAAGGCCCATTTCATCTTAAACTAACCCACACCCAGTTTTTATGTTTCCAGGTTACACCATTTATGGGTTGACATTTAATAGGATTTCTCTTATGACCTAAAAGGAATGCTGTCTGATCACCTCTGTAGTGAGATTAAGAGAGATAACAGTGATTGAAGATAAATGAATGGATTTATTGCCTAACCATATTCTGATCCATACTAGCCAGTATGAATGGATTTATTGCCTAACCATATTCTGATCCATACTAGCCAGTAACAACCTATTTTTTTGTGAACTTAGTACAAATTTACGATATTAATTTGAATGTTTGATGTTCACCATCCAAATACCTTCATGATATATTATTCTTCAGAAGTCCTAAGTTTTCCCTTGGAGGTGTTAGCCACAAGGCCAGTGATAAGTTCAGTTTCCAGTGCACGTTTAGTGATGCCATTATTTCATTAATCAATCTACAATGTAGTTCAGTCATTAATCTTTCAACTGAGAAATTTGAAAGCATAAAATAATATTGCTATTCTTTATTAAAAATTTTTTAATGTTTATTTTTGAGACAGAGACAGAGCATGAGTGGGGGAGGGGCAGAGAGAGAGGGAGACACAGAATCCGAAGTAGTTTCCAGGCTCTGAGCTGTCAGCACAGAGCTTGATACAGGGCTCCAACCCATGAACCACCAGATCATGACCAGAGCCCAAGTCGGACGCCTAACCAACTGAACTACCCTGCCCCAATATAGATATTCTTGAAAGAATAAAGATTTTGATTGATGAAATTGGATGCACATCTGATTTGTTGTATTGGCTTTAGATCAATGACTAGATTTTACCAATTTGGATGTAAATCCTCATTTGAAAGTAATAAATTAAAAATACTGTAAATATGTTTAATTCTCAAATCCTAGAGTTTTCTGTATTACTATGGTGTTCCAGTTTTATAAATGTCTGCCCTATATTCCAGGTTATCATAACTGAAGTCTTAAAACTTATATTTCTAATGTAAATGTCTTATTCTCACAGAAAACTTTGGTGTGATATCAATATATTGAGACTCGCTTTGAGTTATGACATTTATTCAGTGTAAAGTTCATAATACACTTGAGTGGAAGGTGTCTTCTCTAATTGTGGACTGTAGGTGCCCCCTATGCCCATTTCATCAAACTTTTCACGTGTGCTGTATAAATGTAAAACTTGCTGGTTCCTTTTGCTGCCAGATCAGTTGATTATGGAGAGGAGTGATACCTCCCACTATTATTGATCTCTGACAATTGCTCTGTTTAATCCTCTCCATTTCGCTTATTTCACTTTGTATATTTGATGCAATGTTATTATTTAATTTCAATTTGGATTTACCAGTTTCTCCAGCTGAATAATTTAAAAACATTTTTTGTAGAGACTTTTTTTTAATTTCAATGTGTCTTTTTTGTCTTTATTTGAGTGTCTTGCTTTCTTTTGTTCATTATCTTTTTCCATTTTTGTGCTTTCCTTATGTGGCTTGCAAAAAGCATAAGAATTCAATTTACGATACCTGTCCCTTAACTATCATCCAGTTTATTCCCTTTGATTACTGATGTATGTTAATCCTATATTTTACTTTGTGCTATTTGCACTACTTAAAGCTTTTAAAAAATACTGTTCTGTTCTATTTTTAATTTTAAAAAATTTTAATTTTCTTTTCTTAAAACTAGTACTGAAACAACATGTGTATTAAGCATTCATATGACCCCCAGTAAGGAGGCACCAATTTCTGCCTGTAGTAAGAGAACTGCAGCCTGAAGGTATGTGGGAAGATGATGAAACCGAAGTTTGGTGAGACACTTAAAGGTCATGCTGCTATGCCACGTTCAGGAATTTGGTTTGCATCCTGTGGATTATTGTCAGTTTTATGTAGGGCATAGTATTATCCATTTCACTTTATTAAGTTTATTTATTTATTTTTGAAAGAGAGAGAAAGAGAGTGCATATATGCAAGCTGGGGAGGGCCAGAGAAACAGGTAGAGAGGGAATCCCATGCAGGCTCTACACTGTGGGGCTCAAACTCACGAACCCTGAGACCATGACCTAAGCCAAAATCAAGAGTCGGATACATATCTGATTGAGCCACCTAGGCGCCACCATTTCATTTAAAAAATATAATTATAGAGGAATGAAGTAGGATGAAGGATAAAGCTGAGGCTAAGGAACAAAGAGGAGCCAATTAGAAAATGACTGTGATAATCCAAGTGGTGAACGAGGAAGCAGTGGTGAACCTGAGGAAGAATGATAGATTTACAATATATTCAGGAGGATGAATCAATAGGTCCTAATGACCAATTACGGGTGTGAGATTCTAATGGAATGGATGATGGCAGGTCTCTGGCTTCGGTGCTTGAGTATATGGTTAAGCCACCAGAAGAGAATAGGATATAGTAGCAAATTTGGGGGCTGCCCCTGCTTGGCGAAGGTTTTATTAATAGACTGTTATGATGGCATGATGTATAAAATTATTTAAGGAGGTATTCAGATGGCAAAGTTGCCTAGGAAAAAAATGCCAAAAACAGGGAGATGGTTTCCTAATAAAGAGGGAAGAACATCTGGAACACTGAATTGACTGAAAACAATATATAGGAAGAGTGATTAATTGTAAATAAATGTTAAGACATATTTATTTAAACGGTAGGCATGTAAAGGTTTTACAAAAGCATTATGAACACATAAGAATTTGGCTTAAGATATTCTAGATATGCTTTAGAAAATTCTATTTAGTTTTATTAGTTGCAGGGAGGGATGTATCATGCTTTAAGTGCTGGTTTAACAATCAAATCCTGTTGAAATAACTTAATAAAGTTAAATAGATTTTTACAAACAACAGAGTATTTATGGTTATTTGGCAAAAAAAAAGTACTTCCTGGTTAGATTGTATCTCAATTATATTTGTTTTATAAGAGCTTACCCAGGGTAAGTTATCCTCATCACAAACATGGAACATTAGACCTCTTAAATACTGAAATAAAACAAAGGGTCATTTTGCCAAATATTAGCCCACTAAGTGAGGAAAAAGAGGCTGTTTCATATGCAAATCCTTTTCTACTTTTGTTCTTGTCATTACATCTAAGTGTTTTGAGAAGTTCTGACTCTGTTAGTATTAATTTCAACAGATCTATAACTCCTTGCTATTAGGCAGCTACCTGACTGGCTTATTCTTTATAGTCTTTTGCATTTAATCTAAGATGTATTACAATTCTTAATTTAATGTCACAAGCTAGTAACACTTACAAAGCTGAATCAGAGACTTTCAATTGGCAGATTGTTGAATGTTTACAGGTATTAGCTAAAATGGAACTGTTAAGAATTACTGTGAATAATAATATCATTGTAGGACGAAATTTTCAAATGCTACATTTGAGAGTGTCTTTAAGTGTGCCCTGAGAAAATATTTTCTTCCAATAAGTTGAGCAGGCATAAAATCTGCATCGGCTCAGATAAATGCTTAAGTGATTAATACAAATATGCATTATTAAATTAGCTTATCTTCAAGATTCATATCATGAATGGTAATCTTGCTTTTTTTTCCTTTGTTGTACAGTTAGCAAGCTCGATTGATAATTACTTTGATCCAGAATAAATATTTAAATTGAAAAAAGTGTTTCTGATACTATTCTGATACTAGCTCTAGTTATATTAGGAGAACCTGTGAGTAGGTAGAAGGTCACTGAAGCTATACCTATTCTACCAATTTCCTTGTGCCATTTTACTCGATGTGTCAAGAAAGCTTTGACACCTACTTGTGCAATAAAAGATTTTAGGTAGTAGATAATAAGATAAAAAATAGTTCAGCCCTAGGAGAAAGAATGAAATCTTGCCATTTGCAACAACGTGGATGGAACTGGAGGATATTATGCTGAGTGAAATAAGTCAGAGAAAGAGAGATACCATGTTTTCACTCATGTGCGGAACTTGAGAAACTTAATAGAAGACTGTGGGGGGAAGAGAAGGGGAAAATAGTTTCAAACTGAAAGGAAGGCAAACCCATCAGAGAATCTTAAATGCAGAGAACAAACTGAGGGTTGATGGTGGGGTGGGTAAGAGGGGGAAATGGGTGATGGGCATTGAGGGGGGCACTTGTTAGGATGAGCACTGGGTGTTGTATGTAAGCAATGAATCACAGAAATCTACCCCGAAACCATATACAATGTATGTCACCTAACTTGACAATAGATTATATTTTTTTAAAAAAAGAAAAAGAAAAAAATATTTCAGCCCTAAGTTTTCAGGCTACTAGAACAAAATATAAATAAGTAGGTAAAATAAAGAGTCCTGAGTTTATTTATAAATGTATTTGTAGGATATAGTAGTAAGGTAATGTGAAAGGAGTTTATAAATTTATCTATAGTGTACAATGACAAAACTGTGTAATAAACCACTGACACAATGTGTCAACATTGTGAGTATTCCATAAATATTAGTTGTCATATTTATGATACAGAGATGGGAATATATAATTTCACATATAGATTTTAGGTAGATTTTTAGAGACATGGATGCTTACACTGGAACTTGAGAATGAGTAGGGGTTCATTAGGTTAAAGGAGAAGAGAGAATCAACTAAGCAGAAGGAGAAGTGTCAGCAAAAATGTGAATTAACTAATCTAGGAAGTGTGGCATGGGTAGGTAGCAGGTTCAGGAGAGAAGCAGGATCTAATGAGAAATCTAGAGATATACGTAAGAGCCAGGTCATAAAGGACATTGCAGGTCATGCTAAGGACTTGAACTTCAGTCTGCAAGAATACTGATGATAACCTTTAAAAAGTATTGTGATGAGGACTCGAACCAAGGCTATAGCAGTGGGTATGAAGAAGAAAAAAATCTGTTGATACATAAAGGATGAGATCCTGTGTAGCATCCAGGTAATCAGTTAGATGTGGGAAATAAGAGAGAGAGTGGAGGGGTGCCTGGGTGGTTCAGTCAGTTAAGTGTCTGACTCTTGGTTTGGGCTCAAGTCATGATCTTAGGGTTTGTGAGTTTGAGCCCCACATCGGGGTCTGCACTGACAATGCAGAGCCTGCTTGGGATTTTCTCTCTCCCCTTCTCTCTTCTCCTCTCATGCTCATGCTCTCTCTCTCTCTCTCTCTCTCTCTCTCCCTCTCTCTTTCTCTCAAAATAAACTTTAAAAGAGAGAGAAAGAGAGAGAGAGAAAGGGGTTTGCAATGACACCCAATGTTCAAGTACAGAGGCCTGGGTATATGATGGTGCTGTTCACTGAGACAGGAAATACAAAAGGGGGAACAGATGGGGTGGAGGTGGGAATCACGAGTTTGGTTTGGGATTTGCTGAATCTGCCATGTTTCTGTGACATTCAAGCAGTGATACCTCAGGGGAGTTAGAAACACGGATCTGTTGCTCAGGTGACAGATATTGAGCTAAAGATTAAGATTTAGGAGTTATTTAGCATACACTTAGAACAAGAAGAAAAGAGCCCTGGGGAATACTAGCACAGAAGGGCAGAGAAACGATGTGGAGGTTTGCTTCTTGGTGGTATGTTTTGGTGTTAGCTGAGTTTATGTTTCTCACTCTTTCCATTCTGGCTTCCTAGTTTTACATTTCATATTGTAACATTCTGTAACATTCAGATTTCAAATTACTTATACAACGTCTGGAGCTTCTAAAAGGACTGCTGTTTGATAAAAATTTATTCATAATAATTCTTATGTACTAAGGGCTGTAGTTGTGATGTATACATAATATAGAAAATAGTGAATTTGTCATTAGCATATTTCTAATCCATGTATCAGAACCGGAAATGTTTGGAGATTCTGTTTATTCTGTCATGATTTTGGTAGCAATTTTAATGGCAGTTTTGGTGGCCTGGTGATACTGTGGCAGAACCTACCCATCTTGAGAGTACAGAACTGAAATAGGAATCTTTGGTCTCCTCAGTACTTAACACTATTTTTGTATCATTTGCTCTTGTACTATTATCATTTGGCTGCTTTTGCCACAATTTTAGAAGTTCAGTAACCTTATACAACAAGAATTGTAGATATCTGCTATTTGAGGTTCTATGAAAATAAGAATGTTCATGGGTTTCTGTTTTTAAAGAGACTCATACTGATTCCGTTTATAAAGTAAGCTAATTTGTTCCTCACTGGAACTAATTTAGAAGTAAATTTCAAAGTTATTAGTAACGGTGTGATTAGCCAAGCCCCGGCAGACACATTTTTAACTTCTTTAAATACCTATATAAAGGATGGAAAGAATTTTCTCTCTCTTTTTCTTTTCTTTTCTTCTTCTTTTTTTTTTTTATCATTGAAGTATCTGAGCATGATACTCCTCTACAGTACTTAATGGCTGTAATATATAAGGGACTTTACATAAGTGTAGGATGATGGCAATCTCCTTGCCACACGATTTTTGCTCACTTCTAGGAGCTTAGTTTAGTTTAGACAGTTGAGCTAGCATGGTTAAGATTTCTAAATGGAAAATTAAACTTTCACTTCACTGTTCATTTATTCATTCAATCCATTGTTCATTCATTTGCCCTAAAGGGCAAAGGTGCCCTGAGAAGATTCAAAGCAGTTAATGCCTTTGACCTTGAGGAGCTTAGTCTCAAATAACACAGGAAAACAACCCAATAAGTTGCTGAAAAAGCTTAAGAAGTACAAGTTTGTCAGAAGAAATTATAAAGCTTTATGAAAGACCTAAAAAGAAAACCTAACTACATTTGAGAAATAAAATATGTTCATCAATTAGAAGACCAAAGGTAATAAAGATTTCTATTTTCTTCTAATTAACTGAAGCATAAACTCAGTTGGAGAAGGCAGTTTGTTCATTTTGATCATTTATGTAGCAGAAGCACAAGAGCAGTACTGAGCACATAATGGGCACTCAATAAACGTTTGGTGAATGAGTGTCTGAAATTTCAATCAAAATCCCATTTAAAATTTTTTAGTTAAATTTGACTAGTTGATCCTCAAATTTATAGTTTCATAGATGGAAGACAGAATGCCAAAGTCATGTTGAAGAAGCATAAAGGAAAGGTAAGACTTGCCCTGCTAGAAGGTGGTAGATTGTATTTCTAAAGATGGCCATACATTCTCTCCCTTCTTAGCAGTATGACATTGCTACCCTCCTGAGCAAGAAGAGGCAGAGTCTACTTTACTGCCTTTTGAGCTTACTGGACCAATATATTAAGTCAGAGGTCACTGTGAATCACTTCTAAGGCTAGACCTTAGGAGATCTATAACCTCAAGCATTTCTTCTTGTCTCCTGTGCTCGAATAGCTGTGTGGAGAGATCCACGTGAAAGAAAAGAAAAACAAGCTTCTGACTGAAAACCTGAGATGTGCTTTCACCTGGCAGCCGGCACCAAATGTCAACATATGAATGAGGCTGCTTTGGAGCTTGTTGTTGTCCCAGTGCCCAAGCAAATAGGGTGGGAAGCAGAATTTTGTGGTCATCCACAAAATCATAAAAGATAATGATTTTTAAATATCCACTAAGTTTTAGAGCAGTTTGTTTTAAAGCAATAGAAAACTGAAATGTCAATATATATGATTATTATAAAGCTGTAATAATTGAAGCAGTGTGATAATGGTGCAGGTATAGAAACATCTCAAGTTGAAGATAATTGAAAGCCTTAAAGCAATCCTCACTTATAGGGCCCATAAGTATATAGCTGAAGATGCATTAAAAATTGAGGGGCAGGGGCACCTGGGTGGCTCATTCGGTTGAGTGTCTGACTCTTGATTTCAGCTCAGGTCATTATCCAGGGTTATGGGATTGAGCCCTGTGTTGGTCTCCCATTTGAGCGTTGGATCTGGTTTAGATTCTCTCTCCCCCTGCCCCTTTACCCCACTTGCGCCCTCTCTCTCTCTCTCACTCTCTCTCTCTCTCTCTCAGAAAATTAAATAAATAAATAAGGCTCTAATGTGATCAACAAAATGTTAAAATAGTAATAAGAAAATATTTTTAAGGGGTGCCCAGGTTGCTCAGTCACATCTGACTTCAGCTCAGGTCATGATCTCGCAGTCCATGGGTGTGAGCCCCACGTCAATCTCTGTGCTGACAGCTCAGAGCCTGGAGACTGCTTCAGATTCTGTGTCTCTCCCTTTCTCTGTCCCTCCCCTGCTCATGCTTTCTCTCTCTCTCAAATAAATAAACATTAAAAATTTTTAAAAATATTTTTATCTATGTGATAAAAAGAATTTATCAAATAAGGTATTAAATGTTAAATTAAAAGATAAATTATAAATACATTAGAATTTGAACTTTTATATAATAAAAGGTTGTCATAAACAATGTTAAAAAAACAAACCATAAAATGTAAGAAGATATTTGTAATACATAGAATGGACCAAAGATTTGTACCAACCAAAGTCAGTATTCTGAAGTCCTAGAAACTGAAGAAAAAAAGGGGGAGAAGGGGGAGGAGAAGAGGGGAGGAGGGAGAGGGGAGGAAGAGGAGGAGAAAAGCCTCAAACACCTAATGTAAAATATGCAAAGGATATAAACAAGCAATTTACAGGAAAGGAAAACCAAAGGACAAATAAATACATGACAAAATTTTCAGTTTCACTGGTAATTATAGAACTAAAGAATTAGGGGCGCCTGGGTGGCTTAGTCGGTTGAACGTCCGACTTTCGCTTAGGTCATGATCTCGCGGTTCGTGGGTTCGAGCCCCGCGTCGGGCTCTGTGCTGACTGCCAGCTCAGAGCCTGGAGTCTGCTTCAGATTCTGTATCCCCCTCTCTCTCTGACCCTACCCTGCTCATGCTGTCTCTCTCTCTCTCTCCTAGAAATAAATAAAAATATTTAAAAAAAAAAAAAAGAACTAAAGAATTAATAATGAGATTATATCTCATAGTCATTAGATCTTAAAAAGTAAAGCATGGTAATACTAAATGTCTAGGTGGTACAGAAACTGAAACTTCTATACATTGCTGGTTAGAACGTAAATTGATATTGCTTCTTTGGAGAGTAATTTGGCAATATCTGGTGAAATTGAGGAAGTCTATATCCTAAGTTGAAGTACCTAAGGAGACATAGGAGGATGTGCTGTTGCAGGGTTGATAGCAGCAAAAAGAATGAGAAATAACCTCAGTGTTTTAGTTATTCTATAAATGTCAGTCTGGGTACAATGTTTTAGGCAGGGGTGAAGTTGGTGTAGGTTGGATGGTGATGGCAGAGAGGGAGTTGCCAAGCTCAATTTAGTGAGAGAAGAGTGAGACACCAGAGATGAAGGAGACCATATAATTGAAGTTCCAAGTCTGGAGCTTATCAGAGTAGAGACTGGAGACAGAAGCTTGGTTGTTAACAGCATTTAGATTGTATTTAAAGTTGGACTGAATCAAATCAATTACCAAAAAGATATAATGAAAAGAAAAAGACCTAAGAAGTTGAAAGGGTAAGTATGAGGGCTAATAGCCCAGCCAAAAGAAGTGGTTAATGGATGGCCTTGCCTTCTAGAATGAGGAGATTATTTCTTGGTATAAAATAATTTGAACTGATGAAAGAAAAGTATTTGAGTTTTTTCCTGGCAATTATATATAAAAGAGATGAAAAAATTTTAAATATGTTAACAGTTTATCAAGTTAAAACAGCACTGAGTTCTGACAAATATTACTGATGGATAAAAATATTTCTAAAAAAATTTTAAAGTTTATTTTTGAGAGAGAGAGAGAGAGAGAGAGAGAGAGGGACTTAGCATCATTGGGGGAGGGGCATAGAGAGAGGGAGACACAATCAGAAGCCGGCTCCTGACTGTGAGCTGAGCTGTCAGCACAGAGGCTGAGCTGTCAGCACAGAGCCTGATTCAGGATTTGAACCCGTGAACCCCAAGATCATGACCTGAGCCAAAGTCAGACACTTAATTGACTGAGCCAGCCAGGCCCCCCTCAAATTTTTTTTGTAATGAGTTTATGAAATGTTTGCATTTATTTTTTAGTGCTATTTAAAAATATTCAAACAAATAAGTGCTTTTAAAATCTTTGAAAATAAAAATTAATATAGATTGACATAAAAATGACTGTATTACCAGTCATTTAATGTTAGTATAATTTTCTTAGATAGCCTATTGATATTGATTAAATGTCCCTTTTAAAAGAAGTATTATTTTATAAGAGCAAATTACGTTCTGGACATTGGTGCAAAGAAATCTATGTCTTGATGAGTATTGTGCACACTTAAAAACCAATAACTTCCCTCAAATTATATCACTTTAAGAAGACAAAGGTTTAGAAAACTTAACATAATGACATTTTAAATTTATTCAATGTTTGAAAAAGTTAGGAAGATTCTAAAGTGCTATTCATGTACAAAAATCCTATGATGTGCGAATGTTAGAATATCAGTTCTGCAGGGTCAAGGACAATTTTCTGAAGGTTCTTCTGCAGGATATCTTGTAAGACTTGTAACACCAGCAAGTATTGTACCACTAAAATGTTTAACACATGGCATTTGACTCAGAAAACAATTTGTTCATAGGCATTATTGAAGGCAAATTAACTACAGACTAAACTTGATTTATGAGCACTGACATGATAAAGGTGCCCATGATGCTAGTGAAATTTGACTTTGTTGAATGAGATATCAGCTTTGAAAAGGGGCAGTTTGTGGTTACATAGCTCAATCTATGAACATAATCATGTGAAATAGAAAAATTCCAGATTGTCCAAATGAACCCTAAAGGGTTCAGTGTTAGCTTTGGTATAAATATGCAGTCTCCATGTGGAATATAGGTGAAGACACTTATCTAGTCCATACCTGGCTTCTAATTTACTGGGTCACCTTGAGTAACATTGGACCCTCCTATTCTTCGATTCTTGATGCTAAATGCAGGTATTATAGTAGATGTAGATGATTTCTAGCCCTTTCTGTGATTCTTTAGGTCTCCATGTACAAATAATCTAGGAACAATCATGTGAAAATACTTCCTGGAACTATGGAATAATTTGGTGAGAGAAATTCCATGAAGAAAATATTTTCAACAGTGGTACAATTTATTCTTTATTTCTTGAAATCTTGAAATAATGGGCTCATTGGGCCTCTGTGCTTCTTTCCTATTTAAATGGAAACAGGTATACATATTCAGGACAGGGGAGGCAGATTATGGTGCCAGAAAAGGTAGGGTGGCATTTTCTAAGTCCCCCTGTTTAGCCACAGCACTACAGGGTACTAGATGTATACTGTGGCTGTTGGGAGACAGTGGGACACACTGACCCCTACCTCATTACTCTTACTGTGGAAGAGAAATTGACTTGGTTTATGAAATGGATTTTACTGAGCAACAGAAAGAATCTGACAGTAGATCAAAACTGTTTACTCACAAGCTTGGAATACAAATTTACAGAAAATGAAGACTTTACTAATGTATCTCATATTTAACACAGACTATTAATTTGATAGAAATCTATCAAAACAACATTTGAAATGAAAATAACAGCTTCTTTATCATGCTATTAACTACTTCATGCTAAAACTGTATTTACCTTCAGATTAAAATTGTTACACTGACCATTGAGTAAAAAATTGCACAATATCTAGGCATCAGAGCTTTCAAATTTAGTAAGAATGAGTTTGTAGAGTGGCAGTAGAAAATATATACTTTAATTTTAGATAAACATCTGTGTTATAGCTAGAAAATCACTGTGTTGGCTCAAATGTTGTTTTTAATAAATAAGTAAATTCCAAATTATCTGAATCTAAATAAATAAAAATATGAATATAATCTTTTTCAATGACCTTAGGGGATAGCATTATTTTAGGGATCATTTTTCTTTTTATGTATTTATTTATTTTTTTTATATTTCTATTTTTTTTTTTTGAGAGAGAGAGAGAGAGACAGAGCAGGAGCAGAGGAGAGGTAGAGAGAGAAAGACCACAGCATCTGAATCAGGTTCCAGGCTCTGAGCTGTCAGCACAGAACCCAATGCAGGGCCTGAAACCATGAATAGGGAGATCAAGATCTGACCTGAAGTCAGATGCTTAACCAAATGAGCCACCCAGGCACCCCTGGAGATCATTTTTAAATAAACAAAGATAATTTAGATTGAGAGATTAGGGAGACTGACACAAATTCATGATGCTAAATGTTAGGAAAGAGCTAGAAATTTGAATTAAGATTTTATCTCCCAAGCTTATGTTATTTTGCCATAATTCTACATCATTATGTTCTAATTTTTTATATTTGGTAATCTATGTTTGATATTGTGGAAATATTTATTAAAAACACCATTTGATTAATATGAAAACCTGATTTTTCAAAACTTTCCACATAAAAATAATTATTTTATTATAAATAAGATTAAATTGTAAAGCCACTGCTTAGATCTTAAATCTGGATCAAAATCCATTTTTCAAAACTTAGCCAAATTTAGTTATCATGAACCAAATTCAGAGAAATGAAATATTTTTGAGAGATCCATTTTGCCAGTTTTACCATATGTTCATTATTCGAAATTTAAGGCATTTTGATATGTCTTTGAATACAAAAATGGTATTCCAAAGTTAACTTCACAAAGTTAAAGGACCAGATATTTCTTTAGCAATTCATGGCAAGGAGACAATGATGACTGGATGAGTTTTCATGGCAGTGAGGTTGGTAATAGTTGAATAAAAATCTTTTCTTGGAATCAAATAGAAAATAAACAAATCAAAGACACAAATGACAAACATTTCCAGGACATCTTTGAGTGGTCAGACCCAAAAGCTCAGTATCATCCTTGATTCCTTTATCACTCTTCAACTTCATGTCCTATTATTAGTAAATTGCTTTACCTCTACCTTCAAATATAGATATATAGACTTTGACCATTTCTCACATCATCTTTCACCGGAATTAATGTCAGACTCTTATAACTGGCTCTCGAATTCTGCTTTGTTCTGTTGTTAAAAAGTGAATCTGATTATGTCATGTATCACCTTGTGGCCACCCATCTCATTCAGAGGAAAAGCTAAAATTTCACTACACACTCTGCTCCCCTTTGTTGTCACTCCTGTCTTGTCTCCGCGGCTCATAGCCTACACATTCTGCTTTAGACACCATGTCAGGGCTTTTGCACCTGCTATTCTTTTTGTCCAGATCATTCTTCTGGATATCTGCTTAGTTCTTTCCCCTTGTTCAAATGTTTATTAGTGACGCCTATTCTTACCACCTGACCTTGACCTCTTACTTAAATGTAAATGTCACAAGGACAAGAAGTTTGGCTGTTTGGTTCACAGCTATATCCAAGTATAGTCTAAAGGATAGTGCCCTAGTAGGTGTTCAACATTTGTTGAACAAATAAATAAATGGGTAATGTTGCATGAATAAACAAATGGGTAAGAAAATGAATTCCCATCATACGTGTCATTTAACCTGCATGTTAACTATGACATAGGTGGCATGATCTTCCTTTCACAGCTATGATAAAACAAAGTGATTAATTTGATAGCAATGGAGTTGTAAACCCATTATAGTTGACTAGAACTGAGTCACTCTAAAATTTTTGTTAGGTGTAACGAGATATTCTGTATCATTCTCATAAACCACAGAGTGTTTCCTCATAAATGATTACAGTTTTCAGTGTAATTTCTTTTTTATGTAGAAATCTTGCTAATTTAATTCAACAAATACTTATTCAGTGCTTAATATACATAGGCTTCAATTTAATCTCTGGTACATATTGATGAACAAGACAGAAAACCCTAGAGTTTACAGTTAGAGAAACAGATACACAAATTAAGAAGAAAATATCAGGGTTACAAGTATAATGCAAGAAGGTAATGTGGCAGGGAGTGATCAGAGGCAACCAGATTGGGTGGTGTGCACCTCCTGATCTGCTCTTTGCCCTTCTCCAAACTGCTTCAAACTTCAGGAGGTTGACCTTCATGGACTGTATAATTGGGACCCCTTGCCCCTGGCCTCTGGTTGTATTTGATCAACGGGAACTATTGGCATAGAGTTGAGAACTGGAGAAGGATGCGAGATAGGTATATATTTCCCTGGATCCTCCATGCCAGATCCCTACTGATGGGAAGTGATTGTTTTTCTGTAAGGCCATATTCCTATTGCATGAACCTCTCCATACATTTTTATGGTCTGAGTTTCAGGAAATCTTTCTTCTTTTACTATCTCACCCTTAAGGGTGGTGGCGCTCCTCCTAGACTCCTCCTATATAATACATGAATATTACATTATATGTTTTTTGGTTTTCTGGCTAACCTGTATTATAATAAATCATAATTATGTTACTGTAACAGATGGTCCCTTTGTTAGTTGTAGTTTATGATTACATCACTTATTTCTTACCAACCATGATTAATAAAAGTGGTTAGGAAAGATCTCTCTGATGAAGTAATAGTTAATGGAAGTTTTGAGGAAGACAGCCATTAGAAGATCCAGGAAAAGATATCTAGAAAAAGGCAACATCTGAGACAAAAGAACTAAGACAGGGATGAGTTCTGTATGTTTGTAGAACTAAAAGATTTTGGCTTAAGTGTAGCAAACAAGGGTAAGATCTGTAAGAAATGAGGGTGGGATCTAGGCTGGTACTAGATCTCTGACTGCATTAATGTCCCTGTTTTATTGAAAAAGCAGAACTAAAAACAAAGGAAGAAAAATGTATACGTAATAGGTAATATTTTATGCTGTATACCTTTACCTAATGCTATTTATTTGTGAGTTCTGTGAGAAGTTGAAGGAAACTTTCTAAAAATAAGGTATTTGCATTTGCATTTTCCTCTGTTTATAGCACATGTTTTATGTTTTTAAGTATTATAACAAGAAAAAAGCATATAGGAAGTAATTAATAAGATAAAACATCTGCAGGCTATACTTTTTATGTACCATAATATTAAAAGGAATCATTAACTCATTGAGAAGGAATTTGAAGATCAAGTTTATATAGCAGCTTATTTTCTTTAAAGCTATTTCATTGGTTTTTTTTTCTGCTTGTGACACCAAAATGACTTTCTAGATTTTATCTCCTTAGTATTATCTTTATATCCTTTTCATTCATATTTACATTTGGTACCTTCATTACCTTCTTTCTCTTCTACCATCGTCTCGTTTATCACACTATTTTATAGCATTTACATATTCAGAACAACATTTACTCTTCTTTTTGTGTCCATTTAGCAAGTTGATTGGCTGTCTTCTGGATTTTTGGTTCTCTATCCTGATAAGTGCAATCACATTCTGAAAGAATTTTGTTGCTCTCCAAAATATGTTTATTTCTAGCAAAAACATTATCTTGATCTAGTGGTTTTGGTAGTGGATAGCACCTAACATGTTAGGTGCTTAATGTATATTTGGTAATGGGATGAATGTTTGAGAATGCAATTATGTTAAAGAAACCTAACTCAGTTGTGTCACTTACTTTTTGGCAGTGGAGAAGATGTTAAGCCTATCCAAGCCTCAGCTACCACCAACTATAAAATTAAGACAATAATAGCATCTAACTTTTGGAATTGTTCTAGGAATTAACTGACATAATACATATATATTATATAATATAATTCATATATATTCATATGCATATGAATATATATATGAATTCATATATATATATATATATGGTGCTTAACACAAAGCCTAGAACATAGTAAGAATTCAGGTGTTAGCTATTATTTTTAATAGTAATTCATTTAAATATAACTGAAGAATCATTTTATTTCTATCAGGTAATAAATTTAAACAGTAACATTTTAGGATTTATTTATTGGCAAAGTTTTACCTTGTTTATCAGAAACATTTTAATAGAAGTACTATCTTCTTAGTAAGAGGATAGAAAGCAGGAGTCTCTGAGACATAAATCAAATTGTACTATCCCTGTTTCCACTTATAATTTATATGGCTTTATGTTCAAGAGTAGTGATATTACTTTTTCTAATTCATGGATGGTATGGTTTTCACATGAAGAATGCAACCTTGATCCCAATGAGATTGAAAATACTCAGTGCATGTTTGTCTTTATTTTTATTTTTAAAATTTTTTAATCTATTTTGAGAGAGAGAGAGAACAGAGGAAGGGCAGAAAGAGAGAGAGAGAGAGAGAGAGAGAGAGAGAGAGAGAGAGAATCCCAAGCAGGCTCTACACCATTTATTAGCACAGAGCCCAACATGGGGCTCAATTCCACAATCATGACCTGAGCAGAAACCAAGAGTCAGACATTTAAATAACTGAGCCACACAGGCAACTACTGTTTGTTTTTAAATTAAAACTGTTTTGTCATTATTATTATTCCAGGATGCCAATTAACTAAGGTGTATTAGATGAGGTTGTCAAAAGTCTAAATAATCACCCCATGTAGATGGGTTAATCAAAAGTTTTCTTTCTAATTAAGATACATTGTGTTGACATGAATGTTTCTTAAATTAAAGGGTGACTAGTAGCTTACTTTATACCAATACACTAATATTAATCACCCACAATTGTTTTCTCCCTTTGCATTTTTTTCCTGGATATTGTATATGAGGAAAAACTTTAGTCTGGAGAAAAGTTAAATTATCTGTGCTACCCTTTACTGGAGCTGTATTTCTGCTGCTCTTGGTATTGACCCAGGGGTTAATTGGCAGACTACATCCCTCTGCATTTCCCCATATTTTGGTTTTGTCTAAAAGAAATTGTTCATTAAAACCTCCAGTTTAGATGTTACTGTGGTTTGGACGAATGGCACGGTGACTGCGTACCAAGAACCACAATGACAGACGTGACGCAGTCCTGCTGCATTCTATATCCTTCATCAGGTGGGGTGTTCATTCCTTTCCCTGTTTGCTCCATCTGGAAAGGCCTGGGCACCTGTACAAAATTCAACAGTGCCTGAACACAGACACATTAGTTGGGGCTGCCCCTACTCTAGATACCAGAGAGAGATTTTACTGGCATACTGCACCAGGGTCTCATGCCAACTCCAGACTCTTTGGTGATGCTGAGATGAGGAACATGAGAGGAGGCCTAGGGTGGAATGACATCTGAGGTAGCCAAAGCCTCCATTTGTCTTTGTGCCGAATGTGCTAAACTATAGACACTGCAGTGTTTTCAAAAATAATAAAAAATATTTTGCTCATTAACTTTCTAAGTCCTGCTGACTTTGTGAAATCAATATAGCAGATTGTAATTGATTTATGAAATGAAAAGCCCCTGCCTGACCAGTAAGCTCGGCAGTCGCTGCTCTCAGCACTGTGCCCTTCTGCTCATTAGTGCACTTCCTTTAGTGGTGTCTGAGCCAAGGACGCTGTCAGAGCTGGAAGGCTCTAACCCTCTGCAGACAGACTGTTTAAGACGTAGCTTGCATTGTCTCCCTGGGGTCTTACGCTCTCTCCCTGTCTCTTTCCTATCCAGGTCAGCTGAAGGACTTCAGCTTCTTTCTCCCAGTCCCTAAGGTCCTCATAAAAGCTTACTGGAAAAGCAAGGCTCCATTTATACCTGTCTTTTGACATTTTAATCTATTTGCTACTTTTCCTTTTCTCTCATGTCTCTCTCTGTCTCTGTCTCTGTTTCTCTCTGTCAGCACTTCTCAGTTAGCTTGTATTTTGCCATCTGGCTTTGTCTGTTCATTGATCTATTTTATTTTGAATTTTTATAATGTAGCAAGGTAAACAGAATTTCTTTTTGCTATTTTTTGGAGGGGGTGGGGCCTAATCTCAGCACTTAGTCTTTCATTCTTCAGACAATATTTTATTTATCTTCCTGCCAACCCCCACTCCAATTAACGTTTCTCTGCCACCTTTAAAAATGGAAGTAACTGGTATAAACTAGCCATTGCCCTAGGTACTTTACCTCAAACTGTCTTCTCAAGCAGCATGTAAAGAAAGTATCCCTGGTTTCAGATGAGAAAACTGAAATTTGAAAGGTTAAGTAACTTACATGAGTCACTCAATTATTGAGGGGCAATGCTGGCATTTGCAAATAATCCTGTTTGACTCTGAACTCTGTGTTTCTTCTTTTCAATAACAAAATGATGCTCCCAATTGCCTCTGTTTTACTTTAAATGCTTAACTAGCAGAATCTAGCTCTTGGCGGTCCTTAAAGGGGCTCATTCTTTTTAGTGCCACGCTCCCAAATAACTCTGTTGTTCAAACTGCCAGAACGCAAATGCACTTATTTCAAGACTCTGGTCTACCATCTTATATAGGTCGGCTTATCCTTTTTAACTGAGTTCTCATTTATCTAATAGTATGCATATGGAGCCCCTCATATCATCATATTCTTATACTGTCAAAAGTCACCAAGAGCAATCACATAACCTAGAAAAATGAACAGATAGCTGAGCCAAATAGACAACCCTTGGGAGCTTCATGTGGATTTCATCTCCTCTTTGTTCTTTTGATACTACTTTGGGAACAAGTAAGTGGTGAAATTACAGAGCACTGCAGCGGCAGAAAAGTGATGCAATGCCCTCCTTCTTAAGTGGTTGAAGGCACCTGGAATTTCCCCACACAGGTACTGTACATTGCAGTTAAGTGTCCTGCCACATCCATAATGCATTAGTTTACAGTGAGTTAATAGGTTCCATCCGTCTGAAATCTTGTATAATATTGCAGTAGCATTGGACATTACTGTCATTCGAGATGTGTAATATTGTACCAAAAATTAACCACAGATGCCATATTAAAACAGCTGCAGATTTAGATTTAGCTACGGCAGGAAGAAAATGTTGTGCTATGGAAGTTGGCCAGAAGAGCAATGGAGATATGCTGTAAATGAGGAGGAGGGGAACAAAATTGAGGTCAAGCTGCCAAAAAAGAGAGAATTGGAAGTGGGAGAGGGTAATTCATATGGTCAGTGGCAATCCAAAAGGACTCAAATTCCAAGGAAAGAATGGAGAATAAAGGGTAAGTGATGACTGTGTGAACTGATGAAGTTGTAAAACAGCAGGTCTACTCAGAATAGTACAGATATAAATGAAGATATAAGGAAAATAGCTATAAATGTGATATTCATCTTTGGGATTTATTGTAGTCAGGCTATTAATGCAGGTATAAAGTGCTAGAAAAATTATTGATGCTTGAAGTGATCAATGCCTGAGAAGAAAGTTCTGGTATACAGGAGCAGAGCAAACTGAGATTATTACAGTGTTCGAGACTACTTTGAGCATCCTTGGACTGGAAGAATGTCTTCTGCTAATGGACTCTTATGGGATTAACTATTCCCATTTTGAGAAAAGTGTTGGAGGGTTCAGTTGGTTCAATTTTGTACTGAAAGCTGAGGTAGAAAAATTTTATTTCAGTGTAATTGTGGGCTTGAGAGACTCTCATTAACTGCAGGGCCATCTGCCTTTCTGCTATTCATTTGGCTTATTTAGTCACAGGTGGGTAGAAAGGGCTCGGTAGTTTTGGTTCCCATTCAATTCTTATTTCTGCTTGGGAAACAGAAAAGGCTGGTGACAGCTGTCACAATGCCAGGGTTCTCATTCTTCGGTGTGAGCCAGAAGGTGGCTCCCCCATGTAGTTGCTGCTAACAGAGCCAGCAGACAGTTCGCATTTCCCTTGTCTTCCTGTTTGGCTCCTTAAAACCATTGTCTTCTCTGCTTATGATACACCTGGTTTAGGAGACTAGATAAAGTACACAGTGGCCTCTAACTGAGTAATTGGCTTCATTGATGGGGTAGAGGAAAGACTGACCATTATGGATTAGTCAAACTCCTGGATCTTTAACTATAACTTATGCTTGCTCCTTTGGTTCAGGAATGAAATACTGATTGCCTTGATTAGTAACCAGGAGATATATTTGGTGCCTTACAAGTCACTAGAGATATTCTAGATCTGTCCAAACTTTAGTCGGGGAGGGGGGGGTGTCTTTCTATTGCTGAGGTATAATAATGTTTTGTGTCCTCTTTTTTTGAACACCAAAGAGTAAAAACCAGTTAAATACCTTCTATTTCATCAGTGCTTCAGGAAAGCAAAGCAAGGCAAAACAAAACAAAACAAAACAAAACCTTTTTTTTTTTGGAGTCTGACGTTTAAAAATCTAAGAAGTGGCAATATCACATTCAAAGGACTTTCTCTCCACAGAGGAAAATTCTGAAAAGCTGGAAAACTTTGGACAACTCTGAAATTCTATGATGATAGTGATGATTATGATGATAATGATGGTGAGGGTAAAGTGGCACTAACATTTATTGGGTACTCAGTGTATGATATTATCTTTATTTTATCTATATTATTTTATTCATCTCTCCCCCAAAAACTCTTGTCATAAGTAAAAACCTGTTTTACTCCTCATTTCACTGATGCAGCAACTAAGGAATAAGAAGTTAACTAATTCTTCCAGTTACCATGGTAAGAGTTTAGCAGAAAGCCATTATACGGACCACTAAGTTAACAGTCAAGATCTAGACTTTCCTACTTCTGGAAGATAGAATCTCATGTTGGATTCTCTTATATTACTTAATTTTTTATTAAGATACATAAATGGGGGGAAAGGTGTGTTCTAATACTGTGAACAAACTAAAACCTAATAGAATGTTATTTTATATAATATATGATTTTCTTACTTTAGAATGCCCCAATTCTTAAAGTCATATTTAAGAAATAGACTTAAGAAATTGGCTCTTTTATGAAGGGGCTCATGACTTTATCAATAAGATGCAGGAGAGACTTCCTTCAGATGAAAGGCTTTGCACCCTTCACATAAAATAAACTTCATAATAATTCAGGGCAGGAAATAATTTTATAACCACAACTGTTGTGTCTGTCAAGCTTTGCTTTCATACTGCTTTTTATTTAATTAAAGAAAATCCTATATGAAATAGTGTGAGATGCTTAGTAAATGTATTCAATGAAACTTCCTGAATTGTAAAATTTTATTTGCCATTTGGTTTATTTCAGCCCTTTTATTCTCCTCCCTCTTTTTAGAATTGTGGTAAGAATACTTGAAATCTACCCTCCTAACAAATTTTTAAGAGCACAATATGGTATTGCAGACTATAGGCTTAATGTGCAACAGATCTCTAGAACTTACTGATCTTGTATAACTGAAATATACCCATTATATTTATACCCATTGAACAGAAACTCCCCATTCTTTTCATTCCCTAGCATTCTGTTTTAAGAAATGTCATTGATAGCATATGTATACAGACACACACTTATGTTACTCATGATGGTATACGTAAGTATGGATCTCTGTAGAGTACAACTTTGGTTATTCTACACTTTAAAAGTTTGACTGTGTGTCATTTCTTTTAAAATATGTGTTACGCTTGCAAATATTAAGCTAGAATATTTAAATTTATGAACTATTTTGTGGGGTCTTCAAATTAAACCATACAAGATCCAGAGATAGATGAGGTTGTAGAGTCTGACTTATCTTAAATTCAGTGATAGTTTGAAACAGCGGTTTGATGGGGAGAAGCTATCCATCCATCTCAGAAAGAGAATCTTGTTTCCTTTCCTTAGCCTTTCCTCTTCGTTATGCCAAAACAGTGGGTCTTTATTTAACAATGATAGCTAGCTATTTTAGGGATTTTTCCCTTTAAAATAAATAAGACCCTGCTTATTTTTACAAATGTAGAACACATTTGGAAGTTCTTTAGATAGGAATGATGAAATTCTTCTGGCTTTCTATTCCACACATGATTATAAACACTAGGATACTGTTCTTTCTGTGAGCTCTGAACTGGGGCCACTCATATAGTTTCCACAGTTTTATTGCTAATCTGAGACTCAGAGTCATAGCATAAGATTTCTATATATCTCATGCATTTTAGGTTTTTTAAACAAATTTTGTTTAAATGGCAAAATTTGCTATCTTAAGCCCTTAATATATTTTCCCACTAACTTATATTAGGTTATCATTTAGACAATGGGACAACCAACCATTAGCCAACTGCCATGGAAACATTTAGATATAGAAATTATATTGAGGGTGCCTGAGTGGATCAGTCAGTTGAATGTCCAACTCTTGATCTTGGCTCAGGTCATGATCTCAGGGCCATGGGATCAAGTCCTATGTTGGGCTCCACAGTCAGCACAGAGACTGCTTAAGATTCTCTGTCTCTCTGTTTCTTTGTCTCATTTTCTCCCACCCCTTCTGAACCTCTCCCCCACTTGTGTGTGCTCTTTCTCTCTCTAAAATAAAACAAAGAAATTATATTGAATTTCATATGAAATACCCATTAAACTTCTGCCTACTAGAAATTTCAATTTTGATTCATGCTAGTAAACAAACAATAAATCTAGTTTAGTTATTTGGAAAACAACCACTGTTTAAAACAATACAGTCATGGTTTCTACTGAAGAGGCCTATGATTCTTTATACATTTTTCCCATAAATCTTCTTTAACACGAGATTTAAAAACTGCTTTAGGTGAAATGAATGATGAGAACAAAGTCACCCAGTCCAGAGAATAAATTGCTTTGAGCAGAAAGTAAATGAATCAGTCTGATAAGAAACTAATGAAAACTAAGTAAGTTTGGTCCAGATTGAAGAGAGCTAAAAACGTAAAACTTGGGAATTTCACCATTTTTCTGTAGGGAAGTCATTGTAGATTTTTAAAGCAGGGGTGACAGTTTTAGAACAATAAAGAGATTCAACACTTTAAAGAGCAGAATGGTAATGAGGTTTTTGTAGTAATCTATGAAAAAGGTGATAAGGACAGGAATAAAGGCAGTGGTGAGAAAAACAGGAAAGGGTTGTGTGGATTCCAGAGCCTAGAAGATGTTTGACACATGCTGTTCTCTGAGATGTCCTTCTCTCTCTGCCTTACTAATTCCTTAACTTCAGGTTTCAGCTGAACTGTTCTTTTTATAGGGCAGTCTTCCTCGATCCCCTAAGGTAGCACTCCACTCCATTTATATCCTCTCCAACACTGTGTTCTTTACCTTGCAGTGCTAGAAATACTTACCATTATTTAATTAATTATATGCAATTATTTTTTTAAGGTCTTCCCCACTTGAATAAACCTTACAAGGGTAGGGATAATGTTTGTCTTAGTCACTACAAATTGCTAGTCCCTGACAGGTAAGTATTCAACAGGTTTTTTTTGTAGACCTACTGACCTGCTGTTGGGCCATTACAGACTTGTTCAAAACACAGGGTAATGAAAGGGGTACGTGGGTAGGAAAGAGTCAAGTAAGTATAAGTCATGTTTTGAACCTAAATAGCGTGTTAAACAGTTATTGGTCAATCAGTTATACTTAGAATAAATGAATTGTACATATATTCCTGTGAGCCATTTGGGTGAACTGATTAAAGAACTAAAAATTCATGTATTAATGTAGAAAAGCAGGAAGAGAGGGCTACTAAATGGAGGAAACAGACAATAGGGAAGCTGAGGATTTAGAAGAAAGAATGTGACCTTGGCTGATAGTCCAGTGGAGAACCAGACAATCTTGTGGATGGACTGGCGCACAGCTACCCTTAATCCTTAAAAGTTAAACACAACCGGTAAGCCAAGTACTCTATACTTGATAGTCATAGACTCAGAGATTTGGAGAGTCCAAAGGAAGTCAGAGACAGATAATTTACCAGTTCTTGATTTCTCTTCACAGTAGCCAGCCAAATGGCCATCAGGCTTTGATAGAAAACCTCAAGAAAGGGGAATCTTTCCAGTTTCTTTTTCACTTACTCTAGAGTAGCTGCTGACTGAGAAGCCAATCTGAACAGGGTCTATTTCATCAAATCACAGTGAAGTCAAGTACATCCTTTCCCATAATGCTTAGCCATCTGCACTAATATTTGGCACAGGAAAGCAGTATATATATTGTTCATACTACTTACTGGTATTATTTATTACTACTAATTATATGTGAGTGCCTTTGTTAGAAAAGGTGCTATGGTATATTATAAGTGCTCCTTAGCAAACAAATAAGTGCTTGGACAAGCTGTCAATTGCAGAATCACATCATGATTTTCATAGATTGAAGCAGGCTTTTCTAAATGGTGAAATGCTGATTTTAAATGTGACTGAAGAATGATCGTTTTGGTCAGATAGAAAATGGCAAGTCTTAATGGAGTCTAAAATACCAGATTACTCATCTCCTTTTCATCAAGAACCTTTGATTCAAAGCCTAATATTTCAGAATTGCTTCTGCAGATTTTAGGTCTGCTCTTGATTCAGAGCTTGTATTGTCCTAGGCTGGAATACATTTTTCCTTAAAAAGAAAGGAGTAAGATAAAGAATTCTTAAAATTCAATCTGAAGGAAAACAACCCAATAAAATATGGGCAAAATCCTGAATAGAAATATCAGAAAAATATGTGATTTTTAATGTTTATTTATTATGGAAGGAGAGAGAGACAGAGTGTGAGTGGGGGAGGGGCAGAGAGGGAGACACAGAATCCGAAGCAGGCTCCAGGCTCTGAGATGTCAGCACAGAGCCTGACCTGAGCGGAAGCTGGATGCCCAACCAACTGAGCCAACCAGGTACCCCTCTTTTCTTTCTTTTACTTCCTTTTTTAAAATAAAAATTATGTAAATGATTGATAAGCACATGAAAAGGTGCTTAATATCATTGATTATCAGGGAAATCCAAATTAAAACCATGAGATACCATAACACACCCATTAGGATAACTAAAATAAAACAAAAACTAAAATATTAAGTGTTGTCAGTGTTGTGAACCATTTGCATTAGAAACTCTTATGCATGCATTACTGATGCGAATATAAAATGATACAATCACATTGGAAAATAATTTGGCAGATTCTTTAAAGAGAAAAGTATATACCTACTCTATGAACTAGCAATTACAATCCAAAATATTTACTCCAGAAAAATAAAAACATGTTTATGGAAGACTTGTACACTTGTAGAGCAGCTTAATTCATAGTAGTAAAAAAACTGGAAACAATTTAAATGCCTACCAACAAATGAATGCACAAACAAGTGTGCTGTATATGAATATATGATGGAGTATTATTTAGCAATTAAAATTATTAAGTTGGTAATTAGCAGTTCTTTCTAATACTCTTTGCTTCTTAAGGAACAACTTAAGGCCAGCCTAGGTCACCACAAGCTCTGAATCAGGACTGGGCCTCCCACCTTGAACATATCTGATCTTGGGGCTGGTTAGTTTGGGGATGAAAGGCCTAAAATTGTATTGACTAAAAGAAACCAAACACAAAATAGTATGTTGAATGATTATATTTACACAAATTCAAAAGCAGGAAAAGTTTATATAAGGTATAGAAACAGATTAATGGTTGCCTGGCATTGAGGTGGGGAGATTGCAGCAGAATAGAGGTCAAATTTCTTGGTAATAGAAATATTCTATATTTTAGTTGTGTGATCATTACACTGGTGTGTACAATTGTGAAATTTATTCAAACCATACGCTTTTTAAGGATGTGCACTGTGTTGGATGAAAATTATACCTAAATAAAATGGACTAAAAGTAAGGTAATAAGTAAGTAATTTAAGAGTCTAACTATTATTCTGGAGCATATTTAATTTACACAGGAGAATTTTAGGACTTTAAGAAACATAGATTATCTGCTGCTAATTATAAATGAGAATATTACTAAAGAGCAAATTTACATGTAGAAAGTTGCCAAGTTTTGTTACCATAAATTTAATTCTTCCAACCATACTTTTTCATTTTAATTCAGATTCTTCTTGTCATCTGTTAATCCAAATTATTGAGAACTCCTTCTAATATTAATGTTAGTACTATATCAACAAAATGTAGAAAGGTCTGGCAGGTTGGACAGCATGGAGTTTTCTGCTAATTGCCAATTCTTTTTCATCAAAACTCATGCATTATGGTCTTTATTCAATATTGTTTCATTTTAACTGAAACCCGAAATTATTGATATTTGTTTATGAAAATTCTAAGAATTGCTTCAAGACATTGTAAAGACTGTTAAAGACCATAGTTCCAAACATAATAAGGACAGTTTTCAAAAGTCTTGGAAGTTGAATAGAGGAACATAATCGCATTTACTTTCCAGTTCCTGAAACAAATATTAACAGAATGAAGTATACTGAGGTACATTAAAGCAAAGTATTATGTTTTCTTTTGTAGATAAAAACATATATTTTGGCCAAGAAATGAGAAACATTGAAGAAAATAGCCTCATGCAAACTCAATATGTTGACGGGTGTATTTTTGTTAGATGTTCATGACTGGCAGGACTTACCAAAAAGCTCAGTGAAGTGGGAGTAGTTTATACCCTTATCTGATCTTCACCAACAGTTATAGTGATGACAGTTATTATTGATTGAGCACTTATTATTTGTAAGCACTGGCTAGGTGCTGTACATGAAACATTTTTTAAGCAGATGAGTAAATTATATTCCTTGTTTATTATCTTGGAGAAGTTGAATAAATAGCACAAAGCCATACAGATGATAGGGGGTGCAGTTGGGATTAAAGCAATTTTATGTTTATTCTGAAATTTGTGCTTTTTTTCTATTTTGCTAGTCTGCCTCTTTGCTATGCCCTGTTTAATTAAAGATACCCCAAGTTGATAAATACTAATTTTTTCTGTTACCATGGAAAGGGACAAAAGGCCAGAAGGAGACAAGTGATGCAAACATTCAGAAAAGAAAATTTCCAAGAGGGGAAAAAGAGAGACAGGAAAGGAAACAACTGGAATCTTGGCATAAAAAATAAAATAAATAATATCTTTCTATTTCAGTTGGGTGAGGATATGTCCTTGCTTGAACACTGAGACTTTTTGAAATATTACCTCTATTATCTTGAGAAAATGAAGGAATATCAAGAGGATACAGAAAATGGAGAGCTACATATGCCATCTATATTGTTTCTTTTCATGTAGAATTCAAAAATTATTTAGGCACTAATTCATTAACCTTTAAAATAGTTCTTCCTGAAGCCAAGGAAAGGACAGACTGGCTTCTTAAGATACCATTTTGATTTGTGAAAATACTGTCATTACCTAGACACAGATTTTCTAGTTATATTTAATAGATATTTCAAGTCATAATCATCTCTAAATTTTTATGTTACCCACTTTGATACATATTTTCTTGGCATTACTACGTACTTAATGTGAAAATAGGTAGGTGCTAAGAATTAACCTAAAAGACAATTTTTTCAAGGATAGAGACCTTTAGTGGGGTACGAGGAAGACCAGTTGGCTTCTGGCTACTGCTTACCTTACTGAACTGAAATATGATATTACCATAAATGTCCTAGAAGAAAAGAATAATTGTTAAATACCTGCTGTATAAACAAAAGAAAGTGATTCATGTGTGCAGGAAATAAATTGATGTCTTTCTAAGAGATGGTGTTGTAAAACCAAAGTATAAATTCACAAAATACAACTGAATAACTATAATGAAATCCCAGTGGCCAGTCTTATGACTGACAGACTGTAAACTTTTGTGGATGCTGAATTTAATACTTTCTTACCACATCTGATTCTGCTGTAGTTCGGAGCTTCTAAACATCATATAATTCAGAATAACTGTCTTGTTTGTGTGCTTAAAGATGTGTCTGTTTATGAGAGGCCTAGAGATTTATTACAGGTTACAGTGTTGGTGGAGTTGTTTAGATATCTACAACTCATTAATTGTCTGGCACTAGCCTTGACTCCCAATCAGTTCTACTCTCAAAGTACTTTGTAATAATTGTGTTGTGGGAGAAATCTTTTTTTTTTCTATATTTGGTAATTTTATTTATCCTATTAATTCTTTTTTTAATAGTTTATTGTCAAGTTGGTTTCCATATAACACCCAGTGCTCATCCCCACAAGTGCCCTCCTCCATGCCCATCATCCTCCTTGCCCTCCCCCCACCCCCATCTGCCCTCAGTTTGTTCTCAGCATTCAAGAGTCTCTCATGGTTTGCCCCCCTCCCTCTCCCCCACTATTTCCCCCTCTTCTTCTCCCCCATGGTCCTCTGTTAAGTTTCTCCCAATCCTCCTATATGTGCAAACATAAGGTAGCTGTCCTTCCCTGCCTGAGAAATCATTGATGTAGGTCACTAGTGTTACTTTCATGTTTATATAGTAACTCTAAGATTCAGAACCTTTTATGTAGTTTCAAAAAGTATTTCTGATAGGAGTTACAGAGCAGTCATGATGCTATTCATGATATGGAAATATTGAGGATATCCAGGGTCTTGAAACCTTATGAGTACTACTTTAAGAGGTAGTTTTATCCTCTGATGTGAGACTAATATTTCATGCAAAAAGAAATACAAGTAGCCTTTATTGGCTATGTTGAGTATATGTTGAGATATGTACAATCTTATCAGCAAATTTTGATTGTGTCAATTTTGATCTATCAAAGTGTAAAAGCTATCTTAAACTGTCTACCTTGCAAGTGTGATGAAATCCCCTTTCATATCTTCTAGAAGCAGTTATAATACAAATTATCAGGAAAACAATGTGGTACTATGGATAAAAATGCTAAATATATCTCTTTGGTATAGCAATTTGGCATATAGAAACGTATCCTAAGGAAATAATCAAAGATACAATCTAGGTTTTATGGACGGAGCCAGCTAAAAATTTCTGCCCAGTATTTTGATTATATACATATTCATATGTACATCAATAGCATAATAATTCAGTTATTACATTTTCTGGAACAATATGAAGCCATTAAAGCTCATGTTTTTTAAGAAGTTTTAATGATATGGAAAATGCTTATAATGTAGTAATAAGTTATAAAAAGGAGACATTAAATTGATATACAGTGTGATTTCAGGTATGTACATACAAATAATGCCTGGGCATGGATAAAAGAACGCTTGCTGGTGTTTTTTTTTCTATTGATATACATTTATATTTTCTTCTTAATACCTGATATTTAAAAAAATATTTACAATGAGCATTTTTGCTTTTGCAATCAGAAAATAGAGCAATAGATATTATTTTAAAGGAAATACTACATTAAAAGTATACGTTTGGACTCAACATGGTGGTGCATACTCAAGTTCAATATTTATTCTTCTTTACATAAATTGAGTGGCTTTTCTGTGTTATATACTGTCCATGGCACTGGCTAGACAATTGTTCTGTTTGATGGAAACTCTTGGATCTAATCTTTTTAAACAACTTAACTTTCAGATTTATTAACATTGTTTATATCCAATTTATTCATTTTTTCCTTCCAAAATACAATACAGTTAATAAGGCTATGTAAATGGATTTTCTATAGCTTGAATTAATTTTTTAAATCTTTTCCCTTACTGGAAAACTAACATGTATATATTAGATACTTTTATCATACTTATTCAGATATACTCTCTAAAACAGTCCTAGATATTTCTTATTTACTATGGTCTAGAACCAGACTGATTCTTTGTTTTGTTTTGCAAACAGATTGAAATTTTTAAAACTATAGCAGAATCTGTACTTATGACACACTAATCTTATTTGATGGCAGTGGAGATGGTGCTGTGATGGTGAATAATTCCAATAAATCCTGTAGGTGTTATTGGCATGTTTTTCTGGGAACAGATTGGCTCTTTCAGCCTCAGCAGTCATGAGGCAAAGAACTGCCCCTAAGTCGTAACTTGATGCTCAGGGTGTAAGTTTCCTTAGTATTGTCTTGTCCTTTTTATATAAAAAGTGCAAAAACAATTCTGTAGCTATTAAAAAATATGTTATCCAATAGCATTCTTTTTAAAAATGTTTTATAATTTTTAAATGTTTTATTTTTGAGAGAGAGAGAGAGACAGAGAGACAGAGTACAAGCAGGGGAGAAGCAGAAAGAGAGACGGAGACACAGAATCTGAAGCAGGTTTCAGACTCTAAGCTGTCAGCACAGAGCCTGATGTGGGATATGAACCCACAAATTCCAAGATCATGACCTAAGCCGAAGTTGGACACTTAACTGACTGAGACACCCAGTCGCCCCTATCAGATAGCATTCTTAAATAGTTGAAATACATTGAATCATAGTTTGATTATAATTTAGTAGTACAACAATTTCTTCCCCTTTATGAATCTATGAACTATTCATTTTTATTGACTTGAGCTATTTAAGGGGCATATATTCCACCCTAATCACAATTTATATTTAATATTCCTTAAACGGTACTGTTTAAGAATGTTATGTAAAATCTACTAAAGAGTTAATTCAAGTCTACTAAAGAGATTAGTTTATTCTTTTTCACTGGTACATTCATCTCAGCTTATTGTTCAACTCAGAATATTCTGAAGACTTCATTCTTAGATTCTTTGTTTTATTATTACCAAATCATCAGTTCTTACTTGTCTGGGAAAGTGATTTTTAATGGACTGTCCTGAAAGTTCTGCTTCACGTATGGCTATATTCACATAACGCTCAAAGTTGTGTGGAAGGCAGAGATGCAAAGAGTGAGCAAAATTCTGCAGTGCTGAGGATAAGGTTGCATCTTCTAATTCATCTAGCCAGATGGGGTAGTTTGTTTATTTATTGTAATTTATACAAATGCTATACACACACAAAGATACATACATACCAAAACACATTTATACATACATACATACATACATACATATACAAATATTCACACTGATGGAGGATCTGATCTTATATAATAGACAATATTTTAATTGTTAACAAATGGAAGGTCATGGCTCATGTCAAGGCTAATGTATTTATGTATCTATGTATATGTACACATGAATAAAAAGCTTGCATTTTCAGAAAAAGCAATCTATTTTATCACTCCATTGTTGTTTTCTATCCCTATTGTTCATTACATCAACTAGCAATACTTCTAATGAAGTGTTAATAATTGCATGATGATAATAAATAGTACCAGTTTCAATGTTATATGTAATGTTTCTTATTGCTGTTGGAGCTTATATTTCAAAAATTGCAAGAAGATACATAAAGTAATATAGACCACCTTGTCCCAATACAAAATATTCCTATTCCCCTTATCCCATTTTCTTTTGAGTTGGAAATAGGGTATTAATTAAGGAAATCACAGAAAAAGTTGCTAAGCATGTCTTAAAAGAACTACGAGTTCTGTGTGGGATAATGCAGAGATGTGAAAGTGTGAGTGTACATTGATTTATATTGTTTTTTCTCCTAGCTTGTTGTAAGTACATGGCTCCCCAGTCAATGATTATGTTGAATTTGTTATGGTTTTATTCTTATGTTAGTGGCTAGGGAAGGGCCATTTTTTGTTGTTGTTGTTCTTGGTTTTTTTCCCCTGAAAATCAAGTGTATGTTCCATTAGATTTATAATACTAAAAGTGACCCACAGTTGGCTACATTAAAGAGCTTTGAGTCTGGTAGCTTATTTTAGTTACTTCTTTGTATAATCTGAAAATTCCCTTTACAAAACCATTTTGCATGGTTGAGTTAGTCAAGTTGCATGCTGATTCTTTAGAACAATAAATTATTATATGACATTATTTTTTAAATAATAAAGTCCAAATAAATTTATTCTGTATAGCATTATACACAGCATCTTTAAGGATCAGTTATATGATGGTAAATCTTTATACATCAGAAATAGGAGTAAGACTTTCTCTAATAGGTTAATTTACAGCCAAAAATATGATATTAAAGGAACTTTATCTTCTGAATTCTGATTGGAAACAGGCAACCTTTAAATAGTTTGGAATATAATAATTTGTTTTACTAATGCCAATCACTTATTGAAATTTTACTATGTACCAGATGCTTCACTATTTCTCACAATAGCACTAAGAAATAAGAACTATTATTGTACCAATTTTACAAATGAAGAAACTAAGATATAAGCACCTTAAGTAATTTGTCAAAATTCTGGAGACTAAGGACTCAAATCATGAGTTCTAACCACACCGCTATATACTGGTTTTACTGTACTGAGCTATGCTAAGTTCATGCCACTGCCTAGATTTATGTAGTGCCTGCAGAGTAACCCACAAGTTTTGGAAACTGCCAAAGAGGATATATCTCTTCTAAAGTTATTTTATAACTATAAGAAGGCATACTTCTTGTAATTAATACTTGCATTTAACATAGAAAGAAGAGATGTGGAAGCTGTAAGTACTGTTCAACTCTCCTATATCATGTGTTCTTTGAAACATACACATCCATTGACAGAGTCAGGAAGAGAGAATATGAAAGAGAGATGATTAATTTTGTGAAGGAATTTGTTATAATTCTGCTTTGGAAGGACAACCAGTAATCGTTCTTTCTACATGGAAGTCAATTAGATTTGAGGAGCTGTAATGCTTCCCTGGGAAATGTGTAGTTTGGCTTCATTATACAGAAAACAGTTTTTGAACACAACCCAGAGGAAACTAGTGCCTAAATCCAGGGGACTGCCTAACTCCACCCATAATTTCTAGCCACTTCTCTGTCATGGGACAAAGAATGCAGCCTGATCCACAGTTGGCATTCACAAAATGGTGACCAGCAGAGCAGGAAGTTTGAGGAAAGAAACATTTTCTTGTATGTTTTAATCGAAGAGGTAAAATGTGATGATCTTATTGTAGAATTTATCCTGCTTTATTAATTTTTACTAGCTTTAAGTTTTCTATCATCTGAGAATGCAGTTTTCTATTAAATGTATTTCTTTTTTTTATAATTAAGAATGTTTTTAGATGTTTATTTTTGAGAGAGAGAGAGCATGCATGCATGAACGCAGGGGAGGGGCAGAGAGACGAGGGGACAGAAGATCTGAAGGGGGCTCCACACTGACAGCAGAGAGCCTGATTTGGGGCTTGAACTCATGAACCACCAGATCATGTCCTGAGCTGAAGTCAGAATCTCAACTATCTGAGCCACCCAGGTGCCCCTAAATGTATTTCTAAGCACAGTTTTACAATAGGCAGGGTTTCACTCTGAGGTTTGATTTGAAGCTTGACTGATCTGTCAAGGGTAAAGCCTAGTAATCACAGAGCCAGTTTGGGCATATGGTCTGTACCTCATCAGCTTTCTGTCTTCATCCCTTCCTCCTACTCTTATGCCACCTTAACAGTTTTAGGAAGGGATTGTGGACTTTATAAAGGAAGACCAAGTACAGGCAGCATGACAATTGGTGATTGTCCTGTGATGGTCATCAAAGATGACAGCTTTTCTGAAGTGAATCAAGACTCACCTGACACATACACTTACTACATAAGTGCAATGATGGAAGTTCTCTAAGAATCATCTTTAGTCCACAGTTAGGCTGCTCCCAGGCTAGGCATGCTTTCCGGGAAATAGGAATCCTAGGCCCTAATTCATGAATATTTATAATTGCTATCAGCTAATGACCATTTTATCTATTTCTTTGCCTTCTCCCAAGACAGTATCTTTGTGTCATTTTTTTAAATATAAAATTTTTAAAGTGTGAGAAGCAATGTATAGTGATAAGTGAAAAACTCATTGCTTCTACTTATTTTTTCCTCAGCACTGAGGTATCTAGATTGAATATACAACAAAATATCTCTTCTTCTTCATTGTAGAATTTTCATACCTATTTATATCTGAGAAGAATCTTTTCACTGATTCCAAAAACAGACTAACAGAGGTTTTCCTATGAAATTGTTATGGATGAAATTAGATGTTTATGTACAGATAAAGACTCTTGGACAATAAATCCTTGATAATGGGGCAACTTTGCTTTCTAGCACAAATTCTGCTCAGATTTGCCTTTTTCCTTTGCCACTTAGCTTCTCACATGATACCATTTCACCCTGCTCTTCCTCATGGATAGAGTCTTGGCATCCTATTTTTAGATCTGCTTTCTAGACACCATCTATACTTTACCCAGAAAAAGTATCTAACTACCATCTTGGTGGGAACTATCAGGGTTCCCACTAAATACCCTGAAAAAGTATCTTAGTACCATCTTGGTGGGAACTGTCAGGGTTAAGGTGAACTCAGTATGCCTCTCCACCTTAACCATCACCTAAAGTGTTCTCACAGTTCTTTGAACATCTTTAAATACCCTCATATTTTCTCACTTCTACTTGGGAAGTAGGAGGACTGGAGTGAGGAACATCTTTTTCAAGTGGCCAAGAATTTTGCACTTATAATTTTATTTAATATACATTAATGACATCTTCCATATTACAGGCAAATAACTAAGTATTAGAGAAGTAAATGATTTCTTATTCACTTCTTATATTAACATCATCCAGCTCACAAATGGAAGAAGCAGAGTTCAAAGCTAGGTCTTTTTGTCTCAAACTCTTGTTCTATGATATCATGCAGCATTCTTTTGTGAATGTACTGTTCTATGTGGCCATCATGCTCTGTTCCATGCTGCTAGTCAGTGCTTACAATATTTCTATAGCAAATACCAAACACTAGCTATGTTTCATTCCAAGCATCATGTTTCAGAGAATCTAGGTTCATTTACAGAGTATGATTTTGGCAAGTAGAATGATGTGTGCTCCTTACTGCAATGGATAAAAGTGCTAGACTTCACAGAACATAAGATTCCAAAGAACCTCTTCATTCATTCATTTATTCAACAACTTTTTACTGAATGCATGCTTTATGTTAGGCACTGGGGATTTGTCTTTTAGTCTGACAGACAAAAATCTCTGTCTTTATGGGATGCCTTAGGAGGGATGATATAAACAAATTAAGAAAGTATATATTATGTCATATGCTGATAATTGCTCTGGAGAACAATAAAACAAAGTGAAAAATAAAACCACTTTAAGCAGTGGGGATCATGAAAGAGTTCATTTGAATAAAGACTTAGGCGAGATAAGGAAGTAAGCCATGTAGACATTAGGGGGATGATTATCTCAGGCAGAAGGAACAGCAAATAACAGGTCTTGAAGGTGTTTGCTTGTAATGAGTCAGGGAGAAAGTATGGGTGATTAGGTCAGTCAAATCTATATCAGATTCTGTAAGGCCTTGAGGCCATTGTAATGACTTTGCCTTTCATATTGAGGGAAGTAGGGAAGCCATTAGAGGATTTTGAGCAGAAAAGTGACATGTTATGTTTTGAAAGATCAGTCCAGCTGACATTTTGAGATAAGATGAGGGTGGAAGCCAATTAGGTGATACTATAATAAACTGGGCCAGGATGTTGGTGGCTTGAACCAGAGTGGCAGTAGTGGAGTTGGTAAGAAGATGCCAGATTCTGGTTATATTTAGTCTAATGAGAGAGAAGGATAAGCATCAAGAATGACTCCAAAGACTTGGGCCTGAGGATGTCATTAACTGGTTTGAGAGTATGATAGGATGAATAGGTTTAGTGGGGTGTGTGGGAGAGAGGTGGAGATCAGGATCATGAGTTCTATTACTCCCTTAAGAGGTAACATTGAGTAGACAACTGGATATATGAATCTAGAATTCAGGGAGAGGTTTAGACTATGGATATAAATTTGGAGTCATCTGTACATGTCTGCATGGTAGTGTTAATGAAATCATTAAATAAATTTAGACACAGAAGAGATTCAAGGACTCATTTCTAGGACACTACAACATTAAGAAGTTGGTAAGATGAAAGGGAACAAACCAAAGAAACTTCACGGGAGAAGCCAGGGAGATAGGAAGAAAATCAGCAGTGAGTTGTGTCTTTGAATTTAATAAAAGTATAGGTCAAGGAGAAAGAAATGATTAACTGTGTCAGATGCTGCTGATAGGTCAAGTAGGATGAGGTTTGGGAACTGACATTAGACTTCATGATGTAGAGTTCACTGATTACTTTAAGTTAAGCAGTTTCAGGAATTTGGGGATCAAAAAACTTTGGGGTGACTTAAAGAGAGATAATGAGATGAATTGGAGATCAGAGATTATGGACAACAATAAAAAATCACCAATATTGTCATAACATACTACAGTTATTGCAGGTAACTTTAAAGAAAGTTTTTATGTTCATTGTTTTTTGAACTGATATCAGTTATCAGATCTTTTGGCAGATCTTGTTATTGAACATTTCCTAAAGTAGCACATAGACAGTTGACCCTGAACAAAACAGGTTGTACTGCTTGGGTCCACTTATACATGGATTTTTTTCCTATTTATTTTGAGAGAGAGAGAGAGAAAGAGAGAGAGAGAAAGAGAGAGAGTGAGAAAGCGAGAGCAAGCAAGTGGGGAAGGGAAAGAGAGAGAAGGTGAGAGAGAATCCAAAGCAGACTCCTTGCTGTCAGCACAGAATCCAACATGGTGCTCGAACTCATACGCCTTGAGATCATGACCTGAGCTGAAATTGGATGCTTAACTGACTGAGCTACACAGGTGCCCCTACGTGGATTTTTTACAGTATAGTACTATAGGTATATTTTCTCTTCTTAATGATTTTCTTAATAACATTTTATTTTCTCTAGCTTACTTTATTGTGAGAATTTAATACATAAAATACAAAATATGTGTTAATATACTCTTTATATTATCAATAAGGCTTACAGTCAATAGAAGGCTATCAGTAATTAAGTTTTTGAGTAGTCAAAGTTATATGCAGATATTCAACTGTGCGGGGAGTTGCCCTAACCCCCACATTGTTCAAGGATCAACTGTATTACTATATTATAAATAGATGTTTTTAATAGTGATGACTATGTCAGTATGATTAAATTTATTTTTAATCCTATGTGTTTTTTGTTTTGTTTTGTTTTTTTGTGCAACTGAAAACATTTTTCTGAGAGTCCCTAGGATTAACTGGTTGTCACTGGTGAAATCTTGAGTACTTCTGTTTTAGGATCACTACTATGATTTTTTATAGATTTTACTTTATCCTTCTATCTTTTATCAATACTGCCCCTAACCAAGCTACTCCTCCTTTTCTAATGGCACTCACAACGGGAATTAAAAAAACTTTTTCTATCCACCGCAGATGTTATATGACTCTATTCCACATTTTCCCCTTAAATTTTTGGTGTGGAATCCTGTGCTATTAAGCGATGCTTGCAAAGGGGTATTAACCTACTAATAATTTTCAAAATGTCAAAGATGGAATATGTTTATAACATTTTGATTCAGTTAAGTGTCTTGTATTTCTCTCTTTTTTCTTATAGGCATTTATGAATGATTGAAATTTACTTTCATGCTACATATTACCTGAGAAAAGATAATTCCAATTAGCAATTAGTGCTATGCCCTAAAACTTTTTGA